>CM016563.1:29876290-30271290 GCA_003412495.2 Echium plantagineum | reverse complement strand
ATCTATACTATATACGTGTCTAAAGCTCAAAAAAGTCACATGACAATTTCTCATTTTTTCTAATTAAAAATTTATATGAATAATAACTATCCACTACTTAAAATAAACTAATCAATTTAATTTGCATTTTTAGTGAGGAAAATAACATATATAGTAATTTTTAACATGTTTTATATTTATGAGATTTAATATCCCTAATTACTGTGCATTAGATGATTAAATGATTTTACTGTATAAAAATACAATCCGTAGAGGTTGGACTGTGCACAAATCGCTAATGAGTTCAATTTAAGAAAAGTACCTGAGAAAGCCACATGAGGCTGTAAGATGAATGAACAAAATGAAGAGTGTTTGCTGGGAAAAGTCTTCCATAAAACGAACCAGGAACTCCATTAAAGAAGAAGGGTCCAACATCAAGACCCATATTTTTTCTTAATTTTTCTTGAAAGTTTGGCAAAGACCTAAAAATAAGGTTAAAATCATTTCCAGGAAGATCATTTAAAAAAATCTGGATTTCTTTTGATGTAATAAGTCCCATCTTTTTTCTGTTGTTCTCAATTGCTTTGATTAGCTGAGACATAACAAGCAATGTGTTTGGTCCAGAAGAACATCCCAAGTCTGCAATTTTCAAGCACTCAGATTCTTTGTAGAGATTGCTGCATAGATTTGTTATGGCTTCTTCTGTTATGGGTTTTGAGAGAAGAATTACTTTTTCCTGCAAATTTCAAACAACCCGTACCCAATTAATTAAGTTGTGTCTCGATAACCGTCAAAAGTCAAATGACCCTTAAAAAAAAGGGACGGAGGGAGTAATGAATTAACGATTATTATCATCAATAAAGAGTAGTTATATATTTAAACATAATTATAAACCTTAAAAAGAAAATTGACATCTACACTATATTGAATGTGTAAAATAATATTTGTATGTAAAATCAAAATAAAAATAAAAATAATTAACAATCCTCTTTTACTGTAGAAGAACAAGGAGCTTCAAATAAAATTGTCTATAATTTCTCCTTTCCCACACTATATAGTCTAGATGATGAACGATTTTGTACAAATTTGACTGTGCGCAAACAGCTAGTGTAAATGAATGTGCTAATGAAGTCAATTAGATACTAAGTACTCTTTTCATAACTTTTTTTTGTAGTCCCTCCAATTTAGATTATATGCTTTTTATTTTATTTTTATGTGTTCAATTTTGATTATCAATAACTAA
This sequence comes from Echium plantagineum, assembly GCA_003412495.2. NCBI lineage: Eukaryota > Viridiplantae > Streptophyta > Magnoliopsida > Boraginales > Boraginaceae > Echium > Echium plantagineum. The sequence goes on along the minus strand of CM016563.1, from coordinate 30,270,068 downwards.
TTAGTTATATTATAGAAAATTGTAAAAATTTACTTTTATGAAAATACTCTTAATTATAAATTTATTGTTATTAATTTATATTTTTGGACTAAAAAATAATACTTCCTCCATCCCAATTTATTTGTCCACTTTCTATTTTGAGAGTCAAACATTGAAAATTTTGGCCATGAATTTCTATTAGCCTATAAGAAATAATATAGTCATATGAGATGTTGTTAGATTCGTTTCAATGTATATTTTTAAATATCAAGCTTTTATAATTTTTGCGCGACTAGAATTCGAGATATTTACATTTTAAGTCGTGTCTCGACGACCGTGAAAGTCAAACCAAACCAAATAAAATGGGAAGGAGGGAGTAAGTAATTGATGGTCAAAGTTGACACATAAAAATAGAAAACGTCATACATTTTGAAATGGAGGAATATCAATAATTGGCATAAGAATTCAGAGATACTAAGTTTATCATAATAGATTCCAAATCCATGCCATGATACCCTTGTATGTCTCAATCTATATCAATATCAATATATATAACGAATAGTCATAAGTTTATACGTATGAACAATAACTATAGTCGAGCTCATAACATGACATAGATATCACGATGAAATATTAATATATTTTCTATTCAATACAACTATAAAAAATTAAAATTAAAATAAACAACATAGTATATTATCGAAACAACACTTTTGAAAACGTGCAGTAACAATAACCTAGTATTCACATTATTATTCGAATATTTAGTGGACAAAGTGAATGGACGTTGATGGATATGTCACATTATTATAAAGTCAATTTGTACCGGGTCGGAATAAATAACGACCAATCGTTCAAGTAATGGCTATTTTACTCCACAACAACTCGTCAGTCGACACTAACATAGTAACATGTCCATGCATATGTTTTGTCCACCAATTCATCCGAGCCTTCTATTCATCTTTTGTTCGATTTCATTCAATTAACTCTCGTCTTGGTTGGTCGATGTAGAGTCGATCATTGGTCGAGCTAAACCGAGTAATTCGCTCAGCTCTAAGATAGTAATATAGATAGAGGTAGCTCGTTGATAAGAGTCTATGGGGTTCCACTCTAAAATTAATTGACAATAGATGGAGTAGCCCAAGATCTTATATATTGATCCGGAGGATTCCGATATCCGATGTGGGTGTGCATCTTAACACTCCCCCTCACGTGTAACCCAATCATCGGCGAAATTTTTTCATGCCGATATTAATTGCCGAAAAAAGATCGGCGAGGTTACACATGCCTCAATAACTCGGGCTGGCTCATGATACTATGCTAAGAGTCTATGAGGTTCCACTCTAAAACCAATTGAGGGAATAGCCCAAGATCTTATATATTGACTCGGCAGGACACCGATATCTGATGTGCATGGGTGTGCATCTTAACACAAGCCAATCTAGCTCTCTAGTATTTATCTTAGTACTCTCTATCTCCTTCATAAATTCTAAAAGATATTTGACTTTTCATAGTTACCGAGACACAATTTAAAATGTAATTATATCTTATTCTACATGAGTAAATACATGGTTACTGAGACCCGATTTAAAACGTAAATATATTTTATTCTACACGCGTAAGAGTTATAAACAACTCAGAAATCACAAATATATACTAAAACAAATCTAAGAAGCTCTCACGATTACTGATCGAAGTTTTCGAAAATTGAGCCAAGAAAGTCAAATGTCAACAATTTGGAAATAAGAGAGCATTTTTTTAATGTAATTAGTTATTTTATACTTTATTAGTCATTTTAAATAAAAATAGAAAACTTCAATTTCTTGTTGTTTTTTATGTTACAAACATCTATGTAATTAACTTTAATTTCTATAATTTTATTTACCTTGTGACATGTTAATAAGTTTAATTATTTGTAGGATGTTAAATAGTTTTACTAATTGTTTGAAAATGATCTTTTAATTTGTTAGCCCTCGTGAATTGAAAATTTTAAAATAGGCAGCTCGGTTCAGAAATGGCTCAGGTGGACGAGTATATATAAAACTCGTTTGGTATAATGAAGTGATGAGTAAAAGATTCTTGATAACTTGAGCTTAGGTTAGCTCACCTCGTCTATAAACTGTATATGATATAATAGAAGAAGGTGAAGAAGGGGATTTTTTAATGCTATACTAATTTATGATCCATCTGAAATTGTGAACATGCATCAACACCATCAATCAAATTATGTAAAGTATCATATTGAAAAAATAAGTAGTTATTACACTAATTAATAGCATATCAAAACCGATCGATAAAAATAAATTTGTTTCATCGAGTAGTACGAACTAGATTCTTTTTTTAGCGTACGAATTAGATTCTTAATATGCTCAAGAACATTTTGCAAAACATATTGGCAAAAGAAAGTACTATAGTTTGTGATGAATGATTCGAATTATATATAACTTAAATGAGACAATTGCTGAAATGGTCCCCGATAGTATGATCGAGTTGCATTTTGGTCCCCAATAGTTACACGGTTGCACGTTAATCCCCAAAAGTGGTCAAAAGTTGCACTCTGGTCCCCAAGTCAAGTTTTTCGTTAACATTTCAGGTTTAGGCGTTAAAATTGGGGTAAAAATATAACTTTTAAGACATAATTGGGGTGAAGAAGAAAGAGAGTTTTGGCGGGAGGGGGTTGTGGAGTTTTATTTTGGCACCAATTGGGGTAAAAAATCAACTTTAAGTCTTTGAAATTATATTTTTTACCTCAATTTTAACGCTTAAACCTGAAATGTTAACAGAAAACTTGACGCGGGGACTAAAGTGCAACTTTTTGGCCACTTTCAGGGACTAACATGCAATCGTGTAACTATTGGGGGCTAAAAAGCAATTCTGTCATACTATCGGGGACCATTTCAACAATTTGCTCTAACTTAAACCATCATAATTGTCCGAATGATACCATGTTAAGATAGAGTCTACGCGTTTCGACTTTAAAATCAATTAACAATAATAAACGGAATTGTTTAAGATTATATATATATATTGATTTGGAGGGTGAAAGAATTAAAATTCTAAAAGAAGGACACCGACTTTCGAAACGTTTTAGTTTATTCATAAATCAGGATAAATGAGGTCGAATTATGGGTTAAAATGAATGTTAGCTAAAGGAAATTAAGAAATAATAATACGTGAAGGAGAGAATTATCGGCATAACTAGCATTTCCAGTTCCCCCATTCATATGTAGTACGTTAATAACTTCCATTATAATTATTACTCTTTTATATTTTTTGCTTCTCTTTCTATCTCTTTAATTATTTGGTTATGTTATGAGGTGTAGAATGGTTGAAGATGATCTCTATTTATAGGCTAGACCATATGGACGATAATCATTTAATATGTAGTACGTATACTTAGTATAGCTAGAGTAGGATCCTTTCGATTTCATAATAAGTATCCAATACTCCAAACGACACATGCCAATAAACGTGAAATTCATTTGTTGCGCACGTAAGCCAAGTCTGATTCTAGATTCAATGAGCCTTAGACTTGGTGCACCCTTGTCGACCCGAACATGGACGGACTTAGAGTGTACATATAGGGTATTCACATGTATACCTTAATAAAACATAAAAGTGTCTTAATTGTAAAATAGAGCAAATTGCTGAAATGGTCCCTGAAAGAGTGTTCAGGTTGCCTTTTGGTCCCCGAAAGAACAAAAGTTGCAAATTAGTTCACGATATTGGCCAACGGTTGCAGATTGGTCCAAAATTTAACGGCATTGTTAAATGTTAATGGCTCCCGCGCCTCATGAGTTACACACATTGTTAATAAGTTAGCACGGTAATAATAGAATTGGCTTAGGAATGAACTACATTCGCCATTGGGCCGTTACAAATTAATGTCTTAATTAAATTTTGGACCAATCTGCAACCATTGACCAATATCGTGAACTAAATTGTAACTTTTGTACTTTTGAGGACCAAAAGGCAACCTGAACCCACTTTCGAAGACTATTTCAACAATTTGCTCTTGTAAAATATATATATATATATATATATATATATATATATATTACATGTAGCATTTAAGAGGTAGTAGGTTTGATCCTTTGGAGCAACAATATTTTTTACATCAATATTAATCCTTCATCTCATAAAATCTAGCCAGCATATATTGTTGAGCTTTGGTGCCGAAAGACAATGGAAATTAAAGAAACAAAATTCTTCTTTTGTTTGCTTTTATTCCGAAATCAATGTTTATGTTAAAAATAATTATCTTATATATTTCTTTCATATATAATTGTGAAATTGTTGGTTTTTATATTGCTACCTCCAATGCAATAATGAATGTTTGTGGACTAGCATATATATTTCTTTCATCTGCTAGCATGAATGTTTCGACAAATTTGGTATCTAATTTGAGAAAAAATAGTAAGTGCGTGAATTTAGGTCCATTATGAGAAATGTTTCATCTGCTAGCATGAATGTTGTTAGGAATGGATGAGGGATACCGAAAGGGCTTTCATATATATTGAAAATAGTATTTATAAGAAAAAGGGCAAAAGTCTTGAACTATTATTCATGTTATAATGAATTAGGGTTTTCTTTTATTCACCTATGATTTAATTGACTTCTTTCACTCACCCATAAAATAAAAGGAGCATCTTTCAATATTATTGGGTTATCTATTGTTAATGTTACCGCTAACACAATAATTTAGTAACAGCAAATTGGTACCTTCAGGTTTAATAAATAACCAAAAAAAGGAAAAATCGAAAATACCAAAATCAATTTAATGGTTATCCAAAATCCCCAAATTAAACTCGAAACCTAATCGATCAAAACGGAAAACGGCACATCATGGTGAGCGATTGGGTCCTTTTATTTTATGGGTGAGTGAAAGAGACCAATTAAATTATGGGTGAGTGAAAGGGGGCCTTGGATAAAATATATGTGATGGTTTAAGCCTTTTGCCCTAAAAGAATGTATCTTCTTATCGGAAATCACAAGTAGGTACGTACGCATGCTTTAGAAATGTGGTCATATTGTAGCAAAATATTGTAATGTGGAAATATAAGTGGTAATAATATTGATCCAATTGGGTGGGAATTCATTTTTTCTAATGCGGCTATGATAAAAGGGTCATGAGATTCTATCGAACACTTTACTCATAAGTACTTTAATTGTGATTTAATCATTTTTATTTGACAGTGTTGGTGAGTGTTAAGATGCACATCTCATATCCGAAGTTGATGTCCTCCCGAGTTAGTATATAAGATCTTGGGCTACTTCCCCTATTGCCAATTGGTTTTAGAGTGGAACCCCTGAGACTCTTAACATGGTATCATGAGTCAAGCCCGAGTTATTGAGGCACGTGTAACCTCGTCGATATTGTTCCGGCAAATAATACCAGCGAGGAATATTCCGCCGATGATTGGGTTGCACGTGAGGGGGATCGTTAAGATGCACATTTCACATCGGAAGTGGGTATCCTCCCGGTTCTAATAAGATATTGTTAGAGCCGATTTTTGTGTTAACATATGAATGATAGAAGTTGGTGTTAAAGTCATCATTTGTATGCTATCCAATTCAAAGATGAGCGTTGATACATTCCAATAATATCAGTCATGTTTCAGATCGATTAACTAGCTATATTTGCTAATGCTGAGAAACCTCTTTCATTTGTGTCGTTTAGTTACTTGTTTGAAGACTATTTCTATTTCAAACCTATTTTTCTCTCATAAAACGCTTCAATCGAACTCTTATTCACCCATTAATCGGTCCAATTAACACATTGATCTCATCCATCTTTCTAAAACATCTTCCTATTTAAAAACTCTGACCATGAATTTTCAGTAGCTGATAAAAAATTATATATCATGTATAAATTTCAATATATATTTATGAAATATCAACTTTTTTATAACTTTTGTGATTGTAGAATATAAATATTTACGTTTTAGGTCATGTTTAGGTGACCGTGAAAACTCAAACAAACATTCGAAAAAATTATGGAAGGAGTATGATCAACTAGTTATTTAGAATAACAAGTCGACCAATCAAATATATGTTTGCATTGCATCTGTTAAGATTTTATGGGGTTCCACTCTAAAACTAATTGACAATAGAGGGAGTAGCCAAGATCTTATATATTAACCCGGGAGGACTTCGACTTTCAATGTGGGATGTGCATCTTAACACTGCCCCTCACGTGTAACCCAATCATCGGAGGAACTTTCATCGTCAGTATTAACTACCGGAAACAACATCGGCGGGTTACACGTGCCGCAATAACTCGGGCTTCACTCATGATACCATGTTAGAGTCTATGGGGTTCCACTCTAAAATCAATTGGCAATAGAGGGAGTAGCCCAAGATCTTATATATTAACCCGGGAGGACATCGACTTTCGATGTGGGATGTGCATCTTAACAGCATAAAAAAGTACATATATGTAATTAGATTCTAGACACTATATATGTAGAAATATAGAGGGAGATATATTTTATTGATGATAACAGTTATTTTTTCATACAATATAGAGATCACCTATATTTATATGTGAATATGTAACCTAACCTTAGTTTATTATGCGAGCTTATAGGCTCGTCACCCATTAGACTAACATCCTCCCTCAAACTCATGAGAATTTTATAGAATTTTTATGAGTTTGCAATACAATAATAGTAATATAAAAACAAAAAAATAAATTTGAATCAAGCCGGATCCATGATCAGTGCTTATTGGACTCGCCAGACAACGCACAACGGAATCACCAGATAATGCGTATTATCAATCATTAATTGTCAGGAACACCATTCTTTTCGAACCTGTCAGATCTCTGCGTATTAGACTCGTCTGACTATGTGTAATTCGCCAATCGGTAACTGCCAGGAGCGCCATCCTTTTCGATCTTGTCAGATTTTATTTTTCGAAATTCCACTTTAACTCGAAGAAGAATAAATCAATTTTTCAACTTTTTTCAATGGGATACTCCCCTTGTCCATAATCCTATTATCTCCCTCCCTCAAAATCATGGTAATTTGTTTTAATTTTTATGAATTTACAACAATAATAATGGGAAACTTTAAAAGATAGTAAATTTTAAATAAAATAAGAATTCAAGAAATACATAAAAATAAAATAAAATAACATCAACGAGATCCTGCCGGTGAGTATCACATAGTAGAAAACTCACCGACAAGGTAGCGGAATTTGTATTTAGGCCTCAAGAATCGATAGGCTCGATACCATATTAAGAACCGATAGACTCTTAACAAAAATCTATAGGCTGGCACAATTTGAACATTAAGTTTATATTAAACAAAAAATATTTTAACTAACAATTATTTCTAATTATATTGAGTAATTTTTTACTTCGTTTCTGAATTGAATCCAAAGTTGACGTAGTTTTATTTTGTCATGCATGGCTTCATCAATGGAAAGTCGTTATAAACTATATTTGAAATGAATTGTTACTCGTTTACGGAGTATTATATTAAACATAAGTTGATAAAATATTTGACACGCTAATAATATAATACCACATATTCGTTGGGAGAATATTCTTAGCAGAATTTTATAACATGTGTATAAAATATAAACTGCTGACCTCTTTGGTATATACTCCCTCCGTCCCTAAAAGATTGTCACATTTTAACTTTTGGTAGTCAACAAAACACGATTTAAACCATAAATATCTATTATTCTACATGCGAAAAAATTATAAAAAGTTAATATTTCAAATATATATATTGAGACGAATCTAACAAGGTCCCACAAGAGTATATTATTTCTCATCGTTTAATGGGAATTCATGATCAAATTTTGTAATGTTTGACTAACAAAAGTCAAAATGTGACAATCTTTTAGGGACGGAGGGAGTATAAATTTGGTGTCAAGTTAAGTTTTTCTGTGCGTTCAGTCACATGAACTTATCTATCTTTCCAAATTAGCATATAAAGTATTTTTTTGACATAGAGACACCTGAACTTTAAAATTGACACCTAAACTTTCATTTTTCAATTTTTCAACCATTTTCATCATTTTAATCTTTTCACAAGGCAAAGAGGCAAATAATATTTAAAACTAACTAATTAAATCTTACTATATTCAAACCCAAACCTAACACTTTAACCGAACCTTAACCGAACTTGGGAAATATCAAGCTTTCAAACCTTTCAACAATGAATAACCTTTTACATTCTTCTTCATCTCCTTCATCACAATTACTCTTTATACGAACTGGTAATAATTTCTCTACCAACTTTTACGTAAATTTGGTCTAGTTGATGTGAAATTGAAGAAAGAAACATGATAGTGGATTCAGCGGTGGGGCTCTCCCCTGCCTTGCCACTGTTTCCTTCACTGGCAGTCCGATTTAGGTTCGTTGGTGGTGGTCGAACTCACCTTGGCCATCTTTGGGCTTAAATTTTTTATTTCGATTTGTGGATTCTTGGGTCGATTTCTTGGCTTTGGAGAAGTTATGATTGGATTTCATAGGTCATTGTGAGTGTTTTGGTGTGGTTTGTCGGCTTTTGGGTGAAAATTGCCATTGGCACTGTACGTTGGTGTATTTGGGTTCGAATTTCTTAGTCAATTGGGGTTGATTTTGGGATTGGGGTGTGAAATGTTGATTGAAAAAATCGACATACTCATTGTTTTGAAGACAACAAATTACAAGTATTGTTTAATATCGTTTGCTAAGCCTTTACAGGTAAATATTGGAAGATCGTGGCACAAACATTAATCGAGGACAAAAACGAAGACTCAGAAGATCTTAGTTTTTTATTTCAGATGTCTTCTTTGTATGAACTCAATCAATCTCTCTTTTAATTGACTTAAAAGTGCTAGCTTATTATAAATCAAATCGCCGTTTAATACGAAACTATTTTTGTATAAAACTACAAATTGTGGATCTTTTAAAATGTTTTTAGTATTTGTATCACTTACTGATTGCACAAATCGTTGATATATCTTTGTGATATAAAGAGTACGATTTTATTTCGTTATATGTGATCAAGTATTCCTTAAAATCGTTTTCTCTTTAACAGCTGAAAATACCACATCGTAACTTGGATCAGAACTTGGCCAAGTACCGATCAAACCTCTGAAATCCTCGTAGTTGATTTCGGAAGGAGATTGGAACTTGCCATGTACCGACTAAAGTACCGATGTCCCTCGTAGTCCACTTTGGAACTTGATCGGAAGTTGTTATCTTCCGACTTAAGTTCTGAAGATGCTTCGTAATCGATTTCGGAACATGGTCGGAACTTAACCATGTACCGATCCCGTATCTTCTGGTGGTTGGGCGTATCGGAAGAACATCGGAACTTCTCCAAGTACGAATCTACCTCCGATCCTAGGTAAGCCACACTTGGGAATTATTAGACCCCACTCTCACACACGAAAATCATAAGTTTTCTACAACTTTCAAAATCCCTCTAAAGCACTTTCATTCAATTCTTTGAGAGAACTTGAGAGAGTTCATTGCTTATCAATTATTGTAATCTATTATTCATTTCGTAGTTCATTCAAAATCCTAGGAGGTTATTCTTGGGTCTCTAATAGGGTTATTAGGGCTTGAAATCCTGAAGGGTTGCTTCGGATTTCTTTTTTCTTTTTCCTTTTTTTATGAAAGCGATATTATGTTAATGGCTCGAAACAAGCAGAGAAAAGAGTGATACATAAGTAAATGGACTGGAAGTACAAAACCTGTACAGACTTATCCAAACCAAAATTAGACCCATTTTAAAAAAGGAAGCCCGTGCTCATAAAACAAACGGAGCCTAAGAGGCCACCCTAAGGGTCTAAAGACCAAAAGATGCCATAAGGAGTACTATTTAATGAACGCCTCCCCTCATTGAGGAACCTAGAAGGTTCCACCTCACTAAACTCCTGCCTCTTCAATCATTCGAAAAACTTGCCTTCTCATTTCCTCCCCAGCTTCTGAAACTTGCTATATAGCCTCCAAACCTCCCCGTCGCCGGAGATTCTAATGAAGAAAAAACCCCGGTGGTTCATTAGAGTTAATTCCTTTCGGTGGAGATGCAGACAAGGAGCCTCTCATCAAGAAGATGGGTGCGGGATTTGAAGTAGAGCTGGAGCTGCCTCCTCCGCTGCCAAAAGTTAGTCGAAAATTGAAAGCTTTCCATGGGTGTTCGAATCTTGCCCTCATGAATTCGCATGTTTCTTTAGTGCCATAGATCCCACATGCATGTATCCCATACTCTAAATTTATCTGGTGGAACTCTTTTGCGTATGTATCTGAATAGATCTTTGAATGTATGAGTGTTAGGATCTATATGGGGCATTTTGAGTATGCTATGTACTTCTTGACTGAACTCACATTATATGAATAAATGCTCTTCATCTTCTCTAAATTGATTGCAAAAAGTGCAAAGATGATTTACATCCACAAACTTTGTTCCCAAATTAACTTTCGTTGCCAATCTATTGAGGCAAGCTTTGTACAAAAAGTGTTTAATGTTTTTGGGTAACCGTAGTTGCCAAATCTGCCCGAACACTGGATCCTGACCTGAGTTGCTTGTCGACGTAATTGAATTTGAGTGATGGGTTTCCATGATAAAATTATAAGCTGACTTAACTGTGAATTTACCTTGTTTATCTGCTTTCCACTGAGGATTGTCTCTGCCATTTAAATTATTGAGTGGTATGCTACTAATTCCTTCTACATCTATGGGAAAGAAAGTGGACAGTAACTGGTCCATTTTCCACACCCCTATGTCTGGGTCAATCAAGTTGGCTACTGTGATGTTTGGTATCTCTAGCTCCATTGGTGTTATCAATTGATTCGAATGTGTATGTGGTACCCATTTGTGTTGCCATACTTGTATATCTTGCCCATTTGCTAACACCTAGTTTGTTTCTTTGTTGACGAGATCCCATACCGAGAGGATGCTACGCCACGTGAAACTTGGAGAACTTTCCAATAATGCCAACCAAAAATTATGTTGAGGGAAGTAACATGCTTTAAAGTCTCAAGCTAGCAAGGAATCTGGGTTATTAACGATTTGCCATACTTGTTTCATAAGTAGGGCTTCATTGAAACTTTTTGTATCCCGAAACCCCAATCCCCCTTGTCTTTACTTTTATATAGGATAGACCAGGCAACCCAATGTATTTTATTTTTACCTTCTTCACCTGATCCTGACCATTAATTAGATAGGAATGTATTAATTTCCTTGCATAGAGATGTAGGGAGCCGAAAACAACTCATTGTAAAGGTGGAGATCGCCTGTAAAACCGAAGCAATAAAAATTTCCTTTCCCGCAGTAGATAATAACCTAGGTTTCTAGTTATCCACCTTGGCCTTTACCTTATCAAGCAGATAGGTAAAAACCTCTTTGTTAGAGGGGCCAACAGTGGAGGGGAGACCTAGGTAATTACCATGGTTGGAAATTTCGGGGATGCCTAATAACCCCGAGATATTCCTCCTAGTATCATCAGCTACACAAGGGCTGAACAGAATAGATGATTTCTCGGTACTCACCAGTTGGCCCGAGAGATCCTCATATGTCTTGAGTATTCGCTTAAAAGTGGCTGCCTTCTCCATTGATGCTCTACCCACTAACAGAGTATCATCCGCAAACATAAGATGGGAGATAGGCTCCACCCCATTATAACGTATCCCTTGCAATTCCCCATTCTCACACGCAGTTTTAAGCATAGCGATAAGGCCTTCTGTGCATAAAATGAATAGATAGGGGAACAGGATCCCCTGGCGTAGACCACGACCTGGCTTTATATACCCCGTCTGCTCCTCATAACCAGTAAAGCATAAGTAACTGATTTCACATGATACATAATAAGAGTAATCCAATGATGTAATTCATACGCAAGAAGAATATTGTCAGTTATCAAACGATCAGGCATGAATGTGCTTTGCGATTCAGGAACAATAGTGGGTAAGACCTGCTTCAGCCTATTGGCAAGGACCTTCGCAATCAACTTTACAGTCGTATTACACAAAGCAATCGGTCAGAACTGGGTTGTAGAGACCGGCTTGGTAACCTTAGGAATTAAGGTAATAAAAGTGAAATTCAACTTGTTGAAAAATCTGGATTTCTAGTTAAGGTTAGTTAGAAGATTGTGAATCTAATTGGAGTTGCTTGCTTGTATGAATACTTGGAGTTTCTCCATTCATAGTAGATTCATTACCGAAAATCCTGAGTTTGGAAAGCTAAAGCTCGAGCAGTAGGGGAACCGAAGCTCACTAAAATCCACTGAGTCATTTCGTTCCCTCATCTTTGTTATTTCAATTATTATTATTATTGTTATTTAGTTTAATGCATAATATTAGGCATAATAATTGTTTAATTTTCCGTGCATTATTTTCATCTTAATTTGTTTTGTCATTGTAATTTTTCTATAATCGAAAAAGTAATGAAAAAGATAGTAATCCTTATTCACCCCTTCTAAGGATCACGTATTATCTAACATGAAATGCAATGTCACTAAAATTTGATTTTGGTGGATTCCATGATTAAGGAGATAGCAGAATCTCAAGAAAACAACGAAGCTGAAGAAGGCACTACTATTACTGAACTTATTGCAAACTTAACTATTACAACCAAGGATGAGGAGCAGAATGTCAAGATTCGAAAGGAGTCCACATCTCAAACAAAGAGGGACAATGACACGAAGGAAGAAGTTGATTATGGGGTGCTTGATGATGACAACGTGGTGAGGACTATTGAGGCTAGAGCTGTGTTAGTGGTCAGTTTTGGTGGGCGTGCAGTTTGATGTATATAACGAAGAAAAGTTTTTAGACTACACCTGAACTTTTCCCTTATTATTGGGGTCGAAAATGTCTTTTTTTAGAATGGCATATGAAATTTTCACAACGTTTTTCTTCAAAAAATTATATTTTCAATATAACTAACTTGTCATTGGTTAAGGATTATTTTGAAGTCAACATGTTGAAAAAGAAAAAAAATCAAAGTTCTGGTACCAAATTTAAGGTCCATATGCCTACAGGTTCTAATTTGGCAAAATGGAAGAATTTCAGGTGTCTCGATGCAAAAAGAAAACCTTAAAGTGGGTGTAATTCACTTACTTATTTTTTAATATGCATAACTAAGAACAATTGTCGAAAGTCATTATTAAATAATAAAATATCATATATTCCTCTAATAAATTAGGAAATTTCTTATATACCGGAGGCCTCTTTTCCGGTACCATACAGGACTACAAATCTGGACCCTTGAATAACAATGAACGGCTGAAATTGAGATTTAATTTAATTCAGATTTAACCACAGTTAACTCACTATCTCTTCTTCACAATTTTCTTCACATCTCCGCCACCGTTAGACAACACCAATCTCGATCGTCCAGTCCACTAAACTCATCATATCACCTCCATCTCATTTATCTCCACAAAGTCACCACCAACACGCAACTCTCAAGGTTTTATTTTTTTCTCTATTTATTAATTTTCAAGTCTTTTTAGATTCAGTTTTTAATTTCAATCTTTGTGCTTGTCGGTTTTAATCTAGTTAATTCCCCAATTTTCACCAATTATCAAAGCTTCAAATCGATTATTTTTACAATTAATGTGTTTTTTCCTCAGTTTCGACTAAGAAAATCAAGGATGTAGATGAATTGCAGATTGGTGTTAAGGTAATTGTCCCAAAAGTTTTGTCCATTTTAAAATTTCGATGGTTGACTTTTTAAATTACGATGTCAACGGTTTGTATATACATCAAATGATATTTCGTGTAAAATATATAAAAAAAGTTATGTGTTTTAATTGAGATTTTTCAAGTTTATTACTAACTGTGGTTAAATATGAATTAGATTAATTATCAATCTTAGCTGTTCATTGTTATTCAAGGGTCCAGATTTATAGTTCGGTATGGTACCGGAAAAAAGGCCTCCGGTATATAAGAAATTTCCAATTTATTAGATTCAATTATAAGCATGAATAGATTTCAATTATATTATAAATATTGCAAAAAACATCTAAAAGATCTAATTTATACTTCTTATTAATCAAATAAAAAATTATTATTTGAATAACCTTAAGCTATATAATACTTATATCAATTGTATGTAACTTTTTAATTTTATTTAGACTTAGTGCCACAATAATTCTTATGTTATATAATTAATAATTTTTAGAGATCACTTTTATTTCCTTCTCTTGTATTATATCAATTATATACTAGATTAACAATTTCTATTTATATATTTAAGATTGTATGATAGTGTTTTTCATTTTTCTGAACTTTCTAATCTTAAATTTTGTGAAAAGATCATCTTTTCTAATTAAACGAAGTCATATTTATAAGTATATATAGTATAGGTACGTCATCTCATGTTTCCTCTAATAACGATAAATCATATAAAAGAATATTAAATGTTCATAGACTTTTCAGCACAAATGTTAACTTTAAATCTAAAATTATATTAATACCAAAGGTGTGGTACACCATTTCAAAGTTTATAAAGAAATATTATGTACTTTTAAGTTTATAGAGAGCTATGGTGTATATTTTGAAGTTTATAATAGGAATGGTTCAAATTATCCCTCTAAAACTATGTACTCATAAAGCTTATCCCAATTTGTTTTAATCTTTCTAGTTAAAAAGTACCAAAATACAAATCACTATCCCTAATTCTTTATTTACTATAATTTCAACTCTATCTTTTTCTACTTTTATCTCTATGAAATAGTAATAAGATAGTATATTCTTGATTAAAGATTTTTGAACAGAAATTACTTTCCCCTTCCTTTTCTTCTATAAAATTAAACTCTTTATTCAATTAATATACCGACGAATAATACTTTGATATTTTTGTATGTCCGATGTCGTATATAAAGTGCCTTCGATTTCTTTTCCTATATGGCTATATGTTAAGATGAATATCCCACATTGGAAGTCGATGTCCTCTTGGATCAATATATAATATCTTGGGCTACTCCTATATTGTCAATTGGTTTTAGAGTGGAACTCATAAGCTCTTAACATGGTATCACAGCCAACCCCGAGTTAATGAGACACGTGTAACCCTGCCGATGTTTTCCCGGCAAGTAATTATGGCGACAAAAATTCAGCCGACGATTGGGTTACACGTGAGGGAGAGTGTTAAGATGTACATCCCACATGATTTATTCAAAACTTTATGACTATTACGAATAAAAGGGAGCGACCTAACTACTTTCTCTGAAGGATGCCCCAATCTCCTATGTCATAGAGCAACCATATCAACTTCCACATAAACTGACGCGCATAAAGGAGCAACATCGAGCAGAAAATAGAATACGTCTCGTTGTTCACCCACTCCAATTAGGGTCTTCGAGTGCGATCCTGAATAACACAAAGAGACTCACTAAATTGTAACAAATAATGAAAATCAGAAACAAGAGACGATACTGAAAGCAGGTTGCAAGTAAAATTGGGAACAAATAACACATGTTTAAGTTGCAACCCACAACACAAAGATACTGATCCGCAATGAGCAGTCATTGGTTGTTTACCATCCGGTAGACCAACCGGACACGCAGGCATAGAACTAACATTCGATAAACAGCGAAAGTCACCGGTGACATGCGGTGACATGAGTCGAGGCCCCCGTATCAATAATCCAAACATCAGGAAGAGACTTACCCATCCATCGATCATTAGAATAAGTACAAACGGCCTTAGAAAACAAACTAATAACCTGTTGCCATTGATCAATGGTCATACCCGGTAGAGAAGAATCATCAAGAACCGACGCATCGGATGTAGGAGTCGATGAACAAGTCCGAACAGCCCTGACCTCGGCCCCAAAGGTGCGACCCGGAAGCCTTTACCTGTGCTAACCTTGAATCGCCTCCTAAGCGATTCCCACAAAGGACGTGCTTCTTCAAAAAATGATAGTGTTCCGAATAGAAACATCAATAGTGTTGAGAATCTATTGCACCAACATTGCATGAACACAATCCCAATCAAGAATACGAATAGCAGAAGTAGGTTTAATAATACAGCCATCAATAAAGCCCCATTTTCTACGACAAACCAACGATTGGCGAAACGAGCGCGACCATTCATCATAATTGCCTCCACTAAAAATAATATTAGTGATGAGTCTCCCGGTGAATCATTAGAGTTAAGGGAGTATGGAGAAAATATATCAATTTTCTCGGTCTTCGTTTGCAATGACTTGTCCAAATTGTCCGACTTATCCTCTGGTGACTTAGTCATTACTCATTATGCAAATTGGTCAAGAAAAGGGTAATATAGATCGGCAGAGAATGTAAAAAATAATAGAGGTGGTGATGTGATATTTCAGAGGTGATAAGTACACTGTTTAAAGGATCAATTTGCTCTGAACCATGTAGAATATTACCGTGAATGCCTCAAAACTTTTTTAATCATAAATGTACAATATATACAATATATAATTAGGATAATATCGACAACGATCATAAGCGGCCATCGACAACCACAACTTTAACTACCTAATTTCATCGTAATAAGACTCCATATCTTCATAGTTCATAAGCGGCCATCGATCACAATTGTCAAATTTTAGATGCTAAGAACTAAAAAAAATTATCATAGTGAGACGAAAACATTTTAAAAAGACCAAAGCTCCAATTATATTCTTATAACCAATGAGAGATACATAGGTAAAACAATGATCCTAGTCTCATTATAAAAATTAAAAAATTGATATGAATTTATAGCACGTTAGTCTTTGTTGGAGAAAATACAAATTGAAGTTGAAATGAAGTGATTATTAGTATTTTTTATGGCATATTGCAAAAACTTATATTCACACTCAACTAATAATCTATTTGTGATGACTTGGCTTCCATTAAAATAATTTCATCAAGATGTCCATTTCTTTACTCAAAATACATATAATTAAGGTTGTCGTTAATATATTTTCCGTTTTAATTTGTTTTTGAATTAATGACTAATTTGAATGATTTATATAAAGTTTCTAAATATTGTAATAGAAAGTAAACTTAATCGTGCAATTATTTTTGTCATTTGCGTCTGCAATCTTCGTGCGTACCGTGAATCACGTATATTTTCACTTTAAGTGCTTTTTTCGGATGGGATAAGTATCAATCTTATTTTGTAAATAGACCCTCCTTTTGTCTCCAAATAAAAAATTATCATTTAATACCTATATATACACCCTCCATTTGTCTTCACAAAATTATTATTTTAATTTTAATAATTTGTTTTCAATTTATAAAATCGATTATTATATAAAATATATAATATTTAGTTAATATACGTTAACAATCTATTATCTATGTATCTTAGTATTTCGATAATATAAAAGATATATCAAACTGAACTGATTAAATATAACAATGAGCATATTCTGTATTTATATGTACAATATCAAATACTTATGATAATATAGTTTGAGCAGGGTCGGTCCATAGATTTTCGAGGCCTAGTGTGAAAACAAAAAATGGGGCCCTCGATATATATAATAAAATTTAAATTTTTGAGAACTCATCTTCGTTCATTGAAATGAAAATTTTCGTGCATAATTTGATGCAAAAGTTTCATTTAATTGATCACTAGCTGTAGAAATACTTTCAAAAAAGAAATTTTCAAGAGCTCCGTTTTATGATATAATCAATTCATTTCACGTTTTCTTTTTTTGCTTTTATCATTTCCGGATAAATATTTGCGAGACAACATATTATAAAATAGACAAACAATTATTAATAAACAAGTAAACAATAGAATATAAAATAACAAAATTATAAAATTAAGTAACGAACATAAATAAAGTACAAAATTAATTAAAATAAATAAATTAACAAGAGAAAAAGGAACGATATCACCTGAAAATTAATGAAACTATTCTAATTCTTGAAATTGACAAATCACTATGCCTCACCGGATATCAATTCAACGAATGCATCAACTGATTTATTTTATTAAAATAATAGTATTGCATTAATTCTAATATCATATTATGAGTAAATTTGCTTTGTAATTCTACTTATACAACTAATATATATATAGGAAAGACCGAAAGGTTAAATGAGTACTACTAAGCTAAGTAGATAGTAGTTCAGTCTTTTGACTCTTAGTTATTCTAAATCTCATTAGATAATGTTAACCGAGTTCATAGTTTTAATACTAATATTTTTATATCGATATTAGTTCATCACTTTTCAATTCTAAAATTATAAACTTAACACTTATTTAATAAATAGAATTTTTAAATATATAATCTAATTTCTAATTTTTAAATCAGTAAAATAATTATATAAATATTAAAAAATTTGAGGCCCCTCTAAAACGGAGGCTTAGTGCGACCGCGCCCCGCCATGGATAAGGGCCGGCACTGAGTTTGACTTTATTGTTGTTGACTACTTAAAATTAATCTTAGCAATTGTTATTTGTTTTATTGATGGAGTATTTTAGGTCGAAGTACCAGGTCATTTGTTTTTGCAATTTTAAAGTATATATTTAATTTGACATTTTTCCTTAATTCGCACACCAATGATATTTAACTTTATTTCTTCGTTGAACACGTTGATGTAAAATACTATTAAACCGGGCCCCTTGTGAACATGTTATCATATCATAAAACATGTTGATGCAATAATAACACACGTTTATTTAGTAGGTTCATGAATTTTCATGCATTTTACGTATAAGATAAATACGGAGTGTTATAAATAAAATACAATATAGAATGAAACAAGAGGGAGATAGTATTATTATTCTCTTCAAATGTACATCACAACATAGGAAGAAACCATCTATTTATAGGCTTACTCTAATAGCTAACATTTATGAGCCTTCAATAGGAATATACCAAAGATTAAACATATTTAGTGCTATGTTTTATTGCTAGTAAAAGACATCCACAAATATTCATAACACGGAGTATTTTTTCACGAAAGGAATTAAGCGCGCTCGACCGACTCATTATTACAATGCTTTAAGAGAATTTCAAAATTAAAAAAAAAAATTAATTTCTCAAAGTTCGAAAGTAAGTTATCGTCTGTTAGTTACTCAATAACATGATCGCATTTGACCTAAATTCACAATCAGGAGGTCTTTGGTTCAATTTTTTCGTTAAAAATAATATGTTTCATATTCAATTATAATAACCCAAACACCATCTCTTACAATCTCACAACCACACTTATCTCTATTGTACTATTTGGCTAATCGGTAATTGCATCATATACCAAAACTTAACTTTGGACATCACACATACATGTCCTTCAACAAAGAAATACAATACTTAAAAATGTGGCACCAAACACAAAATCATCGAAGTTTTTGTAACATCCTTTTAAATCATAAACTAAAACAATCCACCATCACAACAAAAACAAACATTATTCTCATTTACCCGAAGATAATGCCGAAGTATAATAACATACACACTAATATTTATATCGACCACCATACACCCACAAATGTAACAATCGTAGAATACACAAATTAAACAATAAACGACCAACACACCACTTTAATATATATCCACTATATTGCCACGCACCCCTACAAATTTCAACCATTGAAGCTCTCTTATCCACCTTAATATAATAAAACCTTTGTCACCTTACTCAGTTTATGTTAGGTTGAATCTCTTAAATATAATTCGCAGGTAATATCTAGAAATCTATCGAGGATCCAAAAGCAAGATTCATACCAACAATTTTGGATTCTTTGTACTCGACAATTCCCCCACTTAGATCGCGTTTTGTATACTCTACGGCTGTCTTTGACAGATCTAAACTAGAACTAGTCTTAGTTATGTTTAGTCATACAACATGTATCGAGCATACTATGTATATTTTTTCTATTTTTATTACTATAATTACAAAAAGCATATTCATATATATATATATATATATATATATATATATATATTACTTAAAAGTTTTTCTGTCTTTTGAAAAATAAATATCCGTAATGAATGGGGATAATACAAAAATAACTTCATCATTAATTACTTTAAGTATTTTTCTTTCTTCTTTACTTGACAAGAAAATTATTATAAGTCTTACTACTATAATAGAGGTTCAATATATTAGGAATTTTTCTATAGAACTAAAAATCTAAAACTAAACAAATGGTAATGTATTAGCAATTTCCTTCTAAATTATAGGCTTAAATATAGTTCATGATTATTTTCAATATCCCAAACATAAATTATTTTATAATACTCAACTATCACAAAAACATAATGTATGTGAAAAAATAATATTCTTTATGATTTACAAATAATATATTGCTAGATAAAGTTCATGTTTTAACATTTATTTTACATTTGATAATTATAACAAATGAATCAGATAAAACGAAACTACACATGTAACATACGTCCCTTCTTACTAGTTTACAATAGAAATAAGTTCTGGTTAAATTTATGACTTATTTCTGTACCACCTCTTAATTATCGTTTTTCAAATGATCCATGAAACTATATCTTTTCGACTTGTCCCTTTCGTCGATTACTTTTTCTTTTTGTCAAATTTAACCATATCTAAGGTTTTTTTCGATACAACAACAAAATACATCATCTTAACCTTAACCCCAAGTCCTTCTTTATTCCACTTCCACCCCACCGGAACTCAAGACAAGAAAAAAACTTCTCCTCCCACAACCATAAAAGTTCGACCACGCACGATCATAGAAGTACCCTCATCGAAGAGGTTCCTCGTGCTTGGCTGATACATGACCAACAAGGAGGTTTTGATTACCCTTTGTGTGAGTGGAGACATGATTTTCTCACTAAACCCGGGTCCATTTAACATGTCAAACATGTTTTTATCTCTATATTTGCTAATGCTTGAAGTGCACTTTTGGTAATGGTGCGTTTCCCCATCTTAGTTTTTAACGTTTACCCCCTCGATTTCTTTGAATTTAGTACCTGTCCCTTCCAAATAATCTATTTTGTCCTTAATGAAGTTATTTGCTAAAAGTATCCATGTCTTCTTCCCCACCTTCCACCACCAACACTACCACAATTAACAATCAACATCACTGCCACCAACAATCAACACCACAACTAAAATCGAACTCCTGAATCTTTCCCTAGTTACAAATAGTCGTACCATAAGAAACTGAATTACATTCTAATTAAATAAATTACCAAAATAATGTTTAATACTAACAAAACATATACAATATGCTACCCGCCCCTGTCATGGAACCACCAAACCGGGATTGAGGGGCCTCGAACTGGGCCCGGGTTGAACACCTACCAAATTCAAGGTGGGCTCAAAACGGACCTCAGTTCGACCCACTACTAACATATTTAATTTTTGTTGCTAGTATACATAAAAGACTGGAACAAACGTAACATGTGAGTATTACAAGGGGCACCGTGAGTAGTGAACCTGAGTGTTCTCGGACTGTCCGACGGACGAATACCCATCGCATCCAAGATGGGCTCAAACCAAGCCTGGAGCTGGGTCCAAAATCAAGGCCCGGTTCGCCCACTACCAAACTAACCGGGCCCTTTCTTGGGCATCCGGTGCTGGCTGAATCCGAACCAGCCTAATGGGCCAACCCTGCAAATATAGGCCCAGTTCGTTTGTCATGTCTAGCTTGATCCCTTGCTAAAGGAGCGGGCGCAGTTCGTGGGCCTAGCTCGATACGTTCTAACAACCCAAGCCTGTGTGGGTTTGTTTAATACATCTACCTTTTACCACTAATTTTAATTTTTACTATAATGCAAATCTATTACTATTATCAAAAGGTTAATAGACTACTAACATTCAATTAGAGATTCTACTAAAGTTGTCGCTCATTCATATATTGGTAGGCAAGTATTCCTCAAACAATCAATGAACCACTTTGGATTTCAATAGTTGTACAGAATTGAAGTCATAGACAAACAAATTGCGATAGATACATTGTCATAATGGAGACATAGGCGAGCCACATGAATACCCTACATGAAAATAAAATAGCTCAAATAGTTAAACCTTAGCAGAATCGTGTTTGTTGTTGTTCTATTGACTTTATATCGTCTTAATGAATATCCTTACTTTTATTTGAATTTTCTATTTTTGTTTCATTCTTCGTACCATTAAAAAACAATTACTTATTATGTTAAATATTTAAAAAATTATGATGTCAGAAGTAGTTTAAGTATTATGTTTGCCTTCCTACCAACTTTCTAGGAAAAATACACATAATAGTATAATATTCAATTATTTAATTTTATTTATATTTGAAGACCAACTTAAATAATTTCCCAAAAATCCAAAAACTGAACCGAATTTGAGAAAACAAAATTGAACAAGTAATCATTACAATATCTATTATTTTCCCCCCACCTGAACCTCACCCTCTTCCGTTGACTATCAAACATTCCCCCAAACCCTAATAAAATTCATGGCGGCGACGACTATCAGCGGCGGCGGAGGAAGTGGCGGAAGCGATGGCGATGAAAATCTACTGGCAACAGCTCAGCGAATAGTCCAAAGCCTGAATTCTTCCGGTAATAACGTCGATCGCGACGATATGCTTCTAATCTTCTCCTCCTTCGATAATCGCCTCTCCAATATCTCATCTCTCCTCGATAATCAAACTCATAATCAGAATCATAGTAATCGAGATGGTGTTAATATTAATAATAATAACGATCCGAGGTTTGAGTCAGCGGAATCGTTGATTTTGAGGTATGATTCGAGTGGGGGAGATGAGGGTTCGATTTCCGAGGAGTATCTGTCCGCCGTTGACCACATAATTCAGTTGACTGAGGAGCTCTCTTTAGGACTAGTTGATGGCGATGGTGATGGCGTCATCAGTGATAGAGCTGAGAATGTTTTACAGCTAGCGATGGCTCGACTTGAGGACGAGTTTCGGCATCTTTTGATTCAGAATACTGTTCCTCTTGATGCAGATCGGCTTCACAGTAGCTCATCTTCTTTGGAGCGGAGATCGTCAAATTCATTTGAGCGAGGGATTGTGCCGGCATTTGATGAGGTTGCGGGTGGTGATGTGGGTGATTTGAGTAGCGGAAGATATGCTCATGCTCGGGCGGTGAGTTTGGGCGTGAATGATGAGGATTTGTGTCTTGATTTGGTTAATGGTGATGCCTTGATTGAGCTTAAGGAAATTGCTGATCGGATGATTCGTTCAGGGTACGAGAAGGAGTGCTGCCAGGTGTATTCGAGTGTGAGGAGGGATGTTTTGGATGAGTGCTTGATGATTCTTGGTGTTGAGAAGATGAGTATTGAGGAGGTGCAGAGGATGGAGTGGACGAGTCTTGATGAGAAAATGAGGAAATGGATCCAGGCGTTGAAGATCTTGGTGAGGCTGCTTTTGAATGGGGAGAAACGGATATGTGAGGAGATTTTTGGAGGGTCGGAGATGATTCAGGAGGTTTGTTTTGTGGAGACTGCTAAAGGGTGCGTGATGCAGATGTTGAATTTTGGGGAATCGGTCGCAATTTGTAGAAGGTCGTCGGAGAAGTTGTTCAGGGTGTTGGATATGTATGATGCGTTATCTTATGTTATTCCTTATTTGGAGGATCAGTTTAACAGTGAGGATGATGATGCTGGGGAAATGGTGTGTAGTGAGGCAAAGGGTGTGTTGGAAGGTTTAGGGATAGCAGCAATTGGGACTTTCGTGGAGTTTGAGAGTGCAGTTCAAGGAGAGGCTTCAAGGAAGCCAGTTCAAAATGGTGATATTCATCCTTTGACACGTTACGTTATGAATTATGTAAAATTGCTTGTTGATTACAGTGAGACACTGGATGAACTGTTGAGGAAAACTGAGGATGAATCAGAGCAGGTGCAGAATGACGAGAGTTATAATTCGGAGGCTGAGAGTATGAGTTGTATAGGGCGGAGACTAATGTTACTGATCAAATCTTTAGAGTCTAATCTGGAGGAAAAATCGAGGTCGTATGAGGAGGGTGGACTGCAGTACGTGTTTTTGATGAATAATATACTCTACATAGTTAGTAAAGTGAAGGAGTCTGAGCTGCGTAAGAAACTGGGAGATCAATGGATTAGGAAGAGGCGAGGCCAGGTTAGACAATACGCCACAAGCTATCTCAGAGCTTCATGGAGCAGGGCATTAGCTTGTTTGAAGGACGATGGAATTGGAGGAAGTTCAAGTAATGCCTCAAAGATGGCCCTGAAAGAGAGGTTTAAGAGTTTCAATGCATGTTTCGAAGATATTTATAGGATCCAGACTGCTTGGAAGGTTTCAGACCCTCAGTTGCGTGAGGAGCTGCGGATATCTATTTCAGAGAAAGTTATCCCCGCCTACCGTTCATTCTGGGGGAGATTTGGAAGCCATCTCGAAAGTGGGAGGCATGCTGGAAAATACATCAAGTACACTGCAGATGATTTGGAGGGCTATCTCTTGGATCTATTTGAAGGATCTCCTTTGATACTACATCATTTGAGAAGAAAAAACTCATAAATAGAGGAGTTCAAGCAACTGTCATGCGTAATGGTTCAGTAAAGGGGTAACTTGTGCATTTAATTTACCTTGTTGACATCTTTATTAGTTCTTGCTTCGATACCGTGAATATATTGTCTCAATGTTTTTTAAAAGTTTGGCTACAATTATCTTCTACATGTAATAATATTATACTTGTATATATGTAAGCTCTGTCTCTACTGTTGCCTTTGATGTCATATTTCGAACTTCCTTGAGCTTATGGCAGGATGTGTAGAGGTTCTTATCCCCTTGACAGAAAAAGGTCATGTAGTCAGGTATGCCAGCATACACATAGTTTTGCACTGTCCGAAATTTGATTTGAGGGCATCCCGCTACATTTATTTTCCTCTAGATTAGCCCGAGTGATATGCTTTTTTGGGAGTTAGGAAGTAGTTTTTGGAGTGTGTTATCTTTTATTTTTAACAGCATATTTAACGGGTGATTGGCTATACTTTCTTCATGTGTCAAGATTTTGTTGAATTCCAAGCCTTTTTGCACAAGATTTCTCATCAAAAGAGTTGAGCCAAGCACTCGAGGGCCCTTTCTCTTTTTTTCCCATCAAAGATTGGTTCCATGTCAGCAAATCTTTTATTTAGGATACGCATTCTCTCATTTCTGAAGTTGTCGATTTGCTCCCACCTGAAGCGAAGAATTGATTTCTAAATTTTGAAAGATCAGCATCTATTAACATGAGAACTATTCTCTTCTTCTTGGGGACTAGTCATGGAGTCACGTCTTCCTGGATGTGGTACGACCCTTGTTGTCTCTAATCCTGAACTTACTGTTAGAGTATGTTCGATGAAGGTGTTTATAAATTACAATAGTTTCAAGTTAATTGACTCGGAAACAATGTTGGTGATTCATGACTTCATGTATGTGGCTCGACTCTCGTCGTGTCTGATTCCCAACTTACAGTTAGTTATACAGTATGTTTGAGGAAGGCTTTTATAATAGACTCGAAGCAGTAGTTGCATATCTATCTGATTGATCAGCATCAGCTAAGAGTTGTTGGTCAGAAATCTTTAGGTTTTTGCGTAGTTTCTTCTTTAAACTGTTTATGCAATGAGGGTTTTCACTTCCAAAAATATTGATATGAACAAAATTAACTACTCTTCATATGGACTTCGCGAGCCTAGGATGAAACAAAATTGTGCCAATATCTCACTGCACTGGAGATAGAGGTGGCCAACGGACGGGCCCCCCTTGGACGGTCCGGGGGCCTGGCCCATTAGTCCGGTTCGAGTTCGGTTCGGGCCCACCAGGCCCACGGACGGCCCCTGGCCCCTTTTGTAGTGAAGCAGATAGGGGCTTTGGGTTTGAGCCCCAGGCCCGGGCACGGTTCGAGCCCACCTCAAATTCGGTGGGCCTTCGGCCCGGGCACGGTTCGTGTTCGTTTAGGCCCCCTTACTAACGTGCCCATGTTAGATCCAGCGTGGGCACGTTGAACCTTCCAGTGTCTGAACTCTGTTTTCCAACGTACCCATGTTGAAACTAACATGTACATGTTGAACTTTTAACGTGCCCATGTTATGAGTAACATATACATGTTGATTTTTTACCGTGTCCATGTTGGATCAAACATGCACACCTTGTAGTTGCACTATAAAACAAATAGAAAAAACGGGAAGTTCATCAATAGTACTAGCCGTAGCACTACTTTGAGAGTTCAAAACGGGAAGTTCATCAATAGTATGCTCATTATCTAAGTTAATGAAATCATTCGACATACTACCACTTGCGATTGAGGCATTAACGTTTCTAGGAACCATGCGTTTTGGTGCCATTATAAATTTCACACAATCAAAAAATTAAACAAAGTTACAATAAAAATGATAGAGAATACCAAATTCAAGTTGAAGCGAGGAGATTGAGATTCAATGCAACGAACAAGCCGAAACCTTCGAGATTCAATTCAACGAACAAGCCGAAACTTCGAGATTGATCAGTACTTCTATGAGAATATGATATGAATAACTTTTGTTTGCTTTGCTTTGATATTAAATGAGGCTAGTTGTGAATGGTGTGAAATTAATGAAGTTAGAGTTCCCTTTTATAGGTGCATAATGGTGGTAAAAAAAGTGATCCTGCTGAACCAACGTGTGGATGTTGGATCCAACGTGCCCATGTTGAACATAAAATAGCCGTTAAATGCGAAAAACGGTAAAAAAAAAAACCGTTTAATTGACAACATCCGCATGTTGGATCCAACGTCCACACGTTGGTTCTTCCAAAATGACCTTTATTTAATTTTACTAGCCGTTAGAAACACAACATATACACATCGAATATAACGTGGGAACGTTGGATCAACCAAAATGACCGTTATGGAAATTTACTAGCCGTTATAAACCAACATGGCCACGTTGTATCTAACATGGGCACGTTTGTCCCCTATGATAACTTCAATTCTATTATAAATACGATAACATATCTTACATTTCAACTATAAAACTTTGAATTCTTCAATATAAATCACAACTCAAGACTCAATGGAAATGGATCGAGAACATGTTCCAACTCCAGTACCATTGAAGCGATTTTACAAGGTTATTCTCGACCCATCTTGTGTAAGGATCGAACTACCTCCAAATTAAGTTAGAGGATGTCGGCTTTTTCTAGAAGGTGAGTGTAAGTTTTTTATTGATGATCAAATTTTTGATGTGACATTCGAAAATGGAAAAGGAGAGAATGGAGTACTAGGTCGTGTTTTCTTTACGGATGGATGGCGTCAATTTTCTACTCAATTCAATTTAGCCTATGGACATGTATTGAAGTTCGAGTTTCAAAACGAAAAAACCGAGCGACATGGATGTATAGTTTATGTTGTCCGCGTGTATGGTCTCGATCATTGTGAGAGAAGACCTATTGCACCTTGAAGTATTTAATTAACTATGTAAACTCCTTGCCATATGAGTATAAACTGTGTTTTTTAATAAAAATTATGATCAATTATTTATTGTTGTTATTAACATATTTATTGAATTAACTAATGATAAAGTTTCTGATTAAAACGTGCCCATGTTGGCCACCCAACATGGGCACGTTAGGGCAAAAAAACAGAGACAAAAAAACCACCCAACGTGCCCATGTTGTAATCTAACATGGGCACGTTAGGCCCCCGTACTAGGGCCTCGAACCGAACAGGGGCCCAGTATTCCCTTAACGGACGGGCCCGGGCCCGGTTCGTTTAGGACTCTGGGCCCCGCGAAGACAGTCCAGGGGCCCGTCTGGTTCGTTTGTTAGTGGGCTGGGGCTGTCCGCTTCGGTTCGTTGGCCACGTCTAACTGGAGATCCAAAATTCGCTACTTGTTGTGTGTCTATTAAATAGATCTGGGCTAATTTGATAGTACACAAATCACGTCAGTCAGTAATCACACAAGCTAAATCCGTGTGATAAGCTTAACCAAGAAAACATTGCTATAAGAACAAATCCACAACTTGATGTCGTAAGGTTACATATTTCACCAACTAAGTTACCATAGCGGACAATACCTTACTATCCTTTATAACATAATGAATGAGTGATCTGATTGTTAAATTCATTAAGTACTTTAAATTAATTAATTCAGTATTTATTTATAAATTTGTTGTTGATAAAAGATTCAAATACTACATTAAATTATACCTGAATGAAATCCTTAACAAAAACTTTAAGTCAAAATTTACTAGATTACGATTTCATTCTTATTCTTTGAGTTGTTATCAAACAATAAATACTTTTGATATTTAGATTCAATTGTAATTCAACTTAACACATTCAATGTTCAGTCACTTATAACCAGACTTCATATTTCAGTTTTTAGTTTTTCGGATTTAACAAACAGGTCCAAGGGTGTGCATGGTTTAGTTCAGTTTGGTTTTGAGCCAAAATTTTAACCAAACCTATTTTGTCGGTTCTCTGGAACGAAGAACCTAAAGCGGTTTGGTTCTTATTCGGTTTTGATCTTGTCGGTTCTGATCGGTTTCGGTTCCATTCGCGGTTTTGGGCTATTTTTGGGTCTCTCATTTTTTAGTTAATATGA
Source organism: Echium plantagineum (assembly GCA_003412495.2). NCBI lineage: Eukaryota > Viridiplantae > Streptophyta > Magnoliopsida > Boraginales > Boraginaceae > Echium > Echium plantagineum. The sequence continues at coordinate 30,241,661 of CM016563.1, read as the reverse complement.
TTATTTTTTCGCCCAATTTTAGAATTTAAATCATATATGTGATTCCAAAATTAAATCCCAATATTATATCTAACTTATCCAAGGTCAATGAACTCCTTTTAAAATTAATTCTAACAAATTGCATATGCATTTTATTTCACAATACAATTTGTTTACATATAGTTGTATTCTTTATATCAGTAGCTTTAAAAAGATTTAAATATTCGTTGTTGTACTAAACTAATAATAAAAACACTTAAATTCTCTCGACAGTTACAGTCTACTGAAGTTATTTTTTTGCTACCTCCATCCCAAATTGTTTGATAAATTCTTATTTCGGGAGTCAAAACTCAAAAAAATTTGACCATAAATGTTTGTTAGCTGATAAGAGATAATATAGTCATATGGGATCTTGTTAGGTTCGTCCAATGTATACTTTTGAAATATCAACCCTTTATAATTTTTATGCTTGTAGAATTATGTATATTTATGTTTTAAGTTGTGTCTCGGAGAGACGGAGACCGCATAAGTCAAAATAGGACAACTAATTTGGGATGGAGGGAGTATAAAAAATTAGATATCGGTTCGGTTCAGTTTTAATCGGTTCTCTCATTGACCGAAGCATATATGTTCCCGTCAAAAGCCGAACCAAAATTGAAAATTGTTCGGTTCCTATCCGTAAAAAAGTATCGGTCATTTTTCAATTCAATTCGAATCGATTTTATTCGATTTCGAATTTTATACACACCCCTAAACATCCTCTTAAACATATACCTCACCGTTCATTGTAGTTCAGAAAACTGAGCCCTCTACAATTTTTTATGCAAATTTGAATGTCCTTTTTTTATATAAGTAATGCATTATATTAATTCAAATGAGAGTGTCTACAATCATTTAGGCTATTATAGACTATAGTGATCATTTTCACAAGAAAGAACATTAAAGTCTGTAATAAAATCTTTCAAATTCCAAAAACACTCAACACAAGAGGCTAGTAAAAAAACATTGTAAAATCTCCGAGAATTCATTGGGAAGATCACATTCCTTTTCACTTATCTTCTTGATTTTGTGAAAATGTCTATGTCAAACTTGTGAAAACAAACCATTAGTGAAAATTTGATCAATGTAAAAAATCTCTTACAATTCAAAATTTTCCTTCTTTTTCATTATTCACTATTTGATCAAAATAAAGAATTATTTGTGGGTTTTTTATTTTGAAAAAATCTTACAAATTGATGTGGACCTACATTATTAAATAGAGAATGTAATCAGACCAGGCCCATTGTTGCTGGACTCGATTCGCCTAAGGGCCTGGCGTCCTAGGTCTTTAGTAAGCGCCAATTAGGGCGTGACACGTATCCCTCATTAATACAGGAGTTATCTATGGAAACTTCCTATAAATACCAGCCTCATTTTTCACACTAGGTATGTGATATTTCTTACCTAAAATACTCTCTCAAACACCATTAACTGGCTTGATCGTCGGAGTGTTTGTGGTCGAATCCCGGCCACACTTTCAGGTCAATGACTCCAAGAATTTCCCCATCCTGACAAGCTGGCGGGTCGAGACCTCTCCGCCTCGATGAGCCACAGCAAAGAGCTTCCGCCCCAACATTGCCTCCCAGGGAGGCGAACCGAGATCTGAGGACCCGGCTCAATCGCAGTCGACAAGAGGAAGTCGACGACGCCCAATTCCAGCGACATGAGCCTTCGTCTCGAACTGGGGATAATGACGAGAGGTTGCACGAATCCTACATACGTCAACGCACAAAATTGACTGATAAATCACAGATGGACAAGGAAAATCTTGACAATTCTATTTAGATATGCTCAATAAATAAAAGGAAGGCGTGCATCAATCATTCCATAGTTATTAAGCTCATGTGGGTTGGACGTAGTAGTCGTAGTAGTAGTAGACCCACTATTATTTCGATTGTAGAACGAAATTCACAGTTGGCTTCTTTAATTTCCTCACCGCCATCTCGGAGTTGTCATCTGTCGCCGTCACCGACTGCTCACTCCTCAATTCGATTTTCACTTCAATATGTAAAAACGTATGGTCGAAATTATTTATAATCATATCATCGTATAAATTTGGTTTTTATATTAAATTAAATTTCACAATATTTTTTAAATTATTGTCAACTGATCGAATAAGAAACTAAATTTCTGAGTCTTGCTGAGCGTGCTCTCATTGTTTAGCTAGGAGGCATTTATTTTATGTACACGGGACTTTTTATTTTGGAATTTTGGGTGTTTTCTAGCTTATGAGCTCGGGAAGGGGCGGTCTCTGTGAGTTCTCGAACTCCGGGGACCAAGCTTTTAATTTCCTGCTCGCTAGACTTCCTGAGATTTCGCTATATCAAGCTCCATTATTTTGTTTGATGTATACATGTACTTTTGTATCAGCGATGACATTCGCAAGACTTTGTATGATTTTTCTTAATTTTCACGAAAACCCCTCGTTGGGCTTGGCTTAAAAAAAAAAAGAACTGAATTTCTGAATTGATCGATATACTTCCTAAACTTTTAAATTGACCAATTTGCATCCTGAACAACGAACTGATCAGTTGAAAATTTCTATCATTTTGTGTTTGCTTTACTTCCTACTTCTATACTTTATTGAACTGGGAGTAACTTTGACATTAGAATGGCTGTGTTCGATTTCGGTCACGGTTTAGGTACACGGAGCACATGGAGCAAGAAAAGAATCACGGTACTAGGGTAGTCACCCGATCCAAGAGCCTGTACATCAACTCGGGGAACCCACCTCCCGGGGTTGAGAGCCTCCAGGAGGTGGACAACCGTGACAAAGGACCCGGGACCCACTCGACTTAGGGGTCGAGACCCGACACCCGGTCAAAAGTACCCCACATCATATAGCTAGTGATGTTACCGGTCCGGTCTGCGTATCCGCTCTCCCGCAAACCGGATCGTTAAGCTATCGGTTCTACCCGGTCTGGATAATTATATAGGGTACATTTTTTGGACCAGTAACGATCCGATAACTTAACGGGTAGACACAGGTCCGGACCGGTTCCGGGTATATATGATAAAAAAAAAGAAAATTTAATAGAATAAACCTTAAAAAAAATTAAAATCAATAATATAACATCTAAAAATTAAGGTATAATTGTTATCGGATACTCTATTGCATAACTTATTGGATATCGATTAATCTTTTTACCCGTTCCCGAACCATTATTTTATCGTATAATAAATGTATCGAAAAGTTCAAACAGGATACCGAATAGATCTGGGTTTTCCTTATCTAGTCCATGCTCCAATTAACACTTTTTATAAATTGGATATATTATGAGTTAGATGATCAGTACAGATTGGAATAAAATCTTTTAATTTGGAAGTGTTCGATCTTCCCCTCAAGTTATAATTATACATCCATGTGATCCAACCCTACGTGGCACCAGTCAACACACATTCATTTATTCCCTGCACCTTTTTTATTCTTCAAATATTTTTTGCTATTTATAATTGATAACTGTTATTACTTGTTCATCTCAATTCGGATATATCACTTTAAAAAAACAAATTGTTTCATTATATGTTTTACTCTGATAAGAGCGGAGGAAATAAGGGTGGGTCGGGGCGGGGTGGGGTGAGTGCGTGGGGAATTAAATTAGATTAAGTGTATTGAAATTTTAACAGGTGATGGACGCAATACTTTTAGATATTAGATATTTCGTACAATTCTTACCAATTGGATATACGAATTGAATATTTTGGATCGAATATCGAATAATTTAAATTAATTGCTATACTATCTTATTATTTGAAATATGGTTGCTTTATTATATACATTGTCATAAAGAGGGGCGTATGTTGTATTATTGATAATCTCACATGGGACTACACATGCTCCAACTTTCATTCTTCTAAATCAACTCTTTGGCACTAGAGGATTATAACTCAATCAAAGAATATGCAATTATGTGCAAGAAATATAAAATAAAATATTTCTTTATTTTGGTTAGATTTCAATTTAATCGAGAGGTTATTTTATGAGAAGTTAAATAATCCACTCAATCAATCATTTATTCATATAATCATGATGTTCTACTTGATGTATTTGTATACAATTCAGTCTGTACAAATTTATTCATTATTTTTAAAATATATAATTTTAATTACTTTTTATATAAAATAACGATGATAAAACATTCTTTATTATGAAAAAAGAATGATGTAGAAGTAATTGACTTCCTTCATATTATTGAATACAAGATTACAATATATAATACTTCCTCCGTCCCTAAATGATTGATACATTTTGACTTTTATTGGATCCACCTCATCTTCCTAGTGGTAGTTAGTCAAGTCGGTTAAGTTGTTAGTTAGGTTGTTAGGATAGAACAATCAGTTATGCCACGTGTATCTAGGCTGAGAGTTAGTTAGCACTGAATCATTATATATAACTGTGTATAATCATTTATCAATCATTCAATAAATACACAAAGTCAAAATATCTGAGTTCTCTCTTTCTCTTTAGCTCAAACACGATAAGTAACATGGTATCAGATGCTCAGGACTCTACTCCGATCCACCTCCCGCCGGGCTTTGAGGCGGCGCCACAAGCTTCCGATCATCCTCAATCTCCATTTCTCAATTCAGATCCATTGCAATTGCATCACTCTGATCACCCAAACTACATTCTCTCCACTCGACTGTTGAATCCAAACAATTATCACCACTGGAAGAGATCGGTGGAGATCTCCTTGCTGGCTAAGAACAAACTGAGCTTTGTTAATGGCGACTTTCCTCGGCCATTAGATCCTGCTGAAGCTGCTCAGTGGGACCGCTGCAACGGAATGGTGATCTCCTGGCTATTGCACTCGATTGAGCCAGACATAGCTGAGAGTGTTCTCTACTGTAACACAGCTGCAATGATTTGGAATCAACTGAATAATCGGTATTCGCAAGTCAATCATGCTCGGATTTTTCAGCTTCAAAGGGACATGGCTTTGAATTCTCAAGGTCACAGGTCAATTTCTGAATACTTCACTCAACTCCAAAAGCTGTGGGATGAATATTTGGCTATGGCTGATTTTGATTTGATTGCTGTTCCTGCTATCACTCAATTGTTGAACACTCAGAAGGTGATGCAATTTCTCATGGGCCTAAATGATTGCTACACCACTGCTAGAGGTCACATACTGATGATGAATCCATTTCCTAATGTGGATCAAGTTATGCAAATCCTCTTGCAAGAGGAGAAACAAAGAGAGATTTCAGCTAAGGTTCATGTTGCACCAGAGGCTTCAGCTCTTGCAGTCACTCGTCCTCCTGTTAGAGGAGGCTTTCACAATGGCTGGAGACCTAGGAATCCATCTCCATCCTTTGATCACAGAGCTACATCTGCTAAACCAAGAGGTTCTTACTTTTGTGATCATTGTAACATTTCAGGTCACAGCACTCAAAGGTGTTTCAAGCTACATGGTTATCCTTCTTCCAGCAAGAGGATAGCAGCTAATGTTGGTGACAAATCTCTAACAGATGATCAGTTCTCCAAGCTGGTGCAATTTCTGGACAAATCCAGTATCTCCACTGAACAATCACATGATACTCATGCTTTAATGGCAGGTAATTCTCTCAATCAATTATCTGTTCCAGTTAATAACTTGTGGATTTTGGATAGTGGAGCTACTGATCATATTGCACATGATCTAAAATTGTTTTCTGCATACAAAACTCTGCCAATTCCAATTCACATCACAATTCCTAATGGCACTAAAATTCCTATTCATCATATAGGATCTGTTGTGATTAGTCCAAAACTAATTCTAAACAATGTTTTACATATTCCTGATTTCCAGTTTAATCTCATTTCTATAAGTAGGCTCACTTTTGACATGAAATTGAATGTTGTTTTCACCAATGATTGTTGCCTTCTACAGGACCTTTCACAGAAGGCACCTTTGGTGCTTGGTAAAGGTTCAAGAGGGCTATATGTCTTGGACTCTCATGTTTTTGCAAAACACACTGAGGCTGCTGTTACTTGTAGTAGTACTTCTTCTCTGAATGTTGCTTTTCATAATTCCAGTTTGTTGTTTCCTCTTTCTGATGCTACTGAATCTGATCCTGTACATACACAACATTGTAATACTTCATCTGAATCACACTGTAATACAATTGTTGTGAATAAAACTAAGCATCTTACTTCTGCAGAGTCTCTTCTTTGGCATTCTAGACTAGGTCATCTTCCTCTTGATCAACTTGTGCACATTACATCCATTCCTAGTCTCTCATATAAACAATTAGGCTATGTCTGTCAAATCTGTCCCCAAGCCAGACAAACAAGGCCCTCTTTTCCTCACAGTTCAACTCTATCCAGTGCTCCATTTGACCTCATACATATTGATACTTGGGGCCCATACAAACATAGCACTTACAATGGTTATAGATACTTCTTAACAATTGTAGATGACCATACCAGAATTACATGGACACACCTACTGGCTGCTAAATCAAATGCATTCCCTGTATTGACAGCCTTTGTCATGTATGTCCAAACACAATTCAACACCACTATTAAGAGTATTAGATCAGATAATGCTCCTGAGTTTACAGGGTCTTATGCTTCCAAATTTTACTCCTCACATGGAATTGTGCATCAATCCTCTTGTGCCTACACACCACAGCAAAATGGTGTAGTAGAGCGAAAGCACAAACACCTTCTAGAAACATCTAGGGCTCTTCTTTTTCAATCAAAGTTGCCAATTGCTTACTGGGGAGAATGTTTACTAACTGCAACCTACCTGATTAACAGATTTCCTCTTCCTGTGTTAAACAACAAATCTCCATTTGAACTCTTGTTTAAACATCCACCTGCCTATCAGCACCTTAAAGCCTTTGGATGCCTTTGTTATGTCAAAACAGTTAAGCCAGGCCTCCCTAAGTTCCAACCTAGAGCTTCCCCTTGTGTCTTCATTGGCTATCCATTTAATAAGAAGGCTTATAAACTCCTAAATCTGCATGATCATACTGTTATTACTTCTAGGGATGTGTATTTTTATGAGACATGTTTTCCATTTCACTCCATGTCTCTACCTACTGATGTCACATTACCTTCAAACTGCAATGATTTCCCTGTATCTATCTACTATCCTATTCCATTGCATTCTCCTGACACAGTTAATGACCATCCTTTTAATGACATGCATCCACCAGCTAGTGTTAGTTCTTCCATTCCTTCTCCTGTATTGCCTCATTCTCCTCCTTGTCCTGTTAGGAAGTCTACTAGAACTGTTCAGCAGCTTGCTCATTTCAAAGATTACATTTGTTATTTTACTTCTTCTCATGCTGTTTTACATTCTGCATCTTCTCTTTTAGTTGAGCCTACTACTTTTGCACAAGCTTCCAAAGATCCTAGATGGTTAACTGCTATAGATAATGAATTAGAGGCTTTATCTGCTAACAAAACTTGGGATTTTGAGCTATTGCCCAAGGGCAAGAAAGCAATATCTTGTAAATGGGTTTTCAGGATTAAACAGAAACAAGATGGCACAGTTGAGAGGTTCAAAGCACGCTTGGTTGCAAAAGGTTTTACCCAAAAAGAGGGGATTGACTACACAGAAACTTTTTCACCTGTTGTTAAAATGGCTACTGTCAGGTGTATCATGGCTGTTGCTCAATTTAATAACTGGAAGTTGTTTCAATTGGATGTTAACAACGCTTTCTTACATGGTGATTTATTGGAGGAAGTGTATATGCAGCCTCCCCCAGGTGTCTCAGTTCCTTCTGGCACAGTTTGTAGATTGAGGAAGTCTCTATATGGCCTAAAACAGGCCTCTAGGCAATGGTTCTCCAAACTCAATCAGTCTTTACTTGAGCAAGGATATGTCCAATCAAAGAATGATTATTCTCTCTACTTGAAGCACACTTCCACTGGGGTAGTTATTGTTGCCATATATGTTGATGACATTGTGGTAACTGGTTCAGATTTGGCTGCCATTTCAGCTCTCAAATCTCATCTTCACAAAGCTTTCAGCATCAAAGACTTGGGTGTTCTTACTTACTTTCTGGGATTTGAGATTGGATATTCTGGCAACACAATGACTATGTCCCAATGCAAGTTTGCTGGTGAATTAATCCAGGATAGTGGCATCCTTTCCCAGGCACCTCCAAAGAAGACACCTCAAACACCATTGCCTTTACACTCTAAGCTTTCTCCTTCTGATGGTGCTCTGCTGTCCAATCCAGAACAGTACAGAAAATTAGTAGGCAAGCTGAATTTTTTGACAAATACTCGACCTGATTTGTCTTTCTCTGTACAAACTCTCAGCCAATTTATGCAACATCCTCGGCAATCTCACTTAGATGCTTTGCATCACTTGTTATGGTATGTTAATTCCACTCTTCACCAAGGAATTACCTTGTGCAGCACCCAGAGCATTACTCTCAAAGCTTTCTCAGACTCTGACTGGGCCTCATGTCCTACTACACGACGGTCAGTCACTGGATATGTCTTAACTCTGGGTGGGACTCCAATTTCCTGGAAAAGTAAAAAGCAGAGTACTGTTTCCAGAAGCTCTTCTGAAGCTGAATACAGAGCCTTAGCACATGCTGCTGCTGAAGTAACTTGGGTGGTTCGTGTATTAACTGAGCTTGGTCTCTCTAATATCACTCCTGTTAAGCTCCACTGTGACAATCTCTCAGCCATACACATTGCTCGTAACCCCGTTTTTCACGAGCGAACTAAACATATTGACATTGATTGTCATTTCACTCGTGAAAAAGTGTTACAGGGATTACTCGACTTGGTTCATCTACCTACTACTGAACAGGTGGCAGATATTCTTACTAAAATTCTTCCAGCTCCTCAACATACCTACTTGATGTCCAAGCTGGGGTTGATTGCATCCCCTCCAGCTTGCGGGGGGGTATTGGATCCACCTCATCTTCCTAGTGGTAGTTAGTCAAGTCGGTTAAGTTGTTAGTTAGGTTGTTAGGATAGAACAATCAGTTATGCCACGTGTATCTAGGCTGAGAGTTAGTTAGCACTGAATCATTATATATAACTGTGTATAATCATTTATCAATCATTCAATAAATACACAAAGTCAAAATATCTGAGTTCTCTCTTTCTCTTTAGCTCAAACACGATAAGTAACAACTTTTTATGGTCAACAAAACACGATTTCAAACATAAATATCTCATATTCTACATATGAAAAAATTATAAAAAATTGATAGTTTAAAAATATATATTAAGAGGAAACTAACAAGATATCATCATATGACTATATTATTTCTTATTGGTTAATGATAATTATTGATCAAACTTTTTAAAGTTTGACTATGTAAAGTCAAAATGTACCAATCATTTAGGGACGGAGAGCAAGATAACATCATGTCTTGCCTCTTTTGCAGCGCATGGGTTCTAGTCTTCTATGAGGCAGAATCTGTTGTGGAAGTGGTTAACGGGCAAACACGAGTCCCTGACTATCTGACTAACATCACGCGATTTACCTCCTTACAACTCCCCAGGCAGGAGGCGACGGGACGTTAGGGTTGCGGTTCAACTTTTTTTGAAAAATGAATGACGTTTAATTTAGAATGCTTAATTAATAGTATGTCAGAATATATTCTTTTATATATTTAGAAATAATTTTTTTTTGTAAAGTAGCGATTAAAGTATGAGTACAATAGTATTATAAATAACGAATATAGAAATTTATTAACTAATAGTGAGTTAGAATAAGATATGAGACAATTTTTTCCATCAAAACTTAACCTTTTTTTTTTGATGCCAAGCGATGAATTTTTATTAAAGAAATTAAAAATAATTACAAACAAAATGAAGAACTTGGCCTTCCATCGAAAACTATAAAGCGGACCATATGCCTCTAGCAAAGTCGGACAAAGACAAAGTCCAATAGAGGTCCGATAGAGGCCCTTATATAAAAGATGCCCTAACCCGTTATTTTCTCTATAAAAGCAACCGCTGAGCTCATAAATGAAGCTCCTTCCATTAGTTGTTGCCTTATTATGATAAATCAGAAACGTCTCTGAAAATCTCGAAACTCTATCTGGCGATTCGGCTTCATCACCAATTGTTCTACGATTTCTTTCATCAAAACTTAACTTAACCTAAGATATCCTATATAAAAGATTGAATCAGATATCACCAAACTATCGAGACATGTCATATTTAGAACCAAAACTTTAAAAGGGAAAAAGTGATTAAAGAAGCGTAGGTTAAGTTGTTGATTAGACTTCATTGATATGGATAGCTTACATATATATACGTTAGGAACAAGGGGTTGTCCACTATGGTCTATTAATGTAGTTGTTGGAAACAATATAGATGGATGATTAATTGGCAATGCATATTCTTGTGGTTCTAAAATTGCCATACTAACTAGTAGTACCATGTGCATAAATTGCATGTTAGGAGACACAGTTGGTTCAATATTTACCCATTCCTTTAATTTTGTCAATCTTAGTTTTTTTAATAAATAATGGCCTAATATAAATGGATACCCTACATAGGGCTGTTGTTGGTCCGGGAAAACCGAGATCCACCAGGTCCTCGGTCCGAAATTTCCGGTCCGTTTATCCACCCGGTAAGATAACGGTCCGGGAACGGGTAAAAAAAAAAATCGGTACCCGATAAAGTACCCGATAGAGTATCCAATAACAAATCGTATGTTAATTTATAGATGTTATATGATTTATTTTAATTTTTTTAAAGGATTTTTGTATTGAATTTATTTTTTTTGTCGGATATACTCGGAACCGGTCCGGACCGGTATCCACCCGATAAGTTATTGGATAAATAGCGGTCCAAAAAATATACCCGATATAATTATCGGACCGGATCGGGTAGAACCGGTAACCTAACGATCCGGTTCCCGGGAAAGTAGATACCCGATCCGGACCGGACCGGTAACAGCCCTAACCCTACCCTACGTTTTAAAGGAGCAAAACACTAAAGTAGCCTTCTTAAAACAAAGGGAATCGACAATTTAGGAAAAAATTTGACGGTATAACCAAATAAAGTGACTATTATAATGTTAGTAATCATATTTGGTCGGTCTGAAATGTTATTAATTTAATTGACTTTTTCCCAAACCTTAATGATGCCAGAAGCTGTTAACCCGGAAAAATATAAAGCATGGCTTCACAAAAAAAATAGCTAATAAATGAAAAAACATCTACGTTAGTACTTCTTTCTCAATGCATACAATTGCCAAATCAAAATGGGGACACTTCCGAATCGAAATGGGACTGGGGACACTAAGAGGAAAATGAATTTCTATGTTTTGAGGATGTAAAGTAAGATCTTAAAACGTGATGGTGCGTGAGCTTTTACTAGAAAAATTCGAATTTAATTCTTACTAAAATCATATACTTCTTTATATGTTTTTAGGACATAGCTTAACTGGTAAAAATTAGAGCAGTAAAGTATAAAATAGTCTCGCCTCATCATATGCAATTCAGGTTTAACGAGCGAATCTTATGTTTCAAAGTGGTTAACGGGAGCTATCAAGACCCTTAGTTTGAGCTCAAATTTTTTATATAATTCTTTATACTTAATCTAGCAACTATTACGTAATTGTCATCGCTAATGAATAAATCCATTTCTTTTTTTACTTTGAATACCTGGCCTCGTTTATATATAGTGATATGAAAGCCGTGGACAACATAATACTCCATTTTATTGAATGGTATTGAAATTTTGCCATTGTGGAATTCCTTCTATTGAATGGTATAAAAATTTGAATACTTGTCAATTTTATTGAATGGTGGATATCGTTGGAAATAAATTGAACCACCCCCATTTATTATTGTTGGTGGTTACATTTCTAACTCGACTCACATTGCAAATTCCTTTTATTTCCTCAATTAAAATATTTAACGGTAGCTTGCAACCGCGACACACCATTTAAAATTGTTCGCAAACACTAGTTATTCGAACACAATATAGTCTATATATATTTAATCATCATATTTCTTGTATATGATTAGTAAGATTACTGAATAAATATAACAATTCTACGTACGTGATACATATGCGGTATTAGTTAATTCGAAAAAACCATCTCATCAAAAGTGAAATAACAAAAAAAAAGCAAGTATGTATAGTCAAATATCAATCTCAGTTGGTTAAATTCCTTTTCATTTCACTTTCGCAGTTACTACTTATTTTTGCAGATCTTTGTGTAGTTTGACCGTCTTAATTGAACTAAAATAAAATTTCAACTAGTTGTCGTAACCAGTATCATTTTCGATGAGCTTTCTATATCTCTAGGACATTATAGGTGTCAAGTCAATTTAATATAGTATTGTATAATCACAAAATTTTAGTATTTTTTTTATATATAGCAAAACATACCAATCAAAATTACATATTTTTCGTCGATGACCCAACAGTCTAATAACATTTGACTTAACTTCCATAATTCATATAAGAGGATAATATTAAATATGAAAATAAAATACAGCATGTAAAGAAAATACAGGATAATATATTTTAAAAAGCTTTCCACATGCCTGAGGCCACATCCTAGAAAAAATTATTTTTCAACGTCCATATTTATGCAAACATTTCAATTCATCCACCACATCAATCAACTACATTGTGACATACTCCTTGCCAATTGGTAAGGAATTTTTTGAGTCAAATTTTAAAATTTTGATTATGAAATTTCATTAGTTGATGATAACAAATAATATAGTTATGTATGATCTTATTAGATTTATTCCTATATATATTTTGAAATATTAAATTTTCAATTTTTAGGCATGTTAAATAAGAGATATTTATGTTTTAAACAGTATTTCGATAATCGTGAAATCACATAGTCCTCACATTTGAGAAGGAGGGAAATAATTTAAAAAACTATTTAAGAAACACGATAACAGTTTATAAAATCAAAATTTTGAAAATTTGAGTTCATCTAACTTTAGAAAAATGTTACTCCCTCCAATAAAAAAAATAGTGACTTTTTAGAGATTTAAACATTATTAAAAATGGCTTTTTATATAAACCAAAGCACAATATATCATTTTTTCTCCTCAATATCCTTAAATTACATTAATTGAAGCTCAATATTAATGAAGGATTCACGGATGTTTATATAATTAAATGAGGATATAGAGGTCATTGGGGAATGTTTTAATGTCTTCTTATTTTGTGTGAAAATACTAAAAAGCCACTATTTTTGGATTTGAGGTAGTACTTACTATGTACTCCCTCTAATTCAAAATTTATGATGTTTTTCGTTTTTGCGTGTCTATTTTGACCATCAATTACTTATTATTCTTTAGTTCAAAATATATAAAATTAATATCAATAAATTTATAATTAAGAATATTTTCATAAAAGTAAATTTTTATAATATTTTATAATAAAACTAATTAGTTATTGCTAATCAATGGAGTATTTTTTTTTTCTTTTGTAAATTAGCGATAGATGTGAGTTTCGAACCCATGACCTTCTGGTCACTAGCAAGAGCCTTTTTCACTAGGCTATTTGATTAACTCTTTATTGCTAATCAAAGTTAAATGCGAAAAAACGAAAAAGACATATAATTTAAATCGAAGGGAGTATTAGTTTGAAAAATTGAAGGGCTTTTGGCTACCGAAACCCGCCAAGTTTTGAGTTTTTCAATAGTATAAAACAAGCTTTCACTTTTCATTGTGCAAAAAGGATTTTATTGATTGAGTAAATAAATACATAGCAAAGCAAACCCCACATTATTACTCAAAAAGACATTACTGTCTCCTAGCTTGTTTGTCAAGGTAACATTAATTTACTGGGTTAACTTGTAAACTTTTGATGATGTTTGCACTTTTGGTGGGTCTTTGGAGTAAAATTTGCACCAATCAAGTAATTATACCAATTGCATTACATAAAAGTAAAAAAGATTGCTCTAGTGAATTATATTCTGTTCAACCAGAATGGTGGATGGAAAGTAGTACTCTTATGATATAGGCGTGTAGACATGTAGTAGAGTATATAAACGAATCGAATTATACATAATTTTATTATCGTTTGACTTAAAAATAATTATTCGAGAGTTTTGTTCGAGTCGAACTATACTATTGTCACAAACCAAAAATGAGATACAATGAACTGAAGACTGAATCGAACTTTTGGTACAGAAGTTAATTGAATAGTATAGTAAAAAAGGCTCTCGCTAGTAATCAAACGGTCTTGAATTCAAAATTTACAAAAAAAGAAGTAATGTAGTACTAGCTTTTTAACTTTCCCACTAACTCCTTGTTGAAATGAAAAAGCAATAGGCAATATGTTTGCGTCTTAACAAATCAACATGACTAATTTTGTTAATCATTCAACATATTGGTAAACTACTTTACCATCCGATATAGTGACATAATAAATCTCCTCTAATAATTTGATTAGCTAGTGAACTAATTCAATAGTCGTTGACCTTTATTTGTGCATAATGATTTCTTCAATTTCCCCAACAATCAAGCTAAGGTTTTGTTAGAACATCTCACACTTAATCTTACGACTAGTAAGGCACAACTAACATTATAATGCAACGAACATGCATGAGGTTGACTATGGAAATGCTTTTATTGTGATGTCTTATTAGCTTGCTTGGATCACATGATCAACAACATTTTAATACATTCTCCTCATGAACGGCTACTACGATAAGAATTAATTTTTATGTATTAACTAGTTTGATGTTAATTTTGTGTTATTAAATCTGAACCATTAGATCAACTTATTAAATCTTATGACCATATTTGTAATAAATTTGGATATACTAGTTGAGTAGTTTCCCTTCACCTAACACACAAATATAACTCGTTCATCGGTAATGGAGCCATACTAATCTCAACTGGCTCCCAAAGTGTGCCGCAATGTTTCTAAAAAAACCGCTTCCACAAGGCAAACTCAGGCGCCACCCAGTTAAGAAAAGACCGTTAGTTCTTCATATTTCTTGACAACCCCCACATGAGTGATCCCTCAAGAAACTGGACCATCAATTAGTATCCTTTATTAAATGGTATAAAAGTTGTACTTTTGCTGAAAATTAATATTTTCATTAAATATTAATAACTTGAGATTTACCAAGATATTAGTTTAGCGAGCAAAATGTAACTTTTGTACCATAGGTGATAAGAGTTGACTATATATGACGTACGTTCGAGGCTAAAAGTATAACTTTTATATCAGTTACTGATATTAAATTGAACTATTATTGTAGCACTATTGAACAATTATATTTAATAAATTAAATATAGTAATACATTCTAAAAACTGGATATGTTCGATTCATAAATTTGTTAATGTGTCATCAATTGTGACATTAGTCGATATATGATGTATGTGGTTCATATGCATGTTAGTTTCTTGCTTACATTCCATACAGGACAATGAGAAAAACCAATCGATAATGTTAAAATTTTCACCTTTGCATATGTTTATAGGTTGGCACAGGCGTGAATAATGGTTATGATGTGAGACACTTGATGTTGCATGCAATATATATACCGATTGACTATGTAAAAAGACTTAAACTACCGATTGTGTTCAAATATGACACAATTAGTATATTAAAATTAGCACATTTAAGTGCTAGTTTTTGTTTTGTTTAGTAAATTAAGAATGAAAGTATGAATATAATTGTATTAAGTAAAAGTGCTAATCTATATGGTATATAGTGTAGAGAAAATGTGGTAATTGTCGAAATGGTCCCAATAAGTGGCCGGGTGACCGTCTCATTTTGGTCCAGATAACTGACAACGATGCTCAAATGATACCGTAACTGTATATCATGTACATGTGCGAAAATGGTCTCTAAATTAACACCACCGTCATTAAAAGTTAATAATTATACTTACTTTTGGGTCGTTTTTATAATTTTGATAAAAACTTGAAAAATTATTTAATTTTAATTTTTTTTCAAAATGAGCGCAAATGGTCCCAGTAAGTACATATTGTGCGTGCACATATGATGAGTTAATTGTTGGAATGGTCACAGTAAGTGAGGGCCTGGTGCTCTTTGGTCCCCGAAAGTGGCACTGTTGCGAAAATGGTCCTTGAAAGTGTGTATATTGGTGCAATTTGGTCCCTGTTCCGTTAGTTTCGTTAAACTTAATTGTGAATAACAATTTTTTGGGTAAAAATAAAAATTTTTATAACTTAATAGCCCCATTTAGGGCTTAAAATGCAAATAACAAAAAGTTTAAGGTAAAAGTAACAATTAAATACATTAAAATTAAGAAATCAATCTAGTTTAATCATGTTCGATTTCTTTTTAATTTTTATTTTATTTTTTCGATTTCTTTTGGATTTTTTTTCCGATTTCTATTCAATTCTTTTACTTTTTCCGTACCTAGTAAAAAAGGTTCGATTTTGTTAGCTGCTTTAGCTTAAAGTTTTGATTTGGCAACACTTTTGGTTTTCGTAGTTTTTTTTTTTTGTAAAATCGTTCAATTTTAATAGTTTGTAAAAAAAGAGTTCAATTTTGATAGTTGTTGTAGCAAAAAAGTCCGATTCTTGAGTTTTTTCGAAACAATTATCAAAATCAGAACTTTTTTACGAAACATTTTTGGGAAAACAATTATCAAAATCGACCCTTTTGTAAAAAAATTACGAGAATCGAACCATTTTGCCAAAAAACTAAGAAAACCAACTTTTTTGCAAAAACTGAAAGTTTTAGCTAAACAAGTACTAAAATTGAACCCTTTTTACTAGGGAAAAAAATAAAAAAGAAAGCGAAAGAAAAGAAAAAAATTGAATTTTTTCCCCTAGCCTAAAGGGTTCATTTTGATACTTGTTTTAGCTCAAACTTTGGGTTTTGACAAAAAGTTTGGTTTTAGTAGTTTTCTGGGAAAAGTTCCGGTTTTCGTTGTTTTTTAACAAAAGGTTCGATTTTGATAATTGTTTTGCAAAAAATGTTCGTTTTTGTGGTTGTTTCGCAAAAAGGTTCTGATTTTGGTAATTGTTCAGAGAAGGTCAAGAATCGAACATTTTTCTAAAACAACTATCAAAATCTAATCTTTTTGGCAAACAACTATCAAAATTGAAACATCTTTTTTTTTAAAAAAAATAGGAAAATCAAAAGGAAATGAATAAAAAATCCCAAAAATAAAAAAAAAAATCAAAAGGAAATCGAAAAAAAATTGAAAAAATAAATCAAAATAAAAATTAAAAAAAATCTAAAAGAAATCAAAGATGATTAAACTAGATTGTTATCTTAATTTGAATGTATTTAATTGTTACTTTTACCTTTAACTTTTTGCTATTTACATTTTAGACCCTAAATGGGGCTATTAAGTTATAAAAAGCTTTTTTTATCCCAAAAATTGCTATGCACTCTAAAATTTAACGGAGCTAATGGAATGGGGACCAAATTGCACCAATATACACACTTTCAGGAATCATTTCCGCAACAGTACCGCTTTTGGGGACCAAAGTGCACCAGTCTCCACTTACTGAGACCATTCCAACAATTAACTCCACATATGGTACCTAAAACAGATTTAGATCTTGTTTTCTCGTCAATATTTAACAGAAGTGTTAACTTATGGACCATTTGTGCACACGAAATATACTTACAACGACAATTTGTCTATTGTTGTCACTTACAAGGACCAGTGCAATAGTCACTTACTTACTATGGCCATGCATTTCATCAATTATCTCTCGAGAAAGTTGCTAAAATGGTTCTAGATAATACGTATAAGTTTCACTTTTGTCCTAGTAAATATATGGTTTGCGTAATTAGTCCCTGATATTTTCGTTAAAGATGCAGTTGATTCACTCGTTTGACGGGACGTTAAGTTTTGTCGGAAATTGGGCCAAATTATAATTTTTAAAATTTAAATTTCTTGAAAATGTGGACTTTATTTAATCTCTGATTATGATTGAAAATATGCACTTTAGTCTCTTCTACCGTCAAAATTTGGCGCCTCCCTCAAAAGAGGGACTAAAGTGCAATTTATATATATTATCTGAAACTATTGCAATAATTATTTCTTATAGTGTCGATGTATTAGACCACGAAGTTGCGCATTAAAAAGGAATTTTATGTTTAAAAAACTAACCTCAATCATCTCCACAAAGCTCAAGATTATTATCAAATCCATCTCTCAATCAAACATATAGGTTACGCTAGTCGCTAGGTAGCATATATGATTAGCAAAATGATATGATATCGTCGATATATAATATTGATAATCAGCAAACTCGAAGTTTTTGTTCTACTCCATCTTCATAAATTTTGCAAATTATATTAAGCAAATACTCCCTCCGTCCCTAAATGATTGTCACATTTTGACTTTTCATAGTCAATAAAACAAGAATTGAAACGTAAATATCTCTTATTCTACATGCGAAAAAATTATAAAAATTTGATATTTCAAAAATATATATTGAGACGAATCTAACAAGATCTTACAAGACTATATTATTTCTTATCATTTGATGAGAATTTATGAGCAAATTTTGTAATGTTTGACTATTAAAAGTCAAAATATGACAATCTTTTAAGGACGGAGGGAGTATATTATATGCTACATTTGTCAAGATGTAGTATAAAAATAAGAAAAAGTCATATACCTCCCATTCTAATTTCAGGAGTTGATTGGTATTGTATACACATAACACATGCACTTAATGAAGTCGATGAATTTAATTTTCAATTATTATTATTAGCCTCCCACCTTTAATATTTCATTCAAGAAATGGAATTCAATAAAATAGGGTATTCACAACTATAATGACCTAATATCAAACAGTTGCTGACCTAAGATGGAGGAATGCCCTTACAAAGTTTAAATAATATTTATCTGACCGATAGTTATAGTAGTGCAATGTATATCAGTTCTCTTAAGATTTTTTCTGAACCCATTTAGTGAGCTTTAGGCTTCGGTAGATCCCAGACCATACAGGCCTTAGGTACCATCTGATAATAATACCCCTCAAGTTTAATCATTCGAGTAAAGGAGTCCGCGAGATTAACTTAATAAGATGAATTGGGCGACAAGAACCATTGCTTCCAAGTACAAGTCATAAATAAGAACAATGCTGGCTCCCTCAATATTTTCTCTCCACCCATGTTAGGTCGGTATATCCCAAAACCATCAAGGCTTTAGGTATCAGTTAACAAGTACGTCTCATACTCAATCACCCGAGTAAGCAAATCCTCGAAACCTAAAATAAGAGAAGGGACAATAATTTAATGTCTAAACAACAACCGGAATACAATATCAATTTCCATAGAACTATACCTATTTCATATACTTCGAAGATCCATGGGACCGTTAAGATGACAATTTCATCTTTTTTTTATTTATTGTTTATCATATACAATCAATACAAAGCAATTGGCCATTTATTGAAGTCCACCCTAGACCAACCCCCACCCCACCCCCCCCCCCCCCCCCCCACCCCACCCACCGCTCACCCCCCACAAATATCCTCATTTACATCCGCCGAGACTTGAGGCAAAGTAGTCCATGTTCCATCGTCAATCAAATGGGTTGGAGATAAAGGAAAACTAATAAGAAATACACCAAACGAATATACAAGTAAATATTTTAATATACAAGTAAATATTTTAATATACAAGTAAATATTTTTGCCTATTTTCTATTGAGGAATATCATTCTCCGGAAAATCAGGTGTTGCCCTTTAAAATGTAGGTACAGTAGTAGTCCTATTTCTTACGAAATCCAAAGTTAAATTAAAGCACTAATCATTTTATTCCTCCGACACACTAATTTTCTTTGCCTGGTGAATTTTGGTACGGTTGTTCTCTTAGGGTATGTTTGGTATTCATGCCAAATTATACTACACTACTTGTAATAATTCTTCTCTAATTTCATTGTATTATGTTACTAATATATCTTACATTGACTTAGGCTTAAATAATTATTCATGCTTTTGAATTTTGAGCTAGATCTAATCATCATTTTTCCTTCCAAACTATCCGAACTAGTCATTTGATGATTCAATCCACTTTTCACGTTAAAATTGACAGATTTCATATTTTAATGAAGGAAAAAAATATTTATTCAAACATATAATGTAGGGGCCAATTTTAATATACAATTGGGGTCTCTTTTTAAAATTTGTAAACTTAACATAGGAACTTTAAAAAAAATAATCCCTCCCCACCCCCACCGTTTTCTGCATCCCTCCCGTAGTCTAGCCACCATCAGTTATTGCTGCCGACCAGAAATCCTCTTATCCAAGAAGTTTCCCTGCCTCGATGAACCCCTTCCCCCTCACACTCCCCCCTTCTTCTATCTCCCTCGCTGAGCTCTAGCCACTTCTGATGAACAGGACAAGGGTGATCAGTACATGTTCTAAAAAGGGGCCCATTATATTTTGTCTATTTCAAATTGACCCCCAAACGTCTATTATAGTATATTTTTTGTAAGTCCCATTAAAAGGGTTTACGTGTTACTCAAAAACAAATAACACATAGTTTTGCTAGGTTATGATAAGTACATCAAACAGAATACATATGAACTCTAAATAAAGGGGGATCAGGAAGTCCAACGCGCAATGACAATGGTAGGGGTGAGGTTCCATAAACTTGGCCATTCCTAATGAGGGAGGAAGGAACGTTCGAACGCTGAGATAATCTGCGTTGATGACCAAAGTAGTGCAATGTCAACCCCTTAGGATTTTCTTCCTCCCTATGTAGCGAGCTTTAGGCCAGTAGATTCCATACCATAAAGGCCTTAGGTACTAGGTAACAAGTACCCCTCGGGCTTAATCACTGAAGCAAATGCATTGTATGTAAAACGAAAAAAATAAAAAGATTTTTGTCTATAATTCAAAACTAAAATTAAATAAAAGAATGATAAACTAATTGTTATCGTACAAAAATAGATACTTTTCTCTAAAAGATATTATAACATGTATATATTAATATATCAATATGTATAAATACTTTTTATATATGGATAACATAGGTAGTTAATTTTTAATTTTATTATCAAAAGTGGTCTTATGATAAATAAAGTACACTCTCTGTTAATTTTGACACCAAAGTTAACATCAAAGATGTAGGGTGCAACATTTTGAAGTTTACAAGGGGGTGTTGTGCTCATTTAACTTTATAGGAAGGTACGGTACACATTTTAAAATTTATAAGGGGATAGGGTGCAAATTACCCGACAAATACATATATTACCATATAGATAGCTTAGATGATAATCTAGAGTTCACCAAATTAATTATGGTTTATATATATATAGTATAAAATAATTTTAAAATAAGATTTCGACCCAAAAATCAAATTAATTAATTGAGAATAAATTAATCAGATCGTCAAAGTTATCGCATTCCTATAATCTAACAAATGTTATTTGATTGTGTAAGAATTCATTTTCCCAACAAAAGAGTAAGGCAAAATTAGTACTCGTGTATAAGAAGAGGCATATAGAAGAACGAAAATGGGATCCGAGCCCCAAAAGTAGGTTAGTTAGTGGCGGTTAGTAACATGGTCTCAAATCGAACCCATGATATTATTACTGACGGAGTCAGTAAAGCTAAGCTTAAAAAATACACCTACAATTAATTTAACCAAACCACGGTCAAAGTGAATGTCACTCTTCCCCATTAAAGATAAAAGGAGTATTTAAGGACACTAATGTACATGGGAATGGGAATGGGATGGGATGTATTCGTTAATGGGATCGTTCGATAACTTTTTTATATTAAAAAGATTGAACGTATTGAACATGTGTTGACGCCATGAAGTTCGTGCAGTAAAAATACCTACGCCCCATCAAGATATGCTATGCCAATTACAATACTTTAATTAAATATACTATTGATATCATTAAATTTTATGTCAAATTATTTTTATTATAATCTGACTTATTTTTTACATAATTAACTTAATTTATTTAATTCAGTTTTACATGTATTTTAGTAGATAAATAGACGCGATCTCAAAAAGTATACTGATACAAATTGAAAATAAAAAACAACAATTTTTAACTTAATATTTATATTGTGTCATATTATCAAAGAAAATATATAGTAAATTTATTAAAAACTACATAAAAGCACATTACAAGAAGTTCAAAAAAAAAATTATAATCCTAATTTAAATGAAAATTTAACCCCCCAACTTATTTATTATAGGTCCGTCTAAGTCAGTCCGTCTATACCTTCAACTAATGTTGAAATATTTAGTCTTAATAGTTCCAGTAAGTCATAACTAAACAATATCCATATTTTCGATGTAAGAAGCATTAATTTGTTATTAAATTTAACAAATTAAAACTTTACAATAAAATCAAATTTTGTCTCAAAATATGAAAATCGAAAACTTCGATTTCGTCGTAAAGAATCGAACAATAAACAACCCCCCGTCAATTCTAACGACCGTGAGAAAATCACACCAGCGAGGCGTGTGCCTATAAAACGAAGCCGTTACATTGGGCTTAGTGCTCCCCTCACCTCATTCACACCCCCCCCCCCCCCACCCCACCCCACTCCCCTCATTTTTCCCACTCCATTTTCATTCAATTTCTGCAACAACAAGAAAAAAATAGTTGACAAAATTGTAAGAAGAAGTTAAAAATGGGTTTTGAGAAGAAGAAACTAATCATTTCAATGGGTCTCTGTTTTCTGCTATTTTTGTGTGTAGTATCTGCTTCTTCTATTAGGTAATTCACACAATTTCAGATGCAATTTTATTGTTCAATCATGAACAATGTATGCTGTTAGAGTAGCTATTTTTTGCATTTCTCATGCAATATGATAAATATTATATTTTTTAACGCAATTTATGTATAATGCAGGCTTCATTTTTGTTTCAAAAGCAATAAATTATTCATTTTTTTGTTCAAAAATTGCATTTTTACTTTTTATGAGCTGAAAGTATGTCAATTTTTGTACAATGTAGCTGTGTTTTTTGTATTTCCGAAC
This sequence comes from Echium plantagineum, assembly GCA_003412495.2. Classification (NCBI taxonomy): domain Eukaryota; kingdom Viridiplantae; phylum Streptophyta; class Magnoliopsida; order Boraginales; family Boraginaceae; genus Echium; species Echium plantagineum. The sequence goes on along the minus strand of CM016563.1, from coordinate 30,218,782 downwards.
TTAATTCTTCATGTTTTCTGTTTAAAAGTCATTTTTATTTTGCCTCAGCTGAGTTCTTCGCTTTTTGTTCTAAAAACTGGAATTTTTTTTTTCCTAAGCTAACATTTTTGTGTATGATTTTGGAGGATTTGATGATTTAGATATTTATCTTTTTGCGTAATTAGCTGCATTTTGAATTAAATTTTCATTTTTATTTTATTTTTTTGCAGTATTGGTGAGGAGAAAGAGGAGCTGGAGAAATCATACAACTCAACAATGGAGGCGAGGTAATGATGATGTGTCACAGCTCACGTTGACTCAGTGTTTTTCGTGCCGAGTCAACTCAGTATCTTTATCTTTTTTCTCATTGGATCCCTTTTCTTACACATACTAAATCTCAACCGTCTATTCTAACGGAATCTGTTGAATCATAACTGCCAACCATAAGATCTATTTCACCTTATTAAAAAATCGACCTCGAGTAATATTTGGTGAGCACTGGACTAACTCGAATCATTATTAAAGTTTTTGAAGTGAATAAAAACGATAATTAAAAAGAATTTTGACGAGTAGTTATGACGTATATGCGGGTGAATGGTGGTGTTCCACTACCTTGAGCAAATGGGCACACACACTCCTCCACATGCAGAGTGCAGTGTACTTTGGTGAAAATAATTTGACAAGTGTCGGTTGCTATGTAACTTTTATTCAAATTACATAATTGCCCTGTAGCTTCTAGCTTTTTCCTTTATGTCTAAAATAAGTTGTGTACCTCGACGCCCATACACAATGGACTCGAGGGATTAAATTACGGTGATCTAGAGTTATTAAACATTCGAGTTGTGTACGGTCGAAATGAACTATGGTAGGAGTATGTTGTTTGTGTGTAATGTAGGTAGGACATGTGATAGTGTAAATGCACTGAGTGTTTGTCAGACAGATTTAACATGATTTGTGTTTGTTGGGTGTTTTGTTTTTGTCAGAATGGCAGAGATTGAGGAGGCTTTGAGCAAACATGCTGTTGCTGATCCTGAAGAGGTTGCTTCCATGGTTGCAATGTGAGCTATTACTTCTTTCTGTTTTGGGCATTTACATTTTGGTTCCTGCGGTAGTTGTACTACCTTAAATTTAATTTTGACATTATTTTCCGTGTTTCACTTTGACCGTCGTAACATTTTATTTATAATACGGAAAACCTCAAGGTTGACATGGACAAAGGAAAACGTCAATTATATTGAACTGAATTTAGTAATAGATTGGATTTATTGAATGTCAGTTTTGGTAGTTAGAGGACAGTTTCTTGATCAAATGTTGCCTTGTTGGTCCTTCAATAGAACCGTCACTCCTTCCATAGCTGCATTTGGGGTCTATGGCCCCCAAATGCCCAACTCATAGAGTCATAGTTAAACAAAATGCTCCTTTTTTTTTCTATGCATTAATTTATAGACCGCATTTGTTGGTTTACTGTTTGTCCTACCATATGCACTTAAAGTGCCTGAAAAAAATGGACATAGATTTATTGTTGTCATTATCTAACTACTATGTGAATTAGATTTCTAGCTATAGCAACCTCTATGGAAATATGCTATTAAAGTGATGAAAACGACACTGATACATGTTGATGTATGTTTTAGACCTTCGAGTTGCGTGTTCAAACTAGTCCCCATGTGTTTTTCCTAGTGTATCTTTTTGTCATGTAATTCAGTTGGTATTGTATTGATTTCCTATGATTAGAAACAGCAAGTTAAAGATTTATATTTCGATAGGTTTTTACTATTTACTGAGATTATGTTCTAGTACTACTTTTTGATTGAGGGACCATGTATGGCATTTCTGTTAGAGATCTCCTGGTTGAAAATTAGTTATGTCCTGCAACTTGACAGCATTACCAATGAAGCCTAATGCTGGAAAGTCCCTTCATCATTCTTTTTACCTCATCGGATAATGGTCCACGGATAAACTAAATAAGTACAAAAAATTAATGGGGGGAGGGGGGGTTGGAATTCCTCAACTGGTCTCATAAGGGGACAAATGTTTGATCTTCTTTGCCAGATATATTGCTCCTGTTAACATAGAGAAAATTTTGGCAGATTTAGTAATGGTTTCTTACTCTACCGACACTACAAAACAACTATGACTAGGGATTGCCTTCAAAGTTCAATCTTATGTCCTACTTTTACTAGTTCTACATATCATGAAACAGTTGGACTTAGTTAGGGAATAAGAAACAATTGGATTCAATGACAAACATTTCCATCATGTTTCCATAACAATCAACACCTACTATGGTCATTGCTTATGTAATTTCCTTGGACTTAACAGGGCTACCAAAAATAGCACTGAGAGAAGAAAGCTTGGGTTTTTCTCATGTGGTACTGGTAATCCCATTGATGACTGCTGGCGCTGCGACCGCAATTGGCAGAGAAATCGTAAGCGCCTTGCTGATTGTGGCATTGGTTTTGGGAGAAATGCAGTTGGTGGTCGAGATGGAAGATTCTACGTTGTTACTGATCCTGGTAATGATGACCCTGTTAACCCAAGACCCGGCACCCTCCGTCATGCTGTTATCCAGGATAGGCCTTTGTGGATTGTATTCAAGCGTGATATGGTTATTACATTAAAGCAGGAATTGATAATGAACAGCTTTAAGACCATCGATGGCCGTGGTGCTAATGTTCACATTGCTAATGGAGCATGCATTACTATTCAATTTGTGACTAATGTTATCATTCATGGTCTTCATATCCATGATTGCAAACCCACTGGAAATGCCATGGTTAGGAGCTCCCCAACTCACTATGGATGGAGAACGATGGCTGATGGAGATGCCATTTCCATCTTTGGCTCAAGCCACATATGGGTTGATCATAATTCTCTCTCTAACTGTGCTGATGGTCTTGTTGATGCTGTCATGGGGTCAACTGCTATTACTATTTCAAACAATTTCTTTACCCACCATAATGAGGTGACATTTCGAATAATTAAATGAATAAATTTTGGTTCTTTTGTCTTTAGTCCTATACCTAACTATTGGAGTCGTCATATGAACAGGTTATCCTACTCGGCCACAGTGATTCTTATGTTAGGGACAAACAGATGCAAGTAACAATTGCCTATAATCACTTTGGTGAGGGTCTAATTCAGAGAATGCCAAGGTATATTTTAGTTAAGCGACAAATTTTGTACTTCGAATGTCTTTGAACTTTCTTACTTCTTCAGCATGCAAATATTTATATTCTTATTTTTAGTGGTGCATTTGGTCTAGTGAGAGAATTGACATTGCTCCATTGCAGGTGTAGGCATGGGTACTTCCATGTTGTGAACAACGACTACACTCACTGGGAGATGTATGCCATTGGTGGAAGTGCAGAACCCACCATCAACAGCCAAGGAAACCGATACCTTGCACCAACCAATCCTTTCGCAAAGGAGGTATGGTACTTCTAATACTCTACTATCAATACCAAAAAGTAACTTAGTGAATTGATTATTTTACGTGTTTGTTTATTTATAAAAGGTGACAAAGAGGGTTGAAACTGGTGCGGGTCAATGGAAGAGCTGGAACTGGAGATCAGAGGGGGACCTAATGCTTAATGGTGCCTATTTCACTCCATCAGGAGCTGGAGCTTCAGCCAGCTATGCCCGCGCATCAAGCTTAGGTGCTAAGTCTTCTTCTATGGTTGCCTCCATTACTTCTGGTGCTGGAGTCCTTGGATGTCGCAGGGGTCGTACCTGCTAGCAAATTCTATCACTCTTTCTCAATTCGATTTTTTTCAAAATTTTACTCATCAGTAGATATCTAGCCTTAGTTTCATATGCATACTACATCTTACGTAGTGTCCATCTTTATACCTCGTCTTTTTGAGTCATCCTGAAAGTGTCTTTTTTATTACACTGTCAATGCATACCCTGTGGGTTGTTTCCCTGTCTGTTTGCGCAACCTCGGCCTGCTTCAGTTGAAAGGAAAGTGGAGCTATTCCAGAGCAGGTGCGGAAGCGTTGTTCATACCCTTCTTCATCACCAACGGGTCTTAAGAATCTCCATCAGATTTATATCCACCCGGTCGCCATTTCATCTCTCTTTGGTTCATATATGGTCCTGTCTTTTGATGTCTTAGAAAGTAGAAATGATTTGTAAGCTTAGTTTTTAATTAGCTTCGGTGAGTAGAAGTGTGAATGTCAAAACTCCAGTAATGATGAACATGAAAATTATGTAACAGAATTATGGATATTGAATAGCAGACAAATTTGCAAGTTCTTCTTTACCTCTTGAGACGTTACTTTTTTTTCTATGTCAATACTAAGCATTTGTTTTCATGTATTTCCTGTTTGAGCTTACTTTATGTCTAAGATTCATAATGTCGAGAACGGGTGCCAAAGTTGGTAGAATATGTGGATTTCTGATTGTAAGATCATGAGTTCGATTTCCTCGAGAATTTTGGAAGAATGGGTGTCATTCTTTCACAATTCTTCGATTCCCTACTAACACTTTTTCAATTGAACTTGTCACATAGACTTGTCTACTATTTCCTCCATTTTGATATTTTTGATCCTATAGAAAAAGTTTACTTTTTCATAATATTTGATTGTTTATGGAATTTAATGTATTTTTGTATCCATATTTTCCTTTTTCACCCTTGCTTTAGATATTACTTTTTACTAGTCGTCTGTACACAGTCCAGTCTGTGGGAATTCATTCTTATTCACAATTACATTTTTGTATAACTTATTTGTTATTATTAAAATTTTGTAACATATATGATAAAATATCAAAAAAATTGTATACAATTGAAAAATAAATTTAAAGAAACATAAATGCATCAATATTAAATACAAAAATATACAATTAGTTAAAATTACATTATGAGTAATTAAAATATAAATGGAGGTTTTTAATATCAATAAATGTCATTTTCTGATTGGTTAGAAAAGATCATGGGGCTTCAAATGAAATAACTAATTCACCCCTTCCCATATTATATATGGTGTAGATAAATGTCATTTTCTGATTGGTTAGAAAAGATCATGAGGCTTCAAATGAAATAACTAATTCACCCCTTCCCATATTATATATGGTGTAGATATATGGTGTAGATACAAAAATATACAATTAGTTAAAACTACATTATGAGTAACTAGATATTTGTACACAGTCCAGCCTGTGCGAAATCGTGCATCGTATTTATAATATATGATCTTTTATTAACAAATAAATATAATATTTCTATGTAATATTATTATTTAATTCATCTTAAATAACTAAATTTAAATTTTATGTTCAAAATAATATAATTTTTGCTAAATCATTTTAAAAAAAAATAAAGGTAAAATATAGTAATGTTTATGAATAATTATTGTATATGTTTACAAAAAACTAAATAAATTTTATGAAAAATATCTCCTAGTAGGAGAACATGGGGCTTCATATTACTTTAAAATAACTTCTAACTCCCCCCTTCCCCAATTATATATAGTAAGATAAATATAATAATCTATGTAATATTATTATTTAATTCATCTTAAATAACTAAATTTAAATTTTATGTTCAAAATAATATAATTTTTGCTAAATCATTTAAAAAAAATAAAGGTAAAATATAGTAATGCTTATGAATAATTATTGTATATGTTTACAAAAAACTAAATAAATTTAATGAAAAATATCTCGTATATAGTAGGAGAACATGGGGCTTCATATTACTGTAAAATAACTTCTAACTCCCCCTTCCCCAATTATATATAGTAAGATTTAATGAAAAATATCTCCTATATAGTAGGAGAACATGGGGCTTCATATTACTTTAAAATAACTTCTAACTCCCCCCTTCCCCAATTATATATAGTAAGATTAAAATATAAATGGAGGTTTTTAATATCAATAAATGTCATTTTCTGATTGGTTAGAAAAGATCATGGGGCTTCAAATGAAATAACTAATTCACCCCTTCCCATATTATATATGGTGTAGATATATGGTGTAGATACAAAAATATACAATTAGTTCAAATTACATTATGAGTAATTAAAATATAAATGGAAGTTTTTAATATCAATAAATATCATTTTCTGATTGGTTAGAAAAGATCATGGGGTTTCAAATGAAATAACTAATTCACCCCTTCCCATATTATATATGGTGTAGATTTTGAAAGTATTATGTAGGGTATAATAGTAAATTTTTTTAACATCTTAATAAAGTATTTTTTGGCTAAATCATCAAATATTTTGAAACACAAAGAATTTAATTTATCTGACTAACATGGTTTGTTGACTGTTATATTAGCTTGAAATTTATTTAGTAAACATTTGACGAGTGGCTGATACCGTACCTTTTTACAAAATTAATAAGTGCATTGTGTTATTACAACTATTTCACATTTCATATCACTCTTTCTACATTTAATTCATATGAAATGAATTTCAACAAATTTGAAGATAAAGGAGTAACATATGCATGTCAAGTGCGATATAAGCAAAAGATAAGAGATATGATGTGAGGTTGGGCCGACTAAGGCATGTGACGTGATTGGATTCAGTAAGACAAATGATAATGTTAGAGCGATTTTTATATCGTCAGAGTAAAATTATATGTAATTTTTTTATGCTCTTCGACTTTATGACTTGTAATTGCAATATTGATTGTTAACAATAGAATACTTATATTTCTATTTGAAAAATTAAAATAATAAATAAATTTTATAATTAATAATTAAGATTACGATGAAAGTACAATTTGATGAAAACGGTATAAAAGGAATTGAGCATGACGATAGAAAAATTACTCTGACATTATCACTGATCATTGAGTAACCTTATCAAATACTTCATGCGGCCCTTTATATAAGACCATTTATAATGGAACGTGGAATAATGACGGCTAGACTCTCGTTTTAAGAATGCCTATGTTGAATGGTTATTAAGACATCTTTGGCGATTAATCAACAATTCGAAGTGTGTTGGGCCTTCTACCCAGGGGCACGAGAATTTTGATCATACGAGTATAGGAAAGCTTTAAGACTACTTAATTGATGGAACGAGGTGTTACATAAATATGTTGAATTGAAATGGAGGAAAGAAATATTGAAAGAATTGAACATATTCCTAGACCAAGATTTCATAGAGAATTAATGATATCACTAATTTCTAGACCAATATTTTGCAAGCCTGCCCGTCTGAAAAAAAAAAATTAAATTTTATGCTAGATTCCCCATTACCCGATTTTAGGGTACTAGATATGTAACTGTTAATTTGGATAGAATCAATTAAATATAACGTAAATATAAATTATATGATAAATTGATAATCATGCCATTTGGAAACTGGTCATCAAATTATTTACGACGATTAAACACAAAATGATAATTGATATTCATGCCATTTGCATTGGAAACAAGTTATCAAATTATGCAAATTTCCATAATTATAATAACTTAAATTGATTAATGCTCAAGGGCCAAAAATAAAAAAGTACTTATACAATCATTTCGATAAGTATAAGGTGTTTAGACTAAAAATATTTATAACCTCATTCAATCATTTAAGCATTCCAAATCATACATGAAAAAAACTAAATAATTATTCATTTCCTTGCAAAAATAAATAAAAAAATTATTTGGAGACTCCTGCTTAGTACACTTTGTTGGACTATACGTCTGTACAACTATTTTAATGATGACTTAAACATTGATTTACTGTATAACATGTGTGCTTAAGTGATTTATTACATAGACATCTATAAAGATGGTTGGTGCAAACTTGTTAGTCATATCTAGCAAGCGCAAGATCAATGACATTTGATAAGCAACGGATGATTGTCGTAGATTAATTTAAAGCTACTCAAAGATTAGATGTGGTGACAATCAAAGACGAAACCATGTGCAAATTGCTAGAAAATAAATAGAAAAGAACGATGGAGTAGATGTTTAAAAAATTTGAATAAACATAAACATTATATATAAGTGTGAACTAAATTAAAAATAAAATAAATTATTTTGAAATTAATTCGATATAAAAGCTTGAAATAAGATGCTAACAAATGATTAAAATTTTGTGTACAATATTTACATCATTTAATATTATTTGTAAAATATCTAAAAGCTAGCTTTAAAAAAATGAATAGATAATTGTAATTATCCAAAACGTTAAAAGTGTAACCTATATGTTATATATATGTACATTGCCAAAAAGTTATGAAGTAATTATATTAAATTAATATATATATATATATATATTCAAGAAGATTAGTAATTTTACTTTAGAAAATTGAAAACTTAAACTTATCTCTACAAAAAAATTGATTTCGAAATTATAATAACATTTCATTTACATAATTTCAAATTTTTTTTTTGAATAAATGAATTATAACATTTTTCATTCAAATTCATTATAGGTCTTACTTTAAACTACTTTGTTTAAATAACTCCACCATTTAGAGCTCTCATTTTAAACTTGTAGAAATATAGAGAGATATTTTATTGATAATACTTGTTGTTATTGTAAATACATTGTAGAGATAATTATATTTATAGGTAAACATTAAATCTAATCCAAATACAACAGGTTTATGGGCTAGTGGCCATTAGCCTAACTCCCTTCCTCAAACTCTGATAAGTGCGTATCGGACTCGCCAGACAACGCATATCGGAATAGCCAAATAATGCATAACGTCAATCATTAATCGCCGAAAATAACATTTTTGAACATGTCATATTTCTGCATATATTTTATAGACCTATATTTATAGGTAACTACTAGAATCTAGACATATTGGGCTATTCGCCCATTAACCTAATACCTTATAATTATATTAGAATCCCTGGCTGATTATGTATGGTTCATGCTAGTTATTCAAGAAACAAATTTTATTTGAAGCAAGCATATTGGAAGAAGCTGGTGATTTAGGAATAATGACTTTGGGCCTAAATCCCCCAACTCTCTTGGGTGGAGCATTAACATTAGTTTCAAATTTCTATTAGTTTTAAATTTCTATATAATTTGACATTTATAAATGTGTTTTTGTATAATTTGATTTTTTTTTGTTGACTAACCGATGTAATCCAATGTTTTCATCATCATATAATGGAGAGAAAATTGCCGGTTTGGTCCCAGTAAATATTTGCAAGTTGCACTTCGGTCTCACTTAATAGTGCTTAATGGTCACGCTGCGGATATGGTCCAACTAATTGTTATATTTTGTGCATTTTAGTCCCTCGACGTTAAAAGTTGACGGAAATTGTAACTTTGGGCCAAAACTGAAGTTTTAGCATTTTTTTCAAGGTTAAAAAGCAAGTTGGATACAATGTATTCTTGTATAATTTTTTGGGTGCACTTTAGTCCTCGTAATTATTATTTTTTCGATTCCTTTTCGATTTCTTTTGGCTTTTTTTTTCAATTTTTTTAAGTTTTTTTTCAACTTCTTTTCGATTCCTTTTCCTTTTTTGATTTCTTTTTGATTTTTTTCCTAGCAAAAATTGTTCGAGATTTTGGTTTCGATCTTTTTTGACAAAAATGTTCAGTTTTGGGTCACCCATCCTAGAATTACCCCAGGTCAAGCACGCTTAACTTTGGAGTTCTTCTGAGTTGGGCTACCGAAAAGAAGATGCATCTTGATGGTATGAGTAGTACCAATCAAATCATATCAAACATATCACATCGCCCACTCTGGGCCGGGTATCAATTGTTTTGGCAAAAAATGATCGATTTTGGTGGTTGTTTCGCAAAAAGTTTTGATTTTGGTATTATTTTCAATTTTTTCCGATTGTTTTTGGATTTTTTTTCGATTCCATTTCTTTTCGACTTTTTTTCCTAGTAAAAATGGTTAAATGTTTCGGCTTCATACTTTTTTAGCAAAAATGTTATATTTTTTAATTTTTTGAAACATCTACCAAAATGAAAACTTCTTGCGAAACAACTACCAAAATCGAACATTTTTTGCCAAAATAATTATCAAAACCGAACATTTTTTTCAAAAAAGTACGAAACTCAAAAATTGAAAATTTCTTACTAGGAAAATAAAATCGAAAAAACTCAAAAAAAGTATTGGAATCGAAAAAAAAAAAATCCAAAGTTCCGAAATTGAATCAACTTATTACTTGATTACTTGAATCTAAAGGTGGAAGTTGATCACTATTAATTTTCTAAACGAAATCCTGTAATTGATCATTCCGACTAATCAAGTAATTCTCAAGAAATTTAACATTTCTTGATTCCATAATTCTTATAATGTGAGACGGACAATAAAACCTAGGCTTATTTTCATTTTGAACCCTAAACTATGATGAAAATTTTAAATTGGACCCTAATACTATTCTAAGCCTCATATTGAACCCTATACTATGATTTGTCTCATTTTACCTCTAAAATGTGAAATATGATGTAATTTCATTTTAAAATAAGGAAAAAATCGAAATAGCACATATATTAAACTTTTGGGCATAATTCACAAATTACAAAACTTATTAAATTAAAAATAAATCCCTGACTTATTTTCATTTTGGACCCTGAACTATCACGTAAGTTTCAAATTGGACCATGATACTATCATTAGTTATTTGTAAAAATGCCCCAAAAGTTTGATATATGTGATGATCCGAATTTGCCCTTCTTTTAAAATAAAATTCAATCTAAAATTGGCATTTGAGGAGGCAAAATGAGACAAAAGGTAGTATAGGGGGTAATTTGAGGCTTATGATAGTATGAGAGTCCAATTTGAAAGTTACGTGATAATTCAGGGTCCAAAATAAAAATAAGCCTAAAATCTATAATCCTTAGACTTTTCGCATATCGAATGTAACTCCTACAAATAGTTCTTGAGTCCAGGTACTAGCCCTTCTAGGTATATCTATCGTAGTACACCCTACCTCCATATGATCTCACAATCTTAATATATTTGTCACATAGTTTCTTTCAGACTTAAATAATTTAAAGCATCTGAAACCTTGTCTTTGTAATGAAGCAAGTAAAGATACATATATCGTGAATAATCATAAATCAAGGTTATAAATATTTCGGATCAGTAACGTTCATATCCGGACCAACAAATATTCGTGTGTATAATCTCTAGTAGGTTTGAACTCCTTTTGGCACCAATATTATATTTGTTATTTGCCTACACTTAATGTAACCAACACAAGTATCAAAATTAGCAAAGTCTAAAGTAGTAAATATTCCATCCTTCACCAATGTCTCAACTCTCTTAATGGAGATATGTTCCAATCTCCGATGCCATAAATAAATGAGTTCTCATTTATAATACATATTTTTAATTATGTACTAACATGCATAAAACTATGAGTGATGTCATTTTACAAACAAAGACGGTATAAATCATTAGACAAAATATCATAACTAATAACGTCAAAATCTCTTGAAATACTTAAATGATGATATGAAAAATTAAAGGAAATTTCAAAAGGTACAAGTCTTGAAACTGAAATCAGGTTTCTAACAAAACCTGGTACATAAAACGTCTTTTCTAAATGCATATTAAATCACTACTTAAACTTAAAGTCCATGTACCAACAGACTCCATATGTGAACTCATCTAACTACCTGAATAAATGTATTGTTCACTTCTCATTGGTTTCCTTAGATTTGTCATACCTTGTAAGGTGTTCAAAATATGAATTGTAGTACCAAAATCAATGCACCATGTATTATGATTAATATTGAAAATATTAGTTTCATATACAAACGCTAGAAAATTACCTTCAATCTCAAGTCAAGCCTTAAACTTAATACAATCTTTCTTCATGTGTCCTTTCTTTTAACAAAAGAAACACGTTGACTCCTTCTTAATAGCTCGCTTAACTGAAGTCTTTCTTATATGTTCTTCCTCAACGTGATCCTTTTTCTTCTTTGAAAAAGAGGAAGTCATAAGGTTCACTTTTTCGCCCTCTTCCAACGATAATCGACCATTCTCTTGATCACACATGGTCATGAGTTTATTAATTGACCATTTATCCTTATGTGTGTTGTAAGAGATCTTAAAGGCGCGATAACGTAGAGGAAGAGTGCACAGAATGAAATACACTTAGGAAAGGGTCATACATGGTAACTTCCAAACCCTTAAGTTTAGCCGCAATATCCCTCATGTACATGATATAATTATGCACACACTTAGTCTCATTGAGCCTCATGGAGGAAAATTTCTTAATTAAGGTGCAAGTAAGAGCTTTGTCAAAATTTACAAACTATTCATCAATGACCTTAAGGAAATCTTTAACCTTAGTATGCTGATCGACAAAACCCCGAATACTATCACAAATTTGATCTTTATTAATATAATAGAGAGGCGATTAGATCACTCCCACATTTCATAAAGATAAATCTCAATGATTGTGCTAGTTTCAATAATTTTGGGTTGTTCGTCTTTTCCAATAGCATAATCGATATCCATCCATCGTAAGCAGATGTACCTTTTCTTTCCACACCTTATAGTTATCAACCCTTAATTCAGGAACGTCATAATTGACATCAAAAGTATTTCTAGGTAGAATTAGCGTGCAAACAAAAATTATATATATACATGCTTATTAATAACTAAATTTGAGACAAAAACTTTATAATGTTTTATCAATGCAAAACGTGAATAAAATATGAATTTAGTAAGTAAAACTTTCTTGTGGGCTAAAGTAATACTCAAATTAGATTCATAACTACATGACAAAACTATCCAATTATAATCATCCCTTAATTCATGTGGGTAAATTAAGGAACACAATTTCATATTTCGTCCTAATTAATCATACAAATATGACAAAAATTTATGTGGGCATATTTCATCATATTACGTATAATTAATTACAAATTTAATGTTTTAGTTTTCATATGTGATTTCAAATAAATTTTTAAATAGTTAGAGATGTGGCTACTCTCCAAGTACTAAAATTGGTGAATTACTTAATATTACTTTTACAATATATGACTCATATATAGCCTCAATTTAATGTTTAGTTTTCACATTTGATTCCAAATAGAATTTTGAATAATTAGAGATGTTGTGGCTATTCTCCAATTATTAAAATTAGTGAATCACTTAACATTGCCTTAATACTGCCTCCGTTCCTAAATGCTTGGTACATTTTGACTTTTGTTGTCAAACTTTAAAAAGTTTGATCAAAAACTCTTATCAAACAATAGGAAATAATATAGTCATGTGAGACCTTGTTGGATTCGTCTCAATATATATTTTTGAAATATCAACTTTTTACATTTCAAATCGTGTTTTATTGACCATGAAAGTCAAAATATACCAATCATTTATGAATAGAGGGAGTAATATATAACAAATAACCTCAATTGAACATGGTCCGAGGCTAAAAGTGTTTCCAATTACGCATATGAATGATATATGAGAATCCTCAACATAGGCAATCACGCATAATATATGCATATCATTTGACACAAACCGACACCAAATAGACACCCTTCAACATTAAATTGACACCACCCGACACCAAATTGACACAAATTCATATCAAATTGACACAACTCGACACCAATGTTAAATTGCATGCCAATTGAGTTGCCAATTAGTTAACTATGATTAACTCAATTATGTTTTCACAAACTCAATTATGAAAATAGTAAGGATCCGTTTCATTCCTCGTGGCAAGTTGTTCTCACGACTATGACGTATGTAAAATATATAACGTTTTACTCGAGCGACTCATATGCTAGATACAACATTTTAAGTTTGATCTCTAACACAATTTATGCCTCTAACAAACCAATCAATTCAATACAATTCATTACTTTTGCATCATAAAGACACCAAGCCACTCAATTGAAATCACCAAAATCTACAACCGACACTAAATTGACACCACTAGACACCGAATTGACAAAAACGGACACCAAATAGACACCCTTCAACACCAAATTGACACCATCCGACACCAAATTGACACAAACTGACACCAAATTGACACAACTCGACATCAATGTTAAATTGCATGCCAATTGAGTTGTCAATTAGTTAAATATGATTAACTCAATTATGTTTTCACAAACTGAATTATAAAAATAGTATGGATCCATTCATTCCTCATGGCAAGTTGTTCTCACGGCTATGACGTATGTAAAATATATAACGTTTTACTCGAGCGACTCATATGCTAGATACAACATGTTAAGTTTGATCTCTAACACAATTTATGCCTCTAACAAACCAATCAATTCAATACAATTCATTACTTTTGCATCATAAAGACACCAAGCTACTCAATTGAAATCATCAAAATCTACAACCGACACTAAATTGATACCACTAGACACCGAATTGACACAAACCGACACCAAATAGACACCCTTCAACACCAAATTGACACCACCCGACACCAAATTGACACAAACTGACACCAAATTGACACAACTCGACATCAATGTCAAATTGCATGCCAATTGAGTTGTCAATTAGTTAACTATGATTAACTCAATTATGTTTTCACAAACTCAATTATGAAAATAGTAAGGATCTGTTTCATTCCTCGTGGCAAGTTGTTCTCACGACTATGATATATGTAAAATATATAACTTTTTACTCGAATGACTCATATATTAGATATAACATGTTAAGTTTGATCTCTAACACAATTTATGCCTCTAACATACACAATTTAGCTCCTGACACCAGCCGAAGCCAATGTGTTATTTATTTTTATTTTTTTATGTTTATTTTACATATATACATAATATATATTTATTTGGTAAAATAAAAATAATTCCCGACCCCTTCCCGACATTACCCGACACCGAAAGACCTCAACCATTTTCATATAATTTGAAAATTGTTCACCTGACTCCCGAAGGACACTAAATTGACACTAAACCGACACTAAAACCCGACACTAAATTGACACTCTATGTTTTATTTACATGTATATATAATATGTATTTATTTGGTAAAATAAAAATAATTCCCGACCCCTTCCTGACACTATCCGGCACCAAAAGACCTAACCCATTTTCATATAATTTGAAAATTGTGCACCTGACTCCCAAACGACACTAATTCGACACTAAATGGTAAGACCACAAAAAAACTCCGAAATTATAATATTAGACACCAATCGGACACCTACCCGACATTAATTGGAGTCGGATTAATGATACTATTTTTTCCGACACGGAAAGTGCTGTTTCTAGTAGTGACTGACTTATATGGGTTATTCATGAAGTAGCATATACAAGCACAAATCATCAACTTTTAATTCTAAATGGTGGACATAGTAACTAACAATCCCACCTAATTCATATGGAAGTCATACAATCATATTCCACAATTAGATGATGAACAATTATTATATAGATGCAGAGATAGTTTTAGGTGTTTTAATACATCTGATTCAACTGAAAAATTTCATTGTTTAGGTGTTTGATGGAGAGATCTTCTTATAGATAAAGTTTTAACAGTCTATTGGTAATAACTCGTGCTTGAAGCTTCCCTTTACACTTAGATCTAATAATATGTTCAAACATTATTTAAATCAAGTGTATGAATATTATTGTATCTCATGCATATTAGCTCAATTAAATAAATGTATAAATTGTGTTCTTAATAAATGCTTTATTATAAATTACTCATATTAGTTCAAATGTTCTTATACATTTAAAATACGGAATTCGTTCAACATATATCAGTGATGAACTTGAGATTGTGTACTTAAAAAAACCTTTTAAGTACTATGTTTAAGTGAATGAACCACCATTTTAGAACGTTGAGTTCATTCATTAGTTTCATCGTACGGTTGCATTTCGTTAACGATGTGCTCCCTCTCCTTTGATCCCTACCACACATCTCATCGATCAATTATTTTACGGTGGTTTAATCTTGTTGTTCTCGTCACCAATGATGATGATGGAATTTGTTGGATTTCGAATGATAATTTTGAAGAAGAAGAGTTTGATCTAGATTTCTCGGATTCAGAAGAAGGGTTTGATGATATTCAAGAAAAGAATGAAGAAGATTATAGAAAAGAACTTAAAATAATAAAGAAGACTTCAAAGAACAAAAATAAAGATCTTTTATTTTTACTAATTTGGTAATCCTACTAAATAAAAAGTTGATTTAGATATTCTACACAGTCTTGTCTGTGCAAATTCATTCTCCTTGTTCACTTATTTTTCATATGGTAGATATAATATTGTTTACATCATGCACACCTTTCTTTTTTCGGCCCTTCACGATCACGATCTTTTGGTTTAATTTTATATGTCATTAATTATTTATATATGAGATTGATTAAATATATTATACTAGATATTTGATCACAACCTAGCCTGTGCGAATTAGTTGATAGTATTTATAACATCTATTTTTCGATTAATAATCTTTACATGAACTCATTATGACAACACATTATTCATAAATTACAAAAATACATATGCATACCAATAAATATATCAATTTTATGCAATGCTATTTAACTCATTTTAATTAAGCTTAAGTTTACAATGAATAATATAATATTTTTTAAAATTTTTATTTTTAAAAAAGAGAGAATAAAATATAATAATATTGGTGAGTAGTTATTATTTGAAATACTCCGTATTAATAAAAACTAAATAATATTGGTGGATTGTTAGTGCACAAATGCAAACTAGGAATTCCGGGTTATCTGGCTGGGTTCCAACTTTATTGAGTTGGGTAATTACCCTGTACCAACTAGTCCAGCACCAAACCTCCTACTTGAACCTGGTCTAGGGGCCGAGCCTGGAAACCGCGTCAAATTGGATATTGTTTTTGGGTCGAAATTCGAAACTTTTGACCATTAATTTTTAATAGATGATAAGAAATTAATATAGTCAAATTGGATATTGTTTGAACCGTTGCAATATATATTCTTGAAATACCAAATTTTCGTAATTTTTAGATATATCGAATTCGAGATATTTATGTTTTAAGTTGTGTCTTGAGACCGTGAAATATATCGATATAATATAAATATAAATTGTTTATATGTTATTATATACAAATGTATAATATAAAAAATAAACGAACGGGTAAACAAGCAGACTCGGGTTTACCCGATAAGCTATCCAGCACTAATGCCCAACCGGCTATGGACAGAACTGTCTCACGACGTTTTGAACCCAACTCACTTAAAAAAAGTACTCTACCATTATTGCTCGATAATGATACGAGCGGATAAATGGCCCAAATTTCTCAAGTTGTATAATGAGCAGTTATGAGATTACCCGGTTTATTAGCAGTATTGCTTAAACAATTATATATCTCAATTGACTTTTAACGGTTTTGAGGTATTGGCGTATTGCCTTTTATTTTCACCGTCGCACATTCACACAATTTAACGGTCTTGACTCTTGAGTTATTGACATCTTCTTTTTACTTCAAAGTCAAATGCATATATAAGTCTAGATATGCAATATATACATGATTTAAAATTATTACATATATTTATCGCAACTCTATCTAATAAAAGAGTCACCAAGATGAATAATCACACATATAAAATTATCGCAGGTCTTATATTGATCCTCGCTATTCAATCAACTCCAGTTTTATCGAAAAAACGACGAGGTCACAACATATTCCTAAGAAACCGAATGAGTACCGGGTTAACATATCGTTGTGTTTCATCGGATGGAAAAGTCGATACAGGCGCGGTATCAGTCGAGCCAAACGAAGTACTCGAGAACTGGCATGTGCCTGCAGGCAATTCGAATGCTATATGTCATGTGTTTACCTTTGATGGTAAACATCAAGACATTACTGTTTTCGATCAGAAAAATGACCAATGTGCTAAAAATGGAGAATGTGATGTTCATTTGTTCGACGATGCTATATTTCGTTGCGTCAATAAGGACACCTATCCGCGTTTCCAACTCGAGGCTAATTGGATACATACCGATGAAGGCGAGGGAGGAGGCGAGGAATAATGCAATATCTGATCCGAGTTTTTACTAGAAGGGTCAGATTTACCTTTCGTATTTCTTTTGCAGGGGTGAATGTATAAATTGTGGTAAATGGTGTGTTTACCCCTAAGAATGCTTATAAGGTGCTCATTGTTTGATAAAGCCATACATTTGTTCAATAGATTCCCGGGCACGATGAGCATGTGTGGGGGTTATTTTTTCTATAATAATTTTATTTACTTTAAAAGAACCCTAATATATTGTGTTTATTAAAATTGACCTCAAAATCATATTAGATGTTTAATTCTAATTTGTTCCTTCATTAAAATTTAAAATCTCTCAGTTTTAAGGTAAAAGTGGCCAAATTGACCACTTCACATAGTTGAGGGACCAAGTAAATCGATTTCCAAAGTTCAGGGGCCAAATTGACCAGATGGCCAAAGTTCAGGGACCTGGCAGAATTTATGAGAAAATTGCCGAAATAGTCCCCGATAGTAGGACCGAATTGCACTTTAGCTCCAGTAGTTACATGGTTGCATTTTAGTCCTCGAAAGTGCCCAAAAGGTTGTACTTTAGTCCCCATGTCATGTTTTTCAATAAAGTTTGGGTCAAAACACGATTTTTAATAATTATGGGGTCAAAACACGTTTTTTAACAATTCGGTCCCACTATTGGGGACTATTTCGGCAACCATTATATTATAGTTTGTCCATTAACTAACCCATAATTGTAGACTTTATTGGAAAACAACCATCAAAAGTCGTGTTTTGACCTCATAATTATTAAAAATTGTGTTTTGACCCCAAATTTATTGAAAAATATGACTTGGGGACTAAGTGCAACATTTTGGCCACTTTTGGGGACTAAAATGCAACCGTGTAACTATTGAGGACTAAAGGGCAATTCGATTCAGCAATTTTCTCCAGAATTTATAGTAAATGAAAAATCTTAATGCGTAATGATACAATTTATAATCTATAATAGATATAATGCTTAAGGACCAAAAAAAACACATAACACTCTCATTTTTTGAACTTTGGATAGTTGGTAATTATCTTCTTTTTACTTTTCAATTTGTTTTAGTTGATAGTTACCTTAACAAAGTCTCAAAATAATAATATCATTAACTAAAAGAGATAAAATTATTTGTACATCTCCCTTTTAACTCTATTTAAAAATTACTTAATTTTATTGTTGAATTAATTTAATTAAATCATTGTAGATAACCTTGTGAAAAGTTTAGAAAATTATTATTCACAATAGAAAACATAATAAGAGGGGTAATACATAACGTTTGAAAAAAAGGATAAGATATCCATACTTCTATAATAGGTATAATTGATCAAATGATTCTTTATATATTTTTATAACTTACCTATTGTACATATTATAATTAATTTGAATGACAACATTCTATAGAAATATTTGAAAATATTAAATAGATATATTGAGAGAGAAAGTGTTCAAAACAAATTTAAGGCTCTCGCTAATGACCAGAAGGTTCTGGATTCGAATCTCATCTCATCGCTAATTTATAAAAACTAAATAAATAAACAAATGAAGTGATAAATAAAGTAGATAAAATCAAAATCCGATACATGACTTATTAGAAATGCGATAAGAAGGAGATTTTATTTTAGAAATGGTAAGATATTAAATATATAAATATATAGTACTTCCAAATAAATAATTAACTATTGGGATAAGAACGGATACACATTAAGTAATTCATAATAATATTCTTTAAAAAGGGAGTTTCAGATTAATAATTAATGACAGTGTGTTGAGTATATAATGAGAGTGATATTGAGCTTAACAATAACAAATAAATTTGAAGATGAATCATTTCACATATACAATTGCAGCTATTCTTGTATTGGTCACAATACAATCATCTCGTGTTCTTTCATACAATGATACTTTTGTAACGGGGGATTCACAGCCGAACGATGCTGGATGGAGGACTCGTTATGAAGTATGTCTACGGAATAAAATGACAACCGGATTAACATATCGTTGTGTGACATCAGATGGGAAGCAAGACACTGGTGCAGTTACACTTGAGCCAGATCAAAACCTCTTCGAATGGTATGTGTATAGCACCCAACAAAGTGCTACGTGCTATGTTATTACATTTAATGGTTACCATCAAGATATTGTCGTTTTTGAAAATAATAATGCCAAGAGGTGTGGTTCGAACCGCGTATGTGATTGGTATTTATATATGAATGGGATAGATTATTTTGTAGATGGTCATTCCGAGCGTGGGTATAATTGGATAAAGAATTGATATTAAATCAAGTGTATGAATATTATTGTATCTCATATTAGCTCAATTAAATATGAGTATTATTGGTATTCTAAATAAATGTTTTCTCACCATCAAGTTTCTCATATATATGATACTCCTTCCCTTCCAAAATAGTTGACGTTGTAGCTATTTGCACATAAATTAAGAAAATTTAAAGTTGTCAAAAAGTATATTGAAATAGTAAAAACACAATTATTTGGAACTATATCACTGGTTGGTTGCTAATTTTAAAAAAAAATAATCAAAAGTTTATTGAGAATGTAAAAGTATAATTTTTAATGTTCAAACGTCAACTATTTTGAAACAAAAAATTAGTGCTAGGACGTCAACTATTTTGGAACGGAAGGAGTATAATATAAATATAAATTGTTTATATATATTATTATATATAAATGTATAATACAAAAAATAAACGAGCCGACTCCGGCTTGACGCGATAAGTTATCGAGCTCTAATGCTCACACTGGATATGGACTGAACTGTGTCACGACGTTCTAAACCCAGCTCACTTTAAAAAAGTACATACTCTAGTATTGCTCGACAAGGATACGAAGGACCCAAATTTTATTAGTAGTACTGCTTAGACAATTATCTCAATTGACTTTTAACGGTTTTGAGGTAGGGGTGTGCATCAAATTTGGAACCAAAGCGAGCTGATCCAAACACGAAACGGACTGAATCGAAACCGATCTGAACCGAATTGGAACTGAAATGATTTAGACTCTTCCTTCTAGAGCACCAACAATATGGGTCCGGTTTAAATTTTGGCTCAAAACTGCACCGAACCAGGGCCTGCCCGTTAGTGTGTAAGCCCGGTGCAGCCGCACAGGGCCCCCTCTTAAAAGGGGCCCCCAAATTTTAAAAATTATTGAACCTATTTATATTTTAAGCCCAACTCTATATACATGCATTGTCCATTATCCAATTGTATTGATCCATGTTCATTATAAATTTATAATCTTTCATCATTAATGCTAGTTATTATTTTCAATTCACCATTCAAATAAATTTATAATTCAATCAATAATTAATACCATTAAAGACTCAATTTTTCATTTAGATATCAAATTCTCAATAATCAACTATGTTTCCACTATTTCTATTGACAATTAAAGAAGTCGTTAATACATTTTTTTAACTCAACAACGATACTATTTGATCACTATGTAAATTATTCAAGAAATATTTTTCGTCGTTAGAATTCTCTATCAATTTCGAATTTATGTGATAAAGTTTAAAAATATTAATAGTGAAATGATATTTCACATATATGTAATCTTTTATATAACTAAATATTTTCTTTCAATTTTATATTCTTGGGGTTTTTTATATATAACTAAAAAAATTTGCTTTCATTGTGTATTTTATTTATATATTATACCTAGAAAATATTTGTTTGGAAAAAGAAAGAAAGAAAGAGAACAAGTAAATGAACTTGTGAATTCATAAAAGGCGACATTCATGATTTTTCTCAAAAAATTTAAATGTTCACGTAATAAATGAACTTAGATTTCATTTATTTTAAAAATTGTAACAAGTAAAAAATTTTATTATTTATTTTGAGTTCCCCATATTTCTATTTTTGCACAGGGCCCCCAAAATGTTAGGACCGGCCACCGAACCGACCCACGCACAATCTGAGTGTGAAGTACGTTGGTCATATTTATTTATGTATCTTTTTTGCTAACAGACTGAGAATTTGTCTCAGATAGTAGGATGAAGTTGCACTTTACTCTATACGATTTAAATTTTTGCAAATAAGTCATCGCAAATGGCACAATTATTGTAGTACACTCCTCGAAAGTGACACATTTGTCGTCTTTCTTTTAGGGACCATATTACTTCAGGATTTGTCCCCTTTTTGGGAGATACTTTTGCGGAATAACATAAAAAACTTGAAACACCTTACTATAATTTTTTCAACTAACACTCCCCATGAAACATCTATTAATACCTTACAATTAAAACTAACATATTTCCCCCCACTCCCGTTTGTTTTCCCGTTTAACTCCCCCCACCCACCCACATCGTCTCTTAAACCAAAAAAGGTCTACACCTCTTTGAAATTCTACAATTTGGAACTTTCTTACCTTTAAATTGTTACAGTTCATCAAAATAAGAACTATAACTATGTTTTAATTAATGTTTTACTATAAAGATTGGATATTTTATAGTTTTTGGTAGTTCTTGGGAAATATTGGAATTTTGGTAGTTTTTTTGCAAGAACTTAGTTTATTTGGTATAATGTTGTAATTTTGGTAGTTTATTTAGCACAAAGTTAAGATTTTGAATATATGGTATAATATTGTAATTTTGGTAGTTTTATGCAAAAAGTTAGTTTATTTGGTATGATGTTGTCATTGTTCTAGTTTTTTTTAGCAGAATTTAAGATCTTGCTGGTTTGTGTCAATTGTTATTGTGTTTTTGTTAGTATATATGACAATTAGACATGTATGCACTGATATGCTCTTAGGGATGACAATGGGTAGGGTTGGGGAGGGTTATTGCTATACCCGCTACCCGGCCCTCATTTAAAAAATATAACCCAAAACCCGACCCGACCCATTGATATACCTACCCATTACCCGACCTTACCCTTCTTTAAAGAACCTGATGGGTACGGGTAGTACCCGTGGATTTCCTAAGTCACAACAATTTAATCGAAGTTCAAACAATTTAATTTTATTTTTGGACAAAATAAAATTTCACAAAAACAAGTGCTTCACTACTTAAAAAACTAAAGTATAAATGTAAGTGGAGACAAATATAAATTCAAGTGGAAATAAGTAAGTAACAATAAAATATTAAAATGAACAATTCAATCTTTGGCTCTTCGCATAAGCTTATATATATGGGTAGGGTATGGGTAGGGTTTACCCTATACCCGCAACCCGACCCTTACCCGCCCGGGTTTTAAATTGAAAAACCCATAACCTGACCCTTACCCGAAATGAACCCAAAAAACCCGACCCATTAGGGTAGGGTACCCGGCGGGTTGGGTCAAAATTGTCGTCCCTAATGCTCATGTACACATCTATATGCGCTTGTTTATACTTAAATGCTCATCTATACACTGATACAATTATGTATACACATACATGCGCTTGTTTGCACCTATACGCTCATGGCTACTTTGATATGGAGGAAATGGTGAAGATTAATTAAAGTCAACAATTGGGAAAATATTAAATGTTTATTCAACGCGAAGTTTCACCTTACCCTAGGTAATCTTGAAATAATGTTGTCACAGTATTAGCTAATTGACTTTTTATACAAGATCGAAGAGTTTCCAATTCAAATCCAAACGTTGAAGTGGATGATTAGTGGGGGAGAGATTGAATCTGATAACCTCTCTTCAAAGCGGATTATATATTTCAAATTAGGTTGTCATTTATATAAATTCGGGCATGTGGACTTATCTTTGATTACCGAATTGAGTTTCAATACCATCATAAATGTTGATTCCTCTTTAAGGATTCCATTGCGTGTATTCTTAGGGAATGGAACATAGTTGTGTACGAAGCTTGATGAGGCTTCTGTAAATGATAAGAATAATGACCCCACTCGTAAGCTCGTGGTCCTTGTCATGCTTCACAATTTGACTTTTGTAAAAGACAATTTTAATCAAATAAATGTGAAGGCCATATGTTTGGCCGATGATCTTGATTGTTCAACATATATTCTTGGGGTAGAGTTATATAAGATGAGATTATAAAAGAGTGGTACAATTTTGAGTATACATTAGGTAGAGTTATACCTCCCCTATAGGGTTTTAATTGTAAGGATGGAATAGACATTTCATGGGGTGCTAGTGTTTTGCAAAGATTATAATAGAGTGTGTCAAGTTAAAAAAAAAATAGCCGTTCTCCCAAAATTTCCCTTTTTGGACCATATTGATGCACTTGCGTCTCCTTTATGGATCAATTTATAATGTAACTATTAAAATCTAAAGTATAACTTCCTCCCACTATTTCGAACCAATAGACAACTCTTTTCGTAACGTTGACACCTATCGTCACTATTTACAAATTTTCCTTATAATGAAGCATCATCTGAGATATTATTATAAAGAGGGGATCGCGTGCATTCCACGCGCGGTCCATACTTTTATTGTAGCTTCCCACGCGCGATCAAACGGCTCTCGTTCGTTTATGTTCAGCAATCTAACGGCTCCAATTTATTAGGTTATAAACTGATCC
Organism: Echium plantagineum; assembly: GCA_003412495.2. Classification (NCBI taxonomy): domain Eukaryota; kingdom Viridiplantae; phylum Streptophyta; class Magnoliopsida; order Boraginales; family Boraginaceae; genus Echium; species Echium plantagineum. The sequence goes on along the minus strand of CM016563.1, from coordinate 30,194,417 downwards.
ATAGTTAATGCAGCGTTGCTTTACAAGTTGTACTTTATGGAGTACAAGTTGTACCTGGAGTATATTTGTCTAGAGCAGCTCTATCTTTGGCATTTCTCCCACTGCAATCATAAGTCAAACACAATCCCAAATCATCATCTCCTTCATTTTTCTATTTGATTTTGACTTTGGTCACACATAAAAAATGGCTGAGTACATGGAACATGGTGAAGTGAAAGGATATTATTTATTTATTACTTTCTTGATTTTGTCCATATATGGTCTTTTGTATGTTTAGGGTTTTTCGATTCAAATATGATTTTATTTAAAAATCTTCATCTCCTTATCTGATCTCTGTTTGTTTTGTTGAATTCGTTCGATTTGAGAAGTTGTTTATTTGCCGCTCCATAAATTAGTTCAAATGTGAACATTTTCCATGTATTTTCTGGTTTCCTCGGTTCACTCTTTTATATAACGAAGACTTCTAAATCTATGCTTCTTATTCGGTTCTAGAAGTTGTTGCTGCTATTAAACACAATTGAAGTTGAAACTTGTAATATTTAATTTGTTGATGTGTTTGTTCATATTAGGTGATATGGAAATTTGAAGTGGCGTTGAGAATCATCCATAGCTTCTGTATGGATTAGATTTGAGGGCATGCCACTCCACTTATTCGATGAAATGTCTCTAATGAAAATCTATAATCATTGGTAAACCTCTCAAAGTTGATTCCAGGAACATCAACAGAATGATGCTTAATCATGCTCGAGTGTGCATTTAATTAGATGTCTCAAAACCTCCGATTAATTATTGTTGGATTAGATTTAAAGATGAACAGAGAGACAACTGGAATGGTCTGCTTTTGACATCCATCAATAGCATTACTCTTGCAATAATAACAATGATGACCATGGTTTCCACAACTAACATTGTTGGGGATGCTGCATTAGCTTTGAAGATATCTTCCACGACATTGTATTTAGGGGCGACAAGGATGTTGTCTATAATGAACAAGATCCAACCATCTCAATTGGCGGAGGAACAGAGGAATGCTGCAAGATTGTTCAAGAATCTTAGAACCCAAATTGAGAAATTGATCTCAATTGGGAATCCGACATCCCTAGATGTTAAGATCATGATGGAGTTTGTCTCTTGATAAAGCCTACCCTCTTCCACTTCTTGGAAAAATGCTTGAGAAATATCCATCTAATGTTGAGCCCGCGGTTTGGTGGCCTGAGGCACGTGGACGTCAAAGAAAGGAGACGACTACTTTGAGCAATGGATGGAACAACACATTGGAAGAAACAATGGAAGAAATAATCGAAGTGACTCAAAAAAACGACAAGGAGGATTATTTACGTCTTGGCGAGAAGGCACTAAAAGTTCATAAAGCTCTTGCATTTAGTGGTCCAGTTTTAACAGGCGTAGCTACATTGGGGGCAGCATTTGTGGGACATGGCTCATTTCCGTTGATAGTTGGTGTGCTTGGTGGAGCTTTCGCTACAATTGTGAACTCATTTGAACATCGTGCACAAGTTGGCATGCTACTTGAATTGTATAGAAGCAATGCAGGATTTTTCAAGTTCATGGAAGATTCATTTAATCAAACTTGGGGGAGAAAGATGTGAGCCGAAGGGAGAATGGTAAATTATTCGAGTTGAAGGTTGGTTTGCAGCTTGGGAGAAGCTTATCAGAATTGAGAGATTTGGCGAATACCTCAGTAAATGAAGGTGGACACAAGCCGGAGATGTGTAAGAAATCTCAATACCCTCATTTTCAATTCATTTGTATTCTACCAGGTAAACCAATTGATCATAAAACACAGGTTACTACATCAGTCTTAGTCTTTGCCAACTTCATTTGGTTGAATAGTCATATTTATAATCAATTAATCACACTACTTTCTACTATAGATGCTTCTGGTTGCCAAATACATAGTTCAAGCATACAAATGGCGACAACAATTACAACGATGATTGTATCATCGTATGCTCCAGGATGATGGTATGCTCCTCGTAAAGATGGCTTCTTTTGTCAGCATTTCCTCGACATTGTTTAAATTTGTTTGACAATAGGGCGATTGCAGATTCTCCAGTTTTACCTCAAACTTGACAGAAAGGTTGCTTTTATATTGCTTCCTTGACCATTGTGATATGTTTTGGTAATTAAATATGCTCTATGGGCTTTGATGATATTCAAATTGTTTCTATTCTTTACATTGTTTCCCTGGTGGGTTTTTCCATCATCATCCCTGGGATTCGATGGACATATTCGAGTAATTAGTTTGTTGCATTCAACTTAATACAAAATTTTACTTTTAAGAAATAAAGATGCTTTAAAATGGTATTAGCTTGTTGTATTCAACTAGGTATAAAATTTAACTTTGAAGGATATCGTTTTTTATTAGTTATTAATCCCATAACCGAAAGGATTACAAAGCGATCCGTCTATTTTTTTCATCTTAATCTTAATTTAGGGAAACGTTTTAATTATTTATAATGGATATCTATAATTACTAAACTATTGTTTTTATCTAATTAGAAGGCAATAAAAATCTCGTTTTTATTAGTTAGTCCCGCACTCGAAAAGATTATATAACAACAATAAAAATATCATTTTTTACTCCTCCGTCCAAAAATAGTTGACGTTTTGGCACTATTTTTTTGTCCCAAAATAGTTGACATTTTAACATTGAAAATTGTACTTTTACATTCTTAATGAACTTTTTGACTACTTTTTGTATTGAAATTAGCAACCAACCAATAATATGATTCCAAATAATTGTATTTCTACTTTTTCAATGTACTTTTAATTTTTCTTAATCTATGTGAAAATTGCTAGAATGTCAACTATTTTGTGACGGAGGGAGTATTAGTTAGTCTCGTATTCGGATGAATTATAAAACGGCCCGTCGACCAATGGGGCATTTCAACTCCCTAAACTTTCTAAGAGGTTTAAGAAACTAGTCATTATAGTCCACTTATGACAATTATGTAAATATAATTTTGTTGGTTTTTATATATATATATATAATACAATAAAAATTTAAACATATTAGAATACCTAATTAAAAACAACTCCATCATTGTATTATTAGGATTTTTCTATTGTTTTCACCTCCTGATATTTTATTTAAATGATAATATCAATAATGAGACATATGAATAAGAAAACGAAATGTGTTTTATCAATAATTTGAGAGAAAAAAATTAAAATCCTAACAGAAATACTTAAAATATTGTTGAATTCACTAACTACATATAGAATTATCGTTTACTTCAAAATATTTTCGATATGCATTTCATAAATTACTCAAGCAATTCCACTATTTATGTGTCATTTGATTTTTTTCAACACTTCATTAAAATCAATATACACTATTTATGTGTTGAAAAATTAATACATGAATAACACAAATAATCCACATGAGACTGTGCAAACAAAGCACACATGCAAATAACTTTTTTTGTAAATCAATCTATAATAATATAGTAGGAGTAGATTTTTAATGTCCAAAAATAATATATGTTCGAAAAGACATTATTATCACCACCTAGTTAAATAATATGTTTACATATTTTTATTTTTGTAAATTAGCGATAAGGTGAGTTTCGAACCCAATACCTTTTGGCACTAGCAAGAGACTTTTCCACTAGGCTATTCGATTAACTCAATATGTTTACATACTTAAATAGTTCTTTTCCCTATCCCATCATAATATTCTATTGTTTGAGTATCGAAAACATAAAAATGAATTTGAATATGTATTTGAAAGTTATTTGACAAAATCATTCTCGTAATAATTAATTTAGTCCTCAAAAATTCAATTGTTAGCGTTTTTTAAAATTTTTTATTTGAAATATTTTTAGTAACTACTATTTGAAAATATGATAGTTCAGGTGCTTGGATAAAATATTGTTACAATAAAATAAAATAGAAAAAAGGAAAGTACAGATTTCAGAGCCCCCTCTCCCTCCCTCCATCTCCACCTTCCACTGTTCTTCTCCTCCTCCTCTCCTCTTTCCAATTTTGCCCTTATCCTTAGATCTCAAATTGCCTCTTTAGCTCCTCATTATCCGAATCTTTAGGGGCATTTGGGACTTTTTAAGACTTATCCATTTGGTGAAAATTTGTTTTGTTTGTTGTTTAATTCTGCATATAATATAGAAAAATGGTGAATTTTGGGGGCATAAAATTGTGAATTTGAGTTATGAGGCCTGCATCAATGTCATCTTCATCGTCGATTTGGCCTGAAATTGAATCTCAGCCGTCCATTTCCCAATTGCCATCTTCTACAGCTGATGCAAAGAAGAATTCAGAGTACTATTTTTATACAATCTGACATGTTGGATTTTAATTACTTGTTGAGTTTTTGTTTTTGTCCAAGTTGTTTTTAATGGGATTTTTGTTGATTGATTGAATTTGTTTGGAATTGTTATTTTGAAGATACTTGAATAGTTATTCCGGAAATATTGTTATTTATTGATTTTGTGTTTTTGGTGAAGTTGGTTTCGTGGTTTTCTATTTTTATAATTGAATCTGTTTGGATTTGTTAGTTTGAAGATAATTGATCAATTGTAGTAGAAAGTTTGTGTATTGGTTTAAGTAGATATAAAGATCTGGACTTTAATTCGACATGTGTTTAGTTGTGTTAAAGATGTGAACATTAAGCAAAATTTGTATTTAATTGTGTTGGGAGGTGTGGTTGGTGTAAAAGATCAGGGAATCATAATTATGGTGCAACTGAGGATATTTGATCTGTATTAGGAGTTATGTTTTGGATTCGCCTTGGGTTGGTTAAAGTCGAAGAAAGTGTTTTTTCAGGTTTAAAAGACTTCGTCTTGTTAAATATGGGGCATTCGCCATTCAGTGCACTTTCTCTTTGGTTTTGAGTTCTATTATTAATGTGTATTGGCTAAGATGCCCATGCTGAATTTTGAAGTGTTATGGATTAAAAAGATGACGGTTTGCATTAATGAAGAGAGCAATGACCGACGAGTGATTAATGTTTGTTTGTCGTATTTGGTACTAATGGATCGAACAGTATTTCTGATGTTGAAGTTAATGTCAAGTGTCAACTTAGCATTCCTTTTGGTTTTAAAGGCTTAGTTACCCGTGCCATGTGTTTGTTTCAAGTGATGTATAATTATTTAGTTGTGGTTGTTTATGATAATAACTCTAGAGGTTCAACGATTATGATTTTGAATAATTATATTTTTACAATAATAGTTTTTTAACAGCTTGCAAATGATAATATGTGGAGTTGGACTATAATTTAATTTTGAATAATTATATTTTTTACAATAATAGTTTACTGTTTATTTGGTAATTTCTTTTACCTCGACCCTTCATTTGTACCGCTTAGTACTTCTATGCACAGGATAAGGCGACTTTGTTTATCATAAAAGAATCAGTAGATGACGAAAACTAGTTTTTCTATCATGGACTGTAATGATAACTTCATTGGTGCTGTTTCAGATGTAACATCTACCAACTGTTAGCCAAGAGGGAGGTATGCCCCCGTACGAAGCATTCATTTAAAATGTTTTGGGGCAAGGGTTCTACTCCTGCTTCTGATAGAATTAGATGTAAAGCTTCAACAGACGCAAGGCGAGGTCTAATTTCATGGTAATTCTTTGGTTTTATGGCAATATTTCATAGAATTTTTGTTTTTTAATGACACATTATCTCGTTTCCATTAATTCTTCCTTCTTCATGGATAATTCGGCTTGCTCATTTTATGCCCATAGTCGTAAAAGACTTAAAAATTTGTCGCCTGATGCTGTTCCTTTTTCACCCCTAGTCACCCATCCTAATATGGAAGCCGCCTTTTTTTGTGATAATTACCTGTGGTGCATTAAATTAAAGATATTTCTTTACAGCTCTTAATTACTGCACTTTCAGGGTGGAGGCAGAATCAATGCGGCATTTTTCGGCAAAATACTGTCCCTTGTCCCCTCCTCCTAGGTCGACCATAGCTGCAGCATTTAGCCCTGACGGTCAGACTCTTGCCTCTACCCAGTAAGTCTTTTTACTTCACTTTTCCATCTTTCAACTTCACTCAGAGTTTATAATATGTCTATAAGTTGACTAAATAGATGCCTGACTTCGAGTTTGCACTTGATCTGTGTGCTTGTGATTGTCCCTTTAGTGGTGACCATACTGTAAAGCTAATTGACTGGCAAACTGGGAGATGCTTAAAGGTGTTGAGTGGTCATCGGAGGACGCCTTGGGTGGTAATGCAATTTCATGAAACTGAATCTTTATACTAGTCATATGAATTAACCACTCAGAATATATGGTTTTATGTCTGTAATTCGGATATTTGGTCATGATGATATTAGGATAGTAGGTCACCGACGTTGTCATCTACAACGGTGTGTTTCATATCAGTACTCTTGCACTTTCTGTTATTACCTGTCAAGTATTTAGGAAGAATGTATCATTTAAGTAACTACATTTAATATTAATTACACAGATTCACACAATATTGACGATCCAATATGTTACCGAATAAGTTCTGTAATATGCGAAAGGGGAAATCTAATTCATCATCAAATGATCTTAGGTCCCCCGCCCCCTTATTGGGGATTTGACATGTGTAGTAGGATTTTCAAAAACTAAAAAATTCCATATTGTTTTGCACTTCGAAATGGAATTTTAGCTTTAGCTAGCAGGTGACCAAGAAACTACTGGTTTCTCTTTGTGGGCCTGGAATGATCGAGTTATCAACATCCAGTAAACCACTAGGGGCTCATGTGGCCGATGCTGATTTAATTTAATTCTGGGCATAAATTGTGTTTAGATCATCTTGATTTGAAGTGAGTGTGCTGTTGAAATGAAGAGCATGAGGGAGTATATTTCAGAATACTGTCCATGGGTTTTGCTAGTTTTATTCAATTGGTTCTTCAGAGATTGTAGATATTTGAATACAGTTGGTGCCATTTGGAAATAAATATGGTAGTGTTTGCTTTGTTATGTGCTTTTGCTTTCTTTCCCAAGGGATATGGCTCATTTGGTGGTGTAAATTTTGTTCAACTTTAATCTGTACTCACTGTTCTTTGATTAATTTGCCTCTAACATGGCTTCAGGTTAGGTTCCACCCGTTATACCCAGAAGTTCTTGCAAGTGGAAGTTTGGACCATGAAGTTCGTCTGTGGGATGCAAAACATTCTGAGTGCTTAATGTCGCATGATTTTTGTAAGAACTTGTTTTACATACGAAAACAGTTAGAATTGTTGTCCAGATCTTCTTTGTGGTTTTGTGTTGTCCACTGCAATTAATCAACATGTTTTTGTTGCAGATCGTCCGATTGCTTCAATTGCTTTCCATCCCCAAGGGGATATTTTGGCTGTGGCTTCGGGGCACAAGGTAATGCATCTCAACTTCGTTGTTGAAGAGTTTCTCAATTAGCTCGTCTTATTGAAGTTTGAACATGTGGCAGCTGTACATATGGCATTACAAGCGGAGAGGCGAGTCATCTGCCCCAGCAATCATTCTGAAAACCCGACGTTCGCTTCGTGCAGTGCATTTCCATCCGCATGCTGCTCTTTATCTTCTAACAGCCGAGGTATTTTGTTGTTGTTAACTTAGTTACGTTGGTCAAAATCTGGCACTTTATTGTCTAATTGATTCACAGGTCAATGATCTTGATTCATCAGATTCATCAATGACGCTTGCAACTTCCCCGGGTTATCTGCGCTATCCTCCTCCTACTGTATATCTAACTGATGGCCATGCGGGTCCTCAGCCACATCCAACAAATGTCTTGCCTACTGTCTCTTTGCCCTTCCTGATATGGCCCTCGAGCACTAGATTAGATGGCAGATCGCTTGCAGAGGCAAGAACTCCAGATATCCAGCAGAGAGTAGAAACTTCTGCATCAGTGAGGCTTCTTACATACTCAACTCCATCTGGACAATATGAACTTCTTATATCACCAATTGAAGCTACCGACTCTTCTCCTCAAGAACCTCATAACAGTACCCCTACAACAGAAATGGAAAACACTGTTTCACAAACAGAAATAGATGCGATGGAGACTGATGTACAACCCGAAAACAGAGGCAACCAGTTTTTCCCATTTAATGACCCTGCTTACTCAGACTTACCACTTCTACAGGGATGGTTGGCAAGTCAAAATCAACCTTCCCAGCCCCCTATGCACTTACAAAATGGGGCTGCCTATCAGTCCGTATCTAATAATCTAGAAACTCCGTCTGTTCCTACAACTAATGTTACTAATTTGAGGACTGGCGGGAGATCTGGATCACGCCGTCGCTCATCGCGCAATGTGGGGCCTGACTTGGGAGACTCGCAACCTTTTACAAGTAGGCTTCACTCTGAAATAGCAACCTCACTTGCAGCAGTTGCAGCAGCCGAATTGCCCTGCACTGTAAAGCTTAGAATATGGCCACATGATATCAGGGATCCTTGTGCACCTCTTGAATCAGAAAAATGCCGGTTAATCATACCACATGCTGTACTTTGCAGGTATGTGTATCTCATTGTCATATTTTGCTTTCTGAAAATCACTGATGGGGTGTTTAAAAGATGATTGTTACGTGAACTGCAAGATAATGAGCATGTGTTATTTCACTTGGTTGCTCACATTATATTGTTTCCTCATTCCAGTGAGATGGGTGCACACTTTTCACCGTGTGGGCGATTTTTAGCAGCCTGTGTTGCATGTGTTTTGCCGAATATGGAATCTGATCCGGGATCTCATGGCACACCTCATCCAGATGTTGCAGGGCCTGGGACATCGCCTACCAGACATCCAATATCAGCTCATCAGATAATGTATGAGTTGCGGATTTATTCTCTCGAGGAAGCAACGTGAGTCCTGCTTTTGACTTGATGTTCCCTCTACTGATAATCAATTTGTTTATTCTGATGACTTTCTTGCCCATGTAGATTTGGCTTGGTTCTTGCATCACGTGCTATCAGAGCAGCTCATTGTTTGACTTCAATTCAGGTTCGTCATCATTTACACTAAAATGCCCATATCAACTATTCTGTCGGCTTGTTTCGGAAAGACTGATTTAGAAAACATGATTGTAAATGCATATTTGTTTCAGCTAGAACATATTAGAATTATATTTCACTTGATCTCATGTTACGTGTGACCCCCTTACCTCTCGTAGGTGGGAGCCTCTTCGGAGGCACTGGGGCATGTTGATGTTGATGTAGATCACATGTTACAATTCTACTTTCTGCTTTTGATCACGAGTCTCCAGCTTTTCTTTTTTTATTCGCTTGCCTCTAGACACAAGACGGGGTAACTCAGATGTCCTCATCTCATATGGCATGTATTCTTCCTGCTATTGATCATGATTCTCCAGCTTTACTTTTTCATATTTCCTCTTGTCTTTAGTCATCAAATGTGGTTTAAGAATCCTAGTTGTTTCAAGTTCTTCTGCTGTGTAGAACTGATCCACTACCACTATGGGTAAACAACTGGGACAACGAGAAATTGTCTCTGTATGATTATGTTCTCAACTTACGTTTTCATTTTTTCAGTCCAATAACTTCTCAATTTTCCTTGTAGTTCCTCGATTATGTCCTAGGAATGTGAAGATTTATATATCTCTCAATGAACAACTTTTGCTGAGGTTAAATATTGTAATCTTTTGCAGTTCTCTCCCACATCAGAGCATCTGTTACTTGCCTATGGACGTCGCCATAACTCACTTCTTAAAAATGTTGTTATTGATGGAGAAACAACAGTAGCTATCTACACAATACTGGAGGTGAAAAGCACTTGGACTTTTTAATTTCTTTGGGACAATGAATATCTTTAGTTGCAGTTCTTTCCTCTTATACAACTTTTTTTTAACTATATACATCTGAGATTTTCGACCATTAGCATATGTGGAAGAAGGGACGTACTTTTTCGCTCTTATGAAATGCTATTAAAATTACGAGTCAAAATTCTTGAGCACTAAGTAGTCATGCGGATGTCATTTTATGTTCACATTACCTTATCGTTGTCTGTTCTATTTTGTATACTTTCGTTCTCATATGCAATGAAGTAATTTTTTCATGTAGATTTGAGAATATATAATTTAGCTCCTAGTTGTCAATTAGCTATGTTTCTGGCGGAGTGGACCATCAACTGTTTACCTTGAATATTTACCTTTTATTTTTATTCATATAGATAATATAATGGAAATCCTTATTTTGGCATATTCATGTAATGTATATCTTAGCGTTGACTATTTTCTATCCCATTACATATTCTTTCCCCCGTTTGCATATTGGATTATATATCTTCACATGGAAATGCACTTTTCCTTCTTCATGTTGCTGATGTTTCTCTTTCTTAAATTTAACCGCATCTGTCAAGTATAGAATGCCAGTTGGCACTGTTTACATTAGATAAATCATTTTATTTGCTGGAAGAAATTTGTTGAATAATCTTTCGACTAAATCAGGTATATAGAGTTTCCGACATGGAACTTGTGAAAGTACTTCCAAGTGCCGAGGATGAGGTTAATGTGGCCTGCTTTCATCCTTCAGTGGGTAATGGTCTTGTATATGGAACTAAGGTTCGCACTGAAATTTATTGTAATATTCTAGTTTGTCTTCTAGATTAGGTTGCTTGCCTCTTAAATATTGTTTCGTGAGTGTCTAGGAAGGAAAGTTGAGGATTTTCCAAAGTGATGCTTCGCAAGCTATAGATCGTACAGGGAACTTTCCAGTTGATCACATGTTAGAGGTATATAGGTGAACTCATTCATTCTGATCTTGCTATACGAATAAAGCCAGTAACCAATCAATTAACTGGCAAAACTTCTGTAGGCTCCAACATATGCTTTAGAAGGATAAGTGCTTTCTTCATAAATGGATGAGAGGTACGAACACCACATCTTTACTTAACTTGATTTGTCCATTTCTCTCACGGCCTTTCGAACATTTATCTTCCACACCACGGTGTCCCCTGTCTGTCCTTTTCCACATTCTCCAAGCTTAGCTTTAATAATCAGGGGCAGTGTAATTTTTTCATGATGATAACCATAAAAATTTGTTTCAGGATTAGTGTTTGTAGTGGTGAATGGAGATGATGACAGACGCTCATCCGAGTGGAGATAATGACCGATGTTCACCCGACAGGTGCAAACAACTGTACTTGTACCAATCGAATGTTGTACACAAAAAAGAATCTTAGACTGACTTGTAACTAGATTTGTAAGTCAATCAAAACAGAATGTGTAAATACCTTCACAAGGAGGTAGCCAAATTCTGACCTGATAATCAATATAGTAGTTGTCCTTTATTATGGATATGAATAGGTCAGATTTTGCTACTGTTTTTCAGGGATTATAACCAACTCCATTGTACATCAGAAATTCATTACCATCTCTAAAGTGGAGGGGAAAACGGAATTGATTTTTTTATTTCTAATTTCTAGAATGATGCAAAGGTGCTAGGTAGAAAGAAAAAGCCATTGTTGACAAGATGAGTTTGTTAATATGAACTATATTTCACACTCAATAGGTTTCTTAGAGAGGTCGTGAGTTCGAGTCGTGCAAGGAGGAAGTGTGGATTTATCTTGCTGTTAGTCCGATCGGTCGCTCTTTGATAGGATTAATTTGGAATGTTTTGCTTCTAGTACAAATGTGGGTGATCAAGTCCATTAGGCATTAGGTATGGTTATAGATTTTTTAAAATTTTCATTTTTTTAATCTCACCATTAAAATTTATGATAGTCACTACGTGATGCCACGTGCATTTCACGTGATATTTTTTAAAAAATATTCTTAATTTCTTATAATTTGTACATTGAAAATGAAATACTCGGCCTTACACATCATGGATACTAGTAAATTAATTGAAGTACTAAACAAGAAAAGATATTATCTTATTATCTCCTAAAATTACGTTTAAATTTGTTTTAATATATTTCCTCACGTATAATATTTAGTCGAATAGTCAAATGAAAAAGGAAGGTCCTAAATTCGAAACCCACCTGTCGTTTATTTACGAGAAAAAGCCCTTCCATACTTGATTGATCATTCCTTATTTCATGACAATCGAATTCAAATAATTATCCTTATGTCATTCCGTTATTTATTTTGTCCTTGTAGCTTTCGGTGAGTCTCAAATCTTACTTCCTCCAATTTGAAAAGAAAAAAAATTGACATTTCATAAATGATTTGGTAAATAATATTTCGAAGGCCTTACTTTTCAAGGCCCAATTTTTTTCCGAAAATACCCTTACCGAACCAGTGAATATAAGGTTGGAATGCTTATCCAACTTTAGATTCATTGGTTGGGTGAAATATTTGAGTTATGGTTTACAACCTAACCAATGAATTTGAGGTTGAGTATTTTTTCCAACCTTAAATTCACTAGTTCGTTAAAGATACTTTCGGAAAAAATTTAGGCCTTGAAAAATAGGGCATTGGAAATATTATTTACCCATTTTCATTTATGCTCTTATATGACTGCACATTAATACTCCACTTACATACATGATACACCAACTTATGTGAGACAATCTATTAATACTCGAGTATTCTCTTTAAAAAATCAAGAAGACTAGTTACAGTCAAGACATCTTGCTCTAGTGGCAAGCATGCTGACACCTCTAGCGGAGGTCTCGGGTTCGAGCCCTCTTGCTAGCAAGGAAGTGGTCAGAGAGAAGAATTTCTCTCACTAGTTTGATGCTAGTCGCCTCTTTCCTTGAATTTACGAGTTTACGAATTGTACTGATGTTTGGTGATTGTAATGGATTATTCGTATTAATAAAATCAAAGGGTAACCCCCTTTTAAAAAAAAAAGAAGACTAGTTACAATTATCTGTTTTGATCTTTTTCTTATGTAAAGAAGGGTATTAAAGGGAAATATGATGGATTGTTCTTTGAATTTTGTCAAAAAATAATTATACTAAATATTCTTGAAATGTCTAGAAAAATAATTCTTTTAAATTGAAAAGAGTTTATAATTTAATCGAAAAAATAGTGAGCATTAATTGAGAGTATATTAAAAGGGTATTTATAAATCATCCTTTCAGAATTCACCAAGATATTGATAATCGCTTCTTATTATTCACTTGTTGAGATATTTCTTTAAATCATTCCGAAGTCCAAGGGTCATGAGGCTACAACCCATAGGCTAAATCATTCCGAAGTCCAAGGGTCATGAGGCTACAACCCATAGGCACTAGACTGCGGTATGAAATGAAGGACGAGTTTCACTCACTTCGGACATATATGTTTAGTTATTGATTTAGATAACTACTTGAAAAGAATCCATTTGATTAATTTAATGATTCGTTTGGTGGCCAAGAAAAGAAATAAAATAGGTGGGAATAATGGCATGAAGTTGATTGCATTTTTAAGTTTAGTAATTGTATTACTTAATTAATCTGATTACCAATTTGAGATCTTAACTCATTACTACAAAATTTATATTTATATTTATACTATATATAATGTCTAAGGCCTCAAAAAGCCACATGACATTTTCTCGTGTTTTTTTTCTATTTTTTCATTTATTTTGAAATGGTAGTTATATTTTGGCTTAATTTCATCTGGGCCCCTGAACTATGAGAACTTTCCCATCTAGGCCCCTTGTGACCTTTTTATCCCAAGTAGGCCCCTGGACCCAAACATTGGTACCTAAACTTTTGGTTTTCAGATTTTTCTGAATTTCTCAGATTTTAAAATTTTAGATAGAAGGCAAAATAGTCAAACCTCACTTAAAACTAACTCAACCTAATTATAAACTAACCCACCCTATTAAAATATTTAAACACAATTAATTAAATTAAAACCATCATTTCCAACGTAACACCCCACCCCACCATCTCTCATCTCTTCCAAGAAACCCAAAAAAAGGACATTGACAAAAGTTCATCTTTAATCTCACCTATCTGACCATAGGCTCTTCAACTGCCCAGCCTCGCAGGCTCAGATTCATTTTCTGATCCACTCAAACTCATCGATGAAGCAGAGGACAACCAATTTAATGAAGAATGATGCCGATGATGATTTTTTGATCCACCTCCAAGCAACCTCCATATTGTCAACTCAACTGATTTTGACGAATTATATAGCAAGATTGAAGCTTTATGTATTTTTGAGCATTTTGTTGATGGTAAGTGAAGAACGGTTAGTTTTGAAATTGGGGTTTGATTCTTAAATAGATTTGTCATAAAGATTGATTCTCAATAAAATTTGAAAATGGGTTTTGATTCTTAATAAAGCTTTATTTGCTGAATTGTTCATAAAGATTGGCTGCCCAGATGGCTGGATCTAAAAAATTGTTCATGAAGAAAATGATGATGATGATGGATCGAGGTAGGGGAGGGGGTATGGGTGGGGGTCAGGGTGATTTTTTAATTTTTATAATAGATATATATATCTTTTTAAATCAATGTATCTCTAATCTAAAAAATTGAATTCTTCGAAGTGGTACCTGAACTTTTATGTAACTTTTTCCTCCATAAATGTCATATTTTCAATATGACTAACCTGCCCTTAAGATTAGATTTTATAAATATAAAAAACCTAAGAAATTTAGAAAAATGAAAAAAATAAAAGTTTAGGTGCCAATTTTTTGGTCCAGGACTTACTTGGGATGAAAAGGTCATCAGGGGCATAGATGGGAAAGTTCGCATAGTTCATGGGCCGAGATGAAATTAAGCCTTATATTTTCCATATATTGAGTTCTTTTAATCAGTAGTTATTTTATTAAAATTTTGATAAAAACATTGTTAATTATATGAGATAAATTAAAAATAATTATATAACATAAATAAAAAAATTACTCTTATATTTAATTTTTTAGAACTCCTTTTAGAAAGTATATCAATTTAATTCATTTAACTACTTCCCTTTATAGCTGGTTTAATGTAAACTATTGAAGAAATTTATCATATTTATTATTTTTTGCATATATACTACTCCCTCCATCCCTAATTGATAGGGACATTTGACTTTGCACAAGTTTTAAGAAAATTTTGAATTTGTTTCTTAACTTATAATTTCCCTCCATTGGCTCCTCTCACAATTTAGTCAAAATAGGAATGTATTAAGGGATTTCTAAATTAGGAAAATAGCCCTAACATTTAGGGATGAAGGGAGTATATATAATGTCTAAGGCCTAAAAAAGCCACATGGCATTCTCTCATTTTTTTTTCTATTTTTTCATTTATTGTGAAATGGTAATTGTATTTTGGCTTAATTTTATTTAGGCCCCTGAACTATGAGAACTTTTCCATCTAGGCCCCTTGTGACCTTTTTATCCCAAGTAGGCCCCTAGACACAAAAATTGGTACCTAAACTTTTGGTTTTCAGATTTTTCTGAATTTCTCAGATTTTAAAATTTTAGATAGAGGGCAAAATAGTCAAACCACACTTAAAACTAACTCAACCTAATTATAAACAAACACAATTAATTAAATTAAAAATATCTTCTTCAACGTAACACCCCACCCCACCATCTCTCATCTCTAATCACTTCCAAGAAACCCAGAAAAAGTACATTGACAAAAGTTCATCTTTAATCTCACCTATCTGACCATAGCCACTCCCATAGGCTCTTCAACTGCCTAGCCTCGCAGGCTCAAATTCATTTTCTAATCCATTTTTAAACTCGTCGATAAAGTAGAGGACAACGAATTTGATGAAGATGATGCCGATGATGATTTTCAGATCCACCTCCAAGCAACCTCTATATTGTCAACTCAACTGATTTTGACGAATTATATATCATATATCAATTTGTACTTAATTTCATTCTTAAATAACATCTCCTATATAATATTCGCGTTCAAAACTTTCAAGACTTGTTACGGCAAATAAGCACAACGGAAGAAATTTTGGAAATAAATTCCAGAAATAAATGATATAACTTTATATCTTATTATAACAACCGAATATGCGAATAATATTCTTAATATGGAGTAAGAGTTTGACATTAGGGGAAAAAAGGAATATTATCATCCATTAAACGTTTAATAACGGAGGTTAGTAAATAATCCTCTTTTAATTCTCTTAGATCAACACCAGCTAATAAGTCATTAGTTGCGCGAGATTTGTTTACTTTTTTATTATAGACTTTTTAATATTTAAAATTGTAATTTAAATGATGGATTATTTAAAACAAAAAACAAAAAGATGATTCCATATGATCCAAAATTAACTTTATAAAATATTGGACAACTAATATTATAGAAAAATATATACTTATTTATAAAAATGTCAATAAATATATATAACTAAAAAAATGTTGGACAATTGTTACTTTATAAAAATAAATACCTTTTATAAAAAATAAATGACTAAACATATCTATTTATCTATAGTAAATAATATGATAGTTATTTTTAATATAACATATAGACACAATATTCATATTTTAAGGAAATTGATGCTCATGCATGCTCTTAAAAATATTTCAATAATTTCTTCAAACGTTGGGGCCCTCTATAAAATGTACAACCAATTTAAAGAAATGTCACCAGTTAGTGCATAATTCATTTTTGCTAATAATATCATAATGTCTCCTTTCTCCATCAAAATTACAACATTTGTAATTCTTTTCTCACTAAGTTATGCACAAACTACACATATTTTAGTATCTCGAACGATGAGTTTGTCCCTAATTTGGGTACAGAATATGAGGTTCACATATTTGATAACCTTTCGATAAAAAGTCCATCGTTAACGGCTCATTGTTTTTCTAAAGATGACGATTTGGGAGTTCATGTTCTTCATACAAATCAAGAATTTCATTGGAAATTTAGCGCTAATTTATTCTTCACAACGATGTTTTCCTGCCATTTTCAGTGGAATGGAAAGCATACATCACTTGAGGTTTTTAACAAGGATGTACCAAGAGATTATTGTAAAGATGATAGGATATGTGTTTGGATTGTTCAAGAAAATGGATTTTATTTGGGCGCTCAATTAAACCCTCCTTTTAATCTTTCAGAAGCTATAAAGCTTCATGATTGGTGATTTCAATTATGGAAATGTAGTTCTATACACAATATATTTTAATATTACTATCAAACATTTACTCAACTCTTGATAGTCATCAGAGTGGTGATAATACCTTCACAAGGAGGTAGCCTAATTCTGACCGGATGATAAATGATAAGAAAAAAAATGAAAAGGTCAGATTTTGTTACTGTTTTTTAAGGGTTATAACCAACTCCATTGTACATCAGAAATTCATTACTGAAAGTTTACTATCCACACAGTATGTTATCCCAGTTGTTAGGACAATTGGTTTAACAGAAATATGACGAATATGTAAATCAAAGACCAAGAATTTGGTAACCCAGTTCAGTGCCAATGCACCTACCTCTGGGGGGCAGCCTGCCCAAGGGAAAACTTCACTATATAAAAGGTATCTTACAGGAAGGGACTTACTAGTAGGCCCATATACTCTCTATAGTCCTATACACTGCCTTTTCAATATAGGCTCCCCTATTCTTCTATGAGATGTTTACAAACTTCAATTGACTAAAAACTCCTCACTGTTGTTATGAAGTAAGAACTGTACAATCAGTATAGAAGCTAGATGATTGCTTCTATACAAAACTTGCCTAGAAAACTAGTACACAAACTTTGCTTAAAAGCTCTTTGTTGTGTATAAGAAAACAAGTGAATAAAAGGTGTGAGGACTAGTGTGATCACACTCCTTTTATACAAGGCTTCGGCTCTTCAATATTTAATTAGTCAATCGTCAATGAATGACATTTTGATTGACATAAACGGCCGATTAAATGCTCCTCCGTTATTTGACCATGACCGCATTTAACTTGAAATAACTTGGTCTTCGGTGATAATGTCCGTATCATAACTCCCTTTATTCAGCATTAATCACCTTCGAATCTTCTAAGAGGAGTTGACTTTGATTAATCATTTGGTCCAATGCTCGTTTGAATTTAGCGTCATTAATGCATTGTTGTTAACACATGGTCTAGTGAAAAACTTCATCCAACACGTACATGCTATGTACCAACAAGCTCCCCCTTTGGGTAAATTTTTCATGGCAAGTACCTCCTGTTGTTTTGTAAGGTAGGATGATCCAAGCTAGTGATTAATCAACACAGTCTTCTTACTAGATAATCAACTCCACTGATTAGACAGTGAGCACCGTAGATATTCATGTTCAAGATATATGAGACATAGAAACACACACACATATAAAAGTCTTCAACATAAACAACCTAACATAAAAAGATAGAATTTTTAGTATTCCCAAATTTACTCCCCCTATTTGGCATAAAAACATAACCAAAGCCATAATAGAGGGTCTTCATCACAATTTTCACACATCAGCTGACTGATCAGTCACTGGTTCAGTGTCAGCAACATTGGTAGCAACAGTTGGTCTACCAATCCTTTCCAACTCCTTGATCTTCCTGTCCACATTTGCAAGCTGCTGCTTCTTAGCCTGGATTTCTTCTGTTAGCCTTTGCTTATCAGCCAAGTAGACACCTATGAGAATCTGTGCTATGGGATCATTGGAGGTAAAAGGTGGTGGCTGATCAACCTTCTCCACTGGAATATCAACTTTGTGAGTATGCAACAACTTGTCACTAATGATGACAGCCTTGGATTCTGTCCCTGGTCCATCCTCCTCACTAAGCATATCAGGCCGCTGCTCTAACAGGATTTCACAGATCAAAATAGTGAAACCAATGGGCTTGTTCTTTGCAAAAGACAAGGCATGGTCAACTATTTGATCAAAAATGACTTGGCCAAAGTTGAGTTTTCCAGTTCCCAACATAAACAGCTGTTTCCCCATAAATTCACTGATATTGGTGCTATTTGTAGATAGAACTAAGCTGCATATGGCTGCCTTGTGAAGAATAGAGTACTTTAGGCTCAAAGCAGATGCTGGCAGATGTAAACCTTTAGATGGCCATTGGGTCACTCCCCCTGCTGTGATCTCAGTTACAATATCATTTAGTTTTAACAGTTGGCCAGTCTCTCCTTTGTCTTCTCTGCCCAGAAAAGCATTGATAATAGTTGAACTGAAGATAAACTCATAATCTCTGAGATGAACCCTATAAAACATTTCATGTGTGGGATCCCTGATCTCAACAGTCTTGGAACTGATAAACTCCTTTACCAGTTTAGCCCAGTGTTTTCTTCTCACCATCCATGTAAGTACAGTTGTTCAAAGTGGTGTCAGACAAGTGTTTTTCTGGCCAGATGATCCTTGCACATACAAACTTCCATTTTGTCCTCTGATCAGCACTCCCAAAATCTACTCCATCACAGGGAGCATCAGCTACATGTGCCACTCTCCTCTTGTTTATTCTCCCCCTGCTGACATCAAACTGAGATTTACCTTTCTCATTCTCTTCATCACTTGAATCCACAAGTTTCCTTTTCTTAGATGAGGCAGGGATGCTAGCTTTTGCCTTTGCAGGACCTTTTCCTTTATCAGTGGATTTAGATGCTGAAGTAGTAGCCTTACCTGATGCTGAACCTTTTGGTTTGACATGTGATGTAGCCTTTTTCTTACTGATGTTAGACTCCTTGATCTCAACAGTTTGTTTCTTTTTCTTCATCTTATCTGCCCTCTTCTATATCTCATCTAGAGTATCAGCCAAATCATCCAACTCAGAGATCTCAACTCCCTTCATACTAGACCTGGTCCTTCTTCTCACAACTCCAAGTTTAGAAGACAGAACTTCCACATCTCCATCATCATCTTTTTCTATGTTTTCTTCCACATTCTGTTCAATCTCCACATTTGTTTCAACAGTAGGAGGCACATCATCTACCATAGTTTTTCCCTTAGAGGACATTCCAGGGTCTACATTTTTATCAACTCTCTTAACTCTAACTGGTTTCCCCTTTTTCATTAAAATCCTCTTCTTCCTAGTGAAGACCTGTTGAGTTTTAAGGGACTCCAACACACTTGCCATAGTGACATCCTCAGAGTTCATACCCGAATTTCCCCCAACATCCTTATCAGATTTTTCTAAATTTTCAGAATCAATAGGGACAGATCTAGTCGATTGTTCAGTAGGTTTACTAGAAACAGGGTTAGATGAACATGCATCGACATTAAGGTTCATAGACATACCATCATCCTTCCAAGGCAGTAGCAAGATTGTCTCTTTCTCAGGTACATTGGTCTTTGCTTGCTTAGAAGACTCAGCCTTTGCCTTTTCTGCTTCTGCATGTTTTAGAGCCTCGGCCTCTTCCCTTGCAGCCCTGATTTCATCCTCGGGTGTGACCATTTGCAGCGGAATGGCTTCGAAGAAGGTCTTTGCACTAAAAGGGGTGGAAGGTCGTCTTTTTGGTGCCATTGCAATTGCTAGGGCTGTTGGTTTCCTTTGATTGAGGACGAATTTTGATTTTTGATTTTTGAAAGAGATGAAAAGAGGAAAGAAGTTGTTTTTGGTAACAAAGATTGTGAATGGTGTTGAGAAAATCAACCGCCTTTCTTTTTGAATCAAAAAGCTGTCCAATAACTGACACGCAATTAATTCCTTCAAAATAAAACCGCTAATTTTGTTCTTTTCATACCCTTGTGATCTCCGTACCAGTTGTTATAACAATTGACCACTAACTATTATAACAACTTTTGGTCTTGATTTATTCCTCCATAACACACAACCCAAGGGCTGTTCTTAGATACTCAAATTGATTTGTATCTAGCCCTTTGGTAAATATGTCAGCCAATTGTTTGTCAGTAGCAACATGCTCTAAGTGCACAACTTTTTCTTTAACCAATTCTCTAATAAAATGATGTCTTATGTCAATGTGCTTTGTCCTGCTATGTTGCACTGGATTTTTAGAGATGCTTATGGCACTCATGTTATCACAATAGAGAGTCATGGTATCGTGGTTGATTCCATACTCTTTTAACATCTGTTTCATCCATAGTAATTGTGTACAACTACTTCCAGCAGATATATACTCAGTTTCAGCTGTAGACAAGGACACTGAGTTCTGTTTCTTGCTGAACCAAGAAATTAGATTGTTCCCCATAAAGAAACAGCCCCCTGAGGTGCTTTTCCTGTCTTCAAGATTTCCTGCCCAGTCAGCATCACAATAGCCAATCAGACTATTCCCAGTGTCATTTGTATAAAACAGTCCATACATGTAAGTCCCTTTGACATATTTGATAATCCTTTTAACTAAGGACAGGTGACTTTCTTTAGGGTCTGACTGATATCTAGCATAGACTCCCACAGATTGAGTGATGTCAGGCCTGCTGGCAGTGAGGTATAACAAGCTACCAATCATACTCCTATATAGACTTGAGTCAACACTCTTCCCATTATCATCCTTGGTAACTTTTATGTGAGTAGCCATAGGAGACCTTTTCTCTTTAGAAGTGTCCATTCCAAATTTTGAAACAATATTCTTGGCATAGTTGGCTTGGTTCAATTATATTCCTTCTTTCTTTTGATAGATTTGAAAATCAAGAAAGTGTTTCAGTTCCCCTACCATACTCATCTCAAATTCTGACTCCATTTGTTGGATGAACTGTTGTACCAACTGGTTTGACATTCCTCCAAAGATGATGTCATTAACATATATTTGTGCAACAAGTAACTTTTCTTTCTCTTTGTGTTTGAACAAGGTATTGTCTGCCCCTCCTCTAGTATACCCTTGTTTTAAAAGATACTCAGTGAGTCTTTCATACCAAGCACGTGGGGCTTGCTTTAATCCATACAAAGCTTTCTTCAACTTGTACACATGGTTAGGATTATTTGGGCACACAAATCCTTTGCGCTGCTCAACATACACTTCTTCTTGAACAACTCCATTTAAAAATGTTGTCTTTACATCCATTTGATAACATTTCAGAAATTCATTACTGAAAGTTTACTATCCACACAGTATGTCATCCCAGTTGTTAGGACAATTGGTTTAACAGAAATATGACGAGTATGTAAATCAAACACCAAGAACTTGGTAACCCAGTTCAGTGCCAATGCACCTACCTCTGGGGGCAGCCTGCCCAAGGGAAAACTTCACTATATAAAAGGTATCCTACAGGAAGGGACTTACTAGTATGCCCACATACTCTCCATAGCCCTATACACTGCCTTTTCAATATATCTCCCCTATTCTTCTATGAGATGTTTACAAACTTCAATTGACTAAAAACTCCTCACTGTTGTTATGAAATAAGAACTGTACAATCAGTATAGAAGCTAGATGATTGCTTCTATACAAAACTTGCCTAGAAAACTAGTACACAAACTTTGCTTAAAAAAGCTCTTTATTGTGTATAAGAAAACAAGTGAATAAAAGGTGTGAGGACTAGTGTGATCACCAGCTCCTTTTATACTAGGCTTCGGCTCTTCAATATTTAATTAGTCAATCGTCAATGAATGACATTTTGATTGACATAAACGGCCGATTAAATGCTCCTCCGTTATTTGACCATGACCGCATTTAACTTGAAATAACTTGGTCTTCGGTGATAATGTCTGTATCATAACTCCCTTTATTTAGCATTAATCACCTTCGAATCTTCTAAGAGGAGTTGACTTTGATTAATCATTTGGTCCAATGCTCGTTTGAATTTAGCGTCATTAATGCATTGTTGTTAACACATGGTCTAGTGAAAAACTTCATCCAACACGTACATGCTATGTACCAACAATTACCATCTCAAAAGGGAAGGGGAAAAACTGAATGGTAGTTATATTTTTCATCTAATTAACTTCTTTTAATCGGTAATTACTTTGTTAAAATTTTATGATAAAAATTTTGATAATTTTAAGAGATAAATTAAAAATAATGATATAATATAAATAAAAAATTATTCTTACATTTAATTTTTTAGAATTGTTTATAGAAAATATATCAATTAAATTAATATAACGATTTCCATTTATTGCTGGTTTAACATACACTATTGAAGAAATTTATCATATCTATTATTTTTTGCATGAACGAATATTAATTACACAAAATATGAATGTGCATAGGCATCGAGTATTCACCCACGGCTAGTTGGGATAATAGGTCATTACCTAGTAAAAGGTAATGAAATTCAAATAATCTGTTAACACTATAAGTATAATACAAGCATATAATATTAAATTATTATATACTAGTATTTTATAATTAATAATTTCACTTTTATATTAACGATATTAATATTAAACTTTTTAATATTAAATAAATTGATTCTTTTAGCCAGTTAATCCATATATATGATGTAAATATTTAATATTTTAATATTCGTTGATTGTTATTGTTTGTCTGGAGATGTCTTTAAATTACTATAATTATTTTATAACATTATATATAAAGTAATTATATTGTAGTACTAATTTAATATTAATTTATTATAGTTTTATTCTATATATATAATATTATAATATAATTTTTAAATTAATACTAATTATTTTCAAATATGTAATTGAAATTAAATTATTAATACTACTTCAATGCAATAATTATACAATATAGGTTTATTAATATATATAATATTTATTGATGTTACTTTATTTTTATTATCATATATCTTGTAACGCCCCGCCCCCGAAACCGGGTCGGAACGTTATTTGATTTGATGAACTGGCCTCACAAACCACCACGAGTCTCTCCAACACGTTTTGTCCTCACTCACGTGCTCACTGGGACACTTCCCAGTGGGTCACCCATCCTAGAATTGCCCCAGGTCAAGCACGCTTAACTTTGGAGTTCTTCAGAGTTGGGCTACCGAAAAGAAGATGCATCTTGATGATATGATTAGTACCAATCAAATCATATCAAACATATCACATCGCCTCATCCACATCCACATCCAGGACCGTACCATCCGTGTGACTCATCTCACAATTCCGGACGGCTCGGCTCTGATACCATTTGTAACGCCCCGCCCCATAACACCGGGTAACGCGTACGCATATCCTCCTCGCGTTCCCAAGTCGCCTCCTCCACTTTCTGATTTCGCCACAACACTTTCACCAATCTCACCGTTTTGTTCCTTAACTCTTTGTCACGGCGATCCACGATCCTAACTGGGCGCTCCTCAAAAGTTAAATCCTCTCTCAACTCGACTGGCTGGTCCTAAAGAATATGTGACTCATCCGGCACATACTTACGCAAACATGATACGTGGAACACACTGTGAATCCTGTCCAAACTCGGTGGCAAGGCAAGTCGATAAGCCACCTCTCCCACTCTCTCCAATATCTCATAGGGCCCAATGTAACGTGGACTCAACTTCCCCTTCTTACCAAAGCGCATCACCCCTTTCCATGGTGACACTCGTAACAACACCTTATCCCCAACCTCAAAGACCAAACGGATCCGTCGTCGATCGGCATACTTCTTCTGTCTATCCTGAGCTGCCCTCAAATGCTGGCGAATCAACGCTATGCGCTCGACCGACTTCTCCACCAAATCTGACCCATAAATTTTCCTCTCACCCACCTCATTCCAACAGACTGGAGTCCTGCATCTCCGCCCATACAAGGCCTCGAAAGGTGCCATCTCAATACTCGCATGATAGCTATTATTATACGCAAACTCAATCTTAGGCAACTCCTCATCCCAGTTACCTGAGAAGGTAAGAGCACAAGCCCTGAGCATATCTTCTAATGTCTGTATAGTCCTCTCTGACTGCCCATCCGTCTGTGGGTGAAAAGATGTACTCATAGTGACCCTAGTCCCCAGTGCCTCCTGAAAACCCTGCCAGAACCTCGAGGTGAAACAAGCATCCCTATCTGAAACAATCGTCACTGGAACTCCATGAAGTCTCACAATCTCATCGACATACAACTTTGCCAACTGCTCTGGAGTACGTGTCGATCTAATCGGAATGAAATGTGCGGACTTCGACAACCGATCCACTATAACCCACGCAGGGGTAAAATAGTCAATAAACATACGTAAGAAAATGACTCGACCAAAGATGATGACTGAGGGAACTCCTAATGCCGTCCGTCTCTCGCCGATGCAGATACTAACTCTGCCGATCTAGCCTGAAAAGATAAGTCCCCGAAGGGGTCAGCTCGACAGCTGGTGAATCCTTCTCACGCGTGGCTACCACCCCACATACGTGATGCGAAAGCAATGACATACATAATCATAATGAGAAACATACAACGGTACAAATACATGAGTAAGCGCAATAATAACCACAATATCCACATAAATGCGTAACTATATGCATGGATCCGGACTTTCGTACTGTACAACACTCTACCTAGCTCAACCTGCAGGGAGTACACATCATCTCATCCGCGGGGAGTACATTATCTCAACCCGCATACCATCAAGATGCATCTTCTTTTCGGTAGCCCAACTCAGAAGAACTCCAAGGTTAAGCGTGCTTGACCTGGGGTAATTCTAGGATGGGTGACCCACTGGGAAGTGTCCCTGTGAGCACGTGAGTGAGGACAAAACGTGCTGGAAAGACTCGTGGTGGTTTGTGAGGCCAGTTCATCAAATCAAATAACGTTCCGACCCGGTGTTCCGGAGTGGGGCGTTACATATCTATTATTCCATTGCTATAGCATTCCAAATAATATAATGGGCGGATTCAAAACAATTAATTTCCCATGTGTGTTACTTTACGACCTTCATTCTATTACCCAGATCCATTCGTAGCTACCAAATGCAACGTAAGTGCATATATATCATATATCAATTTGTACTTAATTTCATTCTTAAATAAAATCTTCTATATAATATTCGCGTTCAAAACTTTCAAGACTTGTTACGGCAAATAAGTACAATGGAAGAAATTTTGGAAATAAATTCCAAAAATAAATGATATAATTTTATATCTTATTATAACAACCGAATATGCGAATAATATTCTTAATATGGAGTAAGAGTTTGACATCAGGGGAAAAAAGGAATATTATCATCCATTAAACGTTTAATAACCAAGGTTAGTAAATAATCTTCTTTTAATTCTCTTAGATCAACACCAGCTAATAAGTCATTAGTTGCGCGAGATTTGTTTACTTTTTTGTTATAGACTTTTTA
Organism: Echium plantagineum; assembly: GCA_003412495.2. Taxonomy (NCBI): domain Eukaryota; kingdom Viridiplantae; phylum Streptophyta; class Magnoliopsida; order Boraginales; family Boraginaceae; genus Echium; species Echium plantagineum. The sequence continues at coordinate 30,168,486 of CM016563.1, read as the reverse complement.
ATATTTAAAATTGTAATTTAAATAATGGATTATTTAAAACAAAAAACAAAAAGATGATTTCATATGATCCAAAATTAACTTTATAAAATATTGGACAACTAATATTATAGAAAAATATATACTTATTTATAAAAATGTCAATAAATATATATAACTAAAAAAATGTTGGACAATTGTTACTTTATAAAAATAAATACCTTTTATAAAAATAAATGACTAAACATATCTATTTATCTATAGTAAATAATATGATAGTTATTTTTAATATAACATATAGACACAATATTCATATTTTAAGGAAATTGATGCACATGCATGCTCTTAAAAATATTTCAATAATTTCTTCAAACGTTGGGGCCCTCTATAAAATGTACAACCAATTTAAAGAAATGTCACCAGTTAGTGCATAATTCATTCTTGTCAATAATATCATAATGTCTCCTTTCTCCATCAAAATTACAACATTTGTAATTCTTTTCTCACTAAGTTATGCACAAAGTACACATATTTTTAGTATCTCGAACGATGAGTTTGTCCCTAATTTGGGTACAGAATATGAGGTTCACATATTTGATAACCTTCCGATAAAAAGTCCATCGTTAACGGCTCATTGTTTTTCTAAAGATGACGATTTGGGAGTTCATGTTCTTCATACAAATCAAGCATTTCATTGGAAATTTAGCGCTAATTTCTTCTTCACAACAATGTTTTCCTGCCATTTTCAGTGGAATGGAAAGCAGACATCACTTGAAGTTTTTAACAAGGATGTACCAAGAGATTATTGTAAAGATGATAGGATATGTGTTTGGATTGTTCAAGAAAATGGATTTTATTTGGGCGCTCAATTAAACCCTCCTTTTAATCTTTCAGAAGCTATAAAGCTTCATGATTGGTGATTTCTATTATGGAAATGTAGTTCTATACACAATATATTTTAATATTCGTTGATTGTTATTTTTTGTCTGGAGATGTCTTTAAATTACTATAATTATTTTATAACATTATATATAAAGTAATTATATTGTAGTACTAATTTAATATTAATTTATTATAGTTTTATTCTATATATATAATATTATAATATAATTTTTAAATTAATACTAATTATTTTCAAATATATAATTGAAATTAAATTATTAATACTACTTCAATGCAATAATTATACAATATAGGTTTATTAATATATATAATATTGATGTTACTTTATTTTGATTATCATATATCTATTATTCCATTGCTATAGCATACCAAATAACATAATGGGCGGATTCAAAACAATTAATTTCCCATGTGTGTTACTTTACGACCTTCATTCTATTACCCAGATCCATTCGTAGCTACCAAATGCAACGTATGTGCATATATATCATATATCAATTTGTACTTAATTTCATTCTTAAATAAAATCTCCTATATAATATTCGCGTTCAAAACTTTCAAGACTTGTTACGGCAAATAAGTACAATGGAAGAAATTTTGGAAATAAATTCCAGAAATAAATTATATAACTTTATATCTTATTATAACAACCGAATATGTGAATAATATTCTTAATATGGAGTAAGAGTTTGAAATTAGGCGAAAAAAGGAATATTATCATCCATTAAACGTTTAATAACCGAAGTTAGTAAATAATCCTCTTTTAATTCTCTTAGATCAAAACCAGCTAATAAGTCATTAGTTGCGCGAGATTTGTTTACTTTTTTGTTATAAACTTTTTAATATTTAAAATTGTAATTTAGATGATGGATTATTTAAAACAAAAAACAAAAAGATGATTCCATATGATCCAAAATTAACTTTATAAAATATTGGACAACTAATATTATAGAAAAATATATACTTATTTATAAAAATGTCAATAAATATATATAACTAAAAAACTGTTGGAAAATTGTTACTTTATAAAAATAAATACCTTTTATAGAAAATAAATGACTAAACATATGTATTTATCTATAGTAAATAATATGATAGTTATTTTTAATATAACATATAGACAAAATATTTATATTTTAAGGAAATTGATGCACATGCATGCTCTTAAAAATATTTCAATAATTTCTTCAAACGTTGGGCCCTCTATAAAATGTACAACCAATTTAAAGAAATGTCACCAGTTAATGCATAATTCATTCTTGCCAATAATATCATAATGTCTCCTTTCTCCATCAAAATTACAACATTTGTAATTCTTTTCTCACTCTCAGCGTGGCAAAAGTAAAGCTATCACATCACTGCAGGATGATACAGGGCAATGGGTTATGACAAGGGAGGGCTTACATAATTTGGCTGAGAATTTCTACATGAAGTTGTTTACTTCACAAACGGGAGCAGACTCTTTTAGGCTATCGGAGTTGGGGGTGACCCCTTTTTCTCGAGAGGGTATAGCCAAACTGGATGCTAATTTCACGGAGGAAGAGGTACGTAAATGTACCTTGTCAATGAAGGGAGCTAAGGCTCCAGGCCCAGATGGTATGTCTGCAAAGTTTTTCCAACATTATTGGCCTACTGTTGGTTCGGATCTCACAGGAATGGTACTAAATTTTCTCAATTATGGTAAATTTCTTAGGAAATTCAATTTTACCTTTATCTCTTTGATTCCTAAGGTGGAAAGGCCAGTGAATATGTCTCAATTCAGGCCAATTGCACTTTGCAACACCTCGGCAAAGATTATTGCCAAATGCATTGCAATGAGGCTAAAAGATTATTTGCCCAAAGTCATTTCGAGTACACAAAGTGCTTTTGTCCCGAATAGACTTATTACGGACAACATCTTGATGGCTTTTGAAGCACACCACATTATCAAGAACCGTAAGACGGGTAAGCGAGGGCTTATGTCTATCAAACTGGATATGGTGAAAGCTTATGATAGAATAGAATGGTCTTTCCTCAAGGCCATGATGAAGGTCTTAAGTTTCAGCCCAAAGTGGATTTCTATGATTATGACCTACGTGGAATCTGTTACCTATTCCCTATTAATCATTGGGGAACAGGTGGGATATATCAAACCCGGACGGGGCTTAAGACAAGGAGACCCTTTGTCACCTTATCTCTTCATTATTTGTGCAGAAGGTTTGATTGCACTAATCAATGAGGCAGTTCAGCTGGGTCACTTATCAGGGATTTTCCTGGGACCAGGAGCAACTCCTTTGTCCCATCTGATATTTGCAGATGATACCTTATTACTAGGGAAGGCTACTACAAATGAGGCAACAATAATCAAGCATATTTTGAGTAAATATGAGCATTGGTCTGGACAGCTTGTGAGTTTCCAGAAATCCAATGTCCTATTTAGCCCGAATGTGGAACAAGCTACCAGGAATGCAATCTGCGACATTCTAGGAATGCCGGAAGCTACCTCGCACGGCAACTATCTTGGCCTACCTATCACCATTGGCTCTTCCAAAAAAGAGGTATTCAAATATGTCATTAACAGAGTGAAAACCAAGGTGACAAGTTGGAAGCCAAGACTATTATCGAAAGCAGGTAAAGAGGTGTTTCTTACTTCAGTGTTACAGTCCGTCCCCACTTACATAATGCAATGTTTTAGGCTACCAAAAAATACATGTGCGAAAATAAATTCTATTCTAGCTAACTTTTGGTGGGGATCGGACAACAATAAAAGGAAAATACATTGGTCTTCTTGGTCTTCACTTTGTGTTCCAAAGGATATGGGTGGTTTGGGTTTCAGAGATGCCGAGGATTTCAACACGGCTTTGTTATGTAAACAAGCCTGGCGACTCATCACGAACCCAGAAAGTCCACTGGCAAAGGTCTATAAGGCTCGATATTTCCCGGCAGGAGACTACTGGTCGGCATAACTTGGTGTTAACCCCAGCTACACCTGGCGCAGTATCTTATCTGTAAGGGACACATTAAAACAAGGCATCAGTTGGATAATGGGTAATGGGGAGTCAATTCCCATTTGGGAGCACAGTTGGGTTGTTCAGGGAGATATCAGGAAAATTATCACACCAACAAATCCAGATATGAGTCAGTTAAGAGTCAAAGATCTAATTGACACAGATATGGAGGTATGGAAAGTTTCACTGATTAGAAGCATATTCTATACTGTAGATTCAGATGCTATACTAGACATGCCAATTCCAGATCTAAGTACTTCGGATATACCGAAGTGGATACAGAGTAAAGATGGAAAATTCACAGTTAAGGGCGCATACGAGTTCATGCGACATAATCGAAGCAATCAAGCTCAGCATATATCAAGCAATATCCAGAATACAAGCTTCTACAAGAAATTATGGCAACTAAAAATTCCACCGAAAATCAGACATTTTTTACATGGGGCAATCAGAGATAAATTACCAACAACAACAAATCTGGTCAAAAGGAAAATACAGATTTCAGAAATGTGTTGCTTTTGTGATAGTCAAAACGGAGACATACTTCATGTGCTTAATAATTGCATTTTTACAAAGGAAGTGTGTTTTCATCTAGGCATTAGCAGAGACACAACAAATTATACCAACTTTCAGGATCTATTTGAAAGGTACAGGAAAAAGCTTCCTCCTGATTTATTTAAGAGATGGATTATATGCTTGTGGAACACATGGCATCAAAGGAATCGAAAGATTCAAGGTGAAAATATAAGAACTCCAAAAGAAATTGTATGTTTTGGAACCTTTTACCTGGAAACCTTCGATTCAGCCCCTAATCTCCTTAAATCCATCCAGCCTCCAAGAATCTGAACAAGCAGCTCGCCAGTTTCGACTTTCACGGCTGCTAGAAAGTTTATGCTTAATTGGTAGTGGAGTTAGGTTTAATGAAGTTAAGGTGTAGTAGCTATAGTCCAGGGTTTTCTACCTGAGACTTTAACTGATGATAGGATTGGGCCGAACTCTTAATCCATGTTGGATTTAAGAATTTATTTGAGATTTTGTTGGTTATTTTATCATCAGCTGGACTCTGGTCCATAGTTGTATAGGTTTGTAATTATTATTTTTTTCATTTCTTTAATGAAATTCATCGCTTATTACCAAAAAAAAAAGTTATGCACAAACTACACATATTTTTAGTATCTCGAACGATGAGTTTGTCCCTAATTTGGGTACAGAATATGAGGTTCACATCTTTGATAACCTTCCGATAAAAAGTCCATCGTTAACGGCTCATTGTTTTTCTAAAGATGACGATTTGGGAGTTCATGTTCTTCATACAAATCAAGAATTTCATTGGAAATTTAGCGCTAATTTCTTTTTCACAACAATGTTTTCCTGCCATTTTCAGTGGAATGGAAAGCAGACATCACTTGAAGTTTTTAACAACGATGTACCAAGAGATTATTGTAAAGATGATAGGATATGTGTTTGGATTGTTCAAGAAAATGGATTTTATTTGGGCGCTCAATTAAACCCTCCTTTTAATTTTTCAGAAGCTATAAAGCTTCATGATTGGTGATTTCAATTATGGAAATATAGTTCTATACACAATATATTTTAATATTCGTTGATTGTTATTTTTTGTCTGGAGATGTCTTTAAATTACTATAATTATTTTATAACATTATATATAAAGTAATTATATTGTAGTACTAATTCAATATTAATTTATTATAGTTTTATTCTATATATATAATATTATAATATAAAATTAATACTAATTATTTTCAAATATATAATTGAAATTAAATTATTAATACTACTTCAATGCAATAATTATACAATATATGTTTATTAGTATATATAATATTTATTGATGTTACTTTATTTTTATTATCATATATCTATTATTCCATTGCTATAGCATACCAAATAACATAATGGGCGGATTCAAAACAATTAATTTCCCATGTGTGTTATTTTACGACCTTCATTCTATTACCCAGATCCATTCGTAGCTACCAAATGCAACGTAAGTGCATATATATCATATATCAATTTGTACTTAATTTCATTCTTAAATAAATTCTCCTATATAATATTCGCGTTCAAAACTTTCAAGACTTGTTAAGGCAAATAAGTACAATGGAAGAAATTTTGGAAATAAATTCCAGAAATAAATTATATAACTTTATATCTTATTATAACAACCGAATATGCGAATAATATTCTTAATATGGAGTAAGAGTTTGACATTAGGGGAAAAAAGGAATATTATCATCCATTAAACGTTTAATAACCGAAATTAGTAAATAATCCTCTTTTAATTCTCTTAAATCAACACCAGCTAATAAGACATTAGTTGCGCGAGATTTGTTTACTTTTTTGTTATAGACTTTTTAATATTTAAAATTGTAATTTAGATGATGGATTATTTAAAACAAAAAACAAAAAGATGATTCCATATGATCCAAAATTAACTTTATAAAATATTGGACAACTAATATTATAGAAAAATATATACTTATTTATAAAAATGTCAATAAATATATATAACTAAAAAAAGGTTGGACAATTGTTACTTTATAAAAATAAATACCTTTTATAGAAAATAAATGACTAAACATATCTATTTATCTATAGTAAATAATATGATAGTTATTTTTAATATAACATATAGACACAATATTCATATTTTAAGGAAATTGATGCACATGCATGCTCTTAAAAATATTTCAATAATTTCTTCAAACGTTGGGGCCCTCTATAAAATGTACAACCAATTTAAAGAAATGTCACCAGTTAGTGCATAATTCATTCTTGCCAATAATATCATAATGTCTCCTTTCTCCATCAAAATTACAACATTTGTAATTCTTTTCTCACTAAGTTATGCACAAAGTACACATATTTTTAGTATCTCGAACGATGAGTTTGTCCCTAATTTGGGTACAGAATATGAGGTTCACATATTTGATAACCTTCCGATAAAAAGTCCATCGTTAACGGCTCATTGTTTTTCTAAAGATGACGATTTGGGAGTTCATGTTCTTCATACAAATCAAGCATTTCATTGGAAATTTAGCGCTAATTTCTTCTTCACAACAATGTTTTCCTGCCATTTTCAGTGGAATGGAAAGCAGACATCACTTGAAGTTTTAACAAGGATGTACCAAGAGATTATTGTAAAGATGATAGGATATGTGTTTGGATTGTTCAAGAAAATGGATTTTATTTGGGCGCTCAATTAAACCCTCCTTTTAATCTTTCAGAAGCTATAAAGCTTCATGATTGGTGATTTCTATTATGGAAATGTAGTTCTATACACAATATATTTTAATATTCGTTGATTGTTATTTTTTGTCTGGAGATGTCTTTAAATTACTATAATTATTTTATAACATTATATATAAAGTAATTATATTGTAGTACTAATTTAATATTAATTTATTATAGTTTTATTCTATATATATAATATTATAATATAATTTTTAAATTAATACTAATTATTTTCAAATATATAATTGAAATTAAATTATTAATACTACTTCAATGCAATAATTATACAATATAGGTTTATTAATATATATAATATTTATTGATGTTACATTATTTTTATTATCATATATCTATTATTCCATTGCTATAGCATACCAAATAACATAATGGGCGGATTCAAAACAATTAATTTCCCATGTGTGTTACTTTACGACCTTCATTCTATTACCCAGATCCATTCGTAGCTACCAAATGCAACGTAAGTGCATATATATCATATATCAATTTCTACTTAATTTCATTCTTAAATAAAATCTCCTATATAATATTCGCGTTCAAAACTTTCAAGACTTGTTACGCAAATAAGTACAATGGAAGAAATTTTGGAAATAAATTCCAGAAGTAAATTATATAACTTTATATCTTATTATAACAACCGAATATGCGAATAATATTCTTAATATGGAGTAAGAGTTTGACATTAGGGGAAAAAAGGAATATTATCATCCATTAAACGTTTAATAACCGAAGTTAGTAAATAATCCTCTTTTAATTCTCTTAGATCAACACCAGCTAATAAGTCATTAGTTGCGCGAGTTTTGTTTAGTTTTTTGTTATAGACTTTTTAATATTTAAAATTGTAATTTAAATGATGGATTATTTAAAACAAAAAATAAAAAGATGATTCCATAATAACGGACCTAGGCTATATGTAGGGTATTCACATGAATACCCTACTAATATTGAGATGTAGCCTAGTGGTAGTAATGTTTGGTTTAGAAACAAGATGGTCACCAGTTCGATCTATGCAAGCATGGCTTTCATTTTTTCCTCGTGGCATTTCATTTACTTTTGCCCATATGTGGCTTACGACATTACCTATTAGATTATTCTTCAATACTTTCTTCTTCCAAATCAAGTCCCCATCACACCTTAACCTCAAGTCCCCAACACACGTAAATTTTCCCCTCCCTACTACCGATATGTTTCAACTGAGTTATTGAAATTAACTCCGAATGAAAATTATAATACGTCAGTCTGTCAGCAAAATTCTTAAGGAAGTATATATGCATGTTATAAATAGTTATCATGTTAACTATTTTTATATATTACTCCTCCATCCCTTAATGATTGGTACATTTTGACTTTTGTGATCAAACTTTAATGATCAAGAATTGTCATTAAACGATAAGAAATAATATAATCATGTGTGATCTTGTTGGATTCGTCTCAATATATATTTTTGAAATGTCAACTTTTTAATAATTTTTTCGCATGTAAAATAAGAGATATTTACGTTTTAAATCGTGTTTTGTTGACCATGAAAGTCAAAATTTATCAATCATTTAGAGATGGAGGAGTATTAAAAACTTATATTTGGGACTTTATATTATTTGTTAATTTTAATTTTTGAATCCTTAAATCCAGTCTTAATGCATTGATGTAATTGACTTAGGATTTTAATTATAGATTTTAAAATTTTATATTTACTTGTTAAAATAAATCACTTTCACAATTAGTAAGTCGTACTTATTCTATTATTCTAATCTTAATTACTTTATATATATATATATATAATATATTGGTAGTTTAATATTCATAGCCTCCAAAAACTTAACGAACAATTTTATGTATATTATGTTAACTATAATTTTTATATTTGATTGATGAAATGAATACCCTATATAAAATTTCTGGGTCCGCCTCCAAAATTAACTTTATAAAATATTGGACAACTAATATTATAGAAAAATATATACTTATTTATAAAAATGTCAATAAATATATATAACTAAAAAAATGTTGGACAATTGTTACTTTATAAAAATAAATACCTTTTATAGAAAATAAATGACTAAACATATCTATTTATCTATAGTAAATAATATGATAGTTATTTTTAATATAACATATAGACACAATATTCATATTTTAAGGAAATTGATGCACATGCATGCTCTTAAAAATATTTCAATAATTTCTTCAAACGTTGGGGCCCTCTACAAAATGTACAACCAATTTAAAGAAATGTCAACAGTTAGTGCATAATTCGTTCTTGGCAATAATATCATAATGTCTCCTTTCTCCATCAAAATTACAACATTTGTAATTCTTTTCTCACTAAGTTATGCACAAACTACACATATTTTTAGTATCTCGAACGATGAGTTTGTTCCTAATTTGGGTACAGAATATGAGGTTCACATATTTGTTAACCTTTCGATAAAAAGTCCATCGTTAACTGCTCATTGTTTTTCTAAAGATGACGATTTGGGAGTTCATGTTCTTCATACAAATCAAGAATTTCATTGGAAATTTAGCGCTAATTTCTTCTTCACAACAATGTTTGCCTTTCATTTTCGGTGGAATAGAATTGAGTCAGCGTTTAAAGTTTTTAACACGGATTTACCAATAGATTTGTAACGACCCGCTCCATGTGGGCCCGCCCTAAGGTTAGGCTCGATAACAAATCCGAAACCAGAGTCACCACTCGATGGATGACTCGATAAGTAAAACAGATTTCAAATGACCAAAGGAATTCAAATACATGAATAAATAATGTAAAATCTGGTTTACTGAAAAGGGTTAAAACATATCTATCTGGGTTCAATACCCTAGACCCACAATCATCAAATACAACCAAAATCTCAATATACAAGTCAACAGTGCCCGACAAGGGTAAAACATGAAACATAGAGGAACACGAAATAAGATCAGCTACGACTGAGGGAGATCCTAATGCCACCATCGCCACTCACCGAAGGAGGGTTAACGCACACTACCACGCCACTAACCTGCTAAAGAATATGTTCCCGGAGGGGTCAGCACGATAGCTGGTGAATCCTTCTCACGCGTGGCTACCACCCCACATACGTGATGCGAAAGCAATGACGTACATAATTATAATGTGAAACATACAACGGTATAAATACATGAGTAAGTGCAATAATAACCACAATATCCACATAAATGCGCAACTATATGCATGGATCCGGACTTTCGTACTGTACAGCACTCTACCTAGCTCAACCTGCAGGGAGTACACGTCATCTCATCCGCGGGGAGTACATTATCTCAACCCGCATACTATCATCACATCACAAATCATTACACAAACATACGGACCCATAACCAACCATGACGACCGTTCAATCCTAGGTTGCCGGATCAGGACAACACACAACACATATACGGCCCGTAGGTCCACCCTAAACATCTCTACTCATGCTCAATGCTCCACAGTAATCATCATAGTTCATCAATATATATTATCACTACCACACAGCACATACAAGAATACTAACAACAGGTGAGTAAGAACTCACCTCAAGCATAGCAACAAACAGCAAAACTCCGAGTCTCAATCCGGAACTCGTATGGCACAGTAGGCCCTATATATCACATATACTCTACGTCAAACACTACTCAAAATACACCTCGTCCCACTCAAACTAGTTACCTCATTAATTACTATGCATCTTTATAGTCTTTAAGGTCAACTTGGAAAAATGACGATTTTGCCCTTGGCCCCACATGGTCAACCCCGATATTATTATAATATTATATCATATTAGTGGTACATCTTATCTTCATTATTATCTTATAAATCATCTTACAATTCCAATTATTTACATAATTACCCCTAAGTCATACTTAATTGCACTACTGCCTAACTCTTGCCATAATTATACTATGACCCCAAACTCCATCTAAATTACACCCTAGGCCCCAAACTTGCCTCACTAACCATTTAATTAACCTCAACACCCTGTACTTCTTCTAACTTTACATTTTAACCCTTAAACTTATTAATTATAATTCTAACCCAATTTATATCACATTCTTAATAATTTAATACTTATAAATAATAGTTACTTATTCTAAACATTCATATAATTCATCATAGCTCCTAGAGTTCATATCTTATATTCTATCTTATATCTTTTCACTTAAACCCTTAAACTTCACCATAATTGCATATTAGGCCCAATTCTTATATACTAACCCAATATTCAATATCAACTCATTACTTCTTATCAAGTCTAAATCACGTTCTTAATCTGTCGTAGTCACTATTCATCTCTAACTTCACCAAAATTCGATATTTCGATCAACTATAACTTTCATTTTAACCGAAATCACTATAATTCAAACTTATCAATTTATTTACAACTTAAACACTAAATCAACATCGTCGTCATCATCCTAAGACCATATTGCTGCTGTTCTAACAGTTTAACATCCCCCTACCCCTCCAATTTAACTCCTAATCGTGACATTATTCGCCTATACTCATAACCACTTGCTATATGCCTTTGATCCCAACCTAATCGATCAAGAACAATCCTAATTACATCCACACGCTACTGTCCAGTTCTTACAATGATTTTAAACATCCTACATTGCCCAAATCATCAGCCGAATGAATAAACATGAAGAACCCTAACTTTTCGAATATAAACCTTAAGAATTTAGCTTCAATCGATTCAATTCCACAATCTAATTATGTTTTAAGATGTTATACGTACTGCATTGTACTTATACTAAGCCCAGGTCATGATTAAGGTCGAAATCATGCATTAAAAACTCCCAAAAAGCTGTCAAAAAATGGACAGACAGATCTGCTCGAATGGCCCCCGAAACGATCGCAAAATGCCACCATGGAAGGAGAGTTTTACCTGATTTTTGCTTATAGACCCTAGAGTGATGTGCGAGTATGAATTTTGGGCAAAGAACCGTGCCAAAATCGGTTTGGAAGGGAGCGCAATTCGTCGCTGAAGTAGGGTGGACGAAAGGTTGTTCGAAGGTGCACAACCAGCGTACAAAACAACCAAAATTCGACAAGAAGGAGTGAAATTCTTACCTCGAAATCGTGCTAAACTTCAAGAGGGATCTTCCTAGATACAAATCGAGTCAAGAACGGCACAATTCCGAGCTCGGACGAGGGAGAAATTGGATTGGGAAGATGGGAGGGGAGGCTGCTGCGTTTTTCTTGCAGATTGAAGAAGGGTTTGCTGGTTTTTGGCTTAAATAGGCTCCTGGGTTGGGCCGGTTCTTGCTGGGCTGGTCCGTTTGTGGGCTGGCTCGGTAAGGATTGGTCCAAACATTAATCGAACCCACTCCGAGCCCCGAACCAATTTTAACAAGCTCTAAGCGATAAGATATAAATCTAAATTTTATTATTGAATTATTATCATTATAATTAATTAATTTAGGTCGAGTTATTACAAGATTATTGTAATGATGATACGATATGTGTTTGGATTGTTCAAGAAGATGAATTTTATTTGGGTGGTGCTTTAAACCCTCCTTTTAATCTTCCACAAGCTAAAAAGCTTCATGATTGGTAATTTCATCTATGGAACTGGAATGTAGTTCCATACACAATATATTTCAATACTATTACTAAATAATATTTACTCAACTCATGTAATTGAGGATCTACATGGTTTGAAGTGTCAGTTCGAAATCACGACCGGTGAAAACTTGAGGAGCCAACTGTAGTACTGTACTTGTACCAATTGAATGTTGTACACAAAAAAGAATCTTAGACTGACTTGTAACTAGATTTGTGAGCCAATCTAAATAGAATATGCAATTACTTTCACAAGGAGGTAGCCAAATTCTGACCTGATAAATGATAATGAATATGAATGTAGGACAGATTTTGCTAGTGTTTTTAAGGGTTATAACCAACTCCATTGTACATCAGAAATTCATTATCATCTCTAAAGTGAAGGGGATAAAGGAATTTGATTTTTTTTATTTCTAATTTCTAAGAATGATGCGCAAAGGTGTTGGCTAGAAAGAAAAAAGTCTTTGTTGATAAGATGAGTTTGTTCGTAGGAACTATATTTCACACTCAATAGCTTTCTTTCAAAGGTCGTGGATTCGAGTCATACAAGGAGAAAATGTGGACTTATCTTGCTGTGACCATTAGTCCGATTGGGCGCTCTTTGATAGGGTTAATTTGGAATGTTTTGCTTTTAGCGGGAATGTAGGTGACCAAGTCAATTAGGTATGGTTGTAGATCCTTCAAATTTGCAATTTTTTTTAATCTCATAATTAAAATTTATGGTGGTCATTATGTGATGCCGCGTGCATTTCACGTGATACTTCTTAAAAAAATATTCTTATAATTTATACATTGAAAATAAAATACTTGGCCTTACCCGTCTTGAATGATGGGTACTAGTAAATTAGTTGAAGTACTAAACAAGCAAAATTAGGAGTTACTATCTCATTTTCTCGTAAAATGATTATACAGCTAAATTAATTGTAAATGTGTTTTATTATATTTCCTTACGTACGAGACTTAACCGAATAGTTTTGTAAAAAAGACTCTTCCTAATGATCAGAAGGTCATGAACACTTCATCACTAATTTAGAAAAACAAAGAAAGAAATCCTCACCTACTTAATTGACCTTCCTAATATTCATAACAATCAAATTCAGACAATTACCGTTACCTCACTCCGTAATATATTTTGGGCTTAATTTCATATAGGCACCTAAACTCTCAAAGTTTTCCCAAATAGACACCTGATGACCTTTTTATAAAAAATAGGCACCTAATGCATAAAAATGGCACCCAAACTTTTGTTTTTCACATCATTCAGGTGTTTTACATTTAGAAATTCATTAACCCAGGGGCAAGTTAGTCATATTGAAAATATGTATTTTTGAACGAAAAATTCGAGAAAAATTTCAGGTGCCATTCCAAAAAAGTTTAGGTGCTGGTCAAAAAACTTTTATTTATTATTTACAGCCACCCATCCACCCCACCACCAGCCCCGCTCCTATAACACCACTGGCACAGCTTGAGCCTCAATAGTCACCACCACCTTGTCACTATCATCAAGCCCCAATAAAAACTTAAGACAAATCCACTAAAGCACAAAGGAAACTTTCTAATGATGATGAAAGATGTAATATTATTCTGTGCGAATATTACAATGCCATGGTCCTCTATTTATAATACACAATAGCTAACTAGGTTTACAATAATATACTTTGTGGGCTAGACCCGATACGATAAGAATAACCTAGTACGTATATGAAATATATACACTAATACACCCCCGCAGTCGTAGCGGGAGGAGGGTGAACGCTGAGACTGTCTCGAAAATAAGTAAACAGTATTTGAGGAAGTCCTTTAATGAAGATGTCTGCAATTCGATAGCGGGAGGGGACATGTAGAACCCGAACTTGACCAAGAGCAACCTTTTCACGGATAAAATGTATATCAATCTCCACATGTTTAGTACGCTGATGTTGAACTGGGTTCTCAAATAAATAAATAGCACTGACGTTGTCACCATAGACAATGGTGGTTGATGTCAGTGGATGATGTACCTCAAGGAGTAGATTGCGGATCCAACATGCATTTGAAACAACATTTGCGATACCTCGATATTCAGCTTCAGCACTGGACCTAGAAATGGTGGCTTTGCGCTTAGAGGACCAAGAAATGAGATTATCACCTAAGAAAACACAATAGCCAAATGTGGACCTGCGAGTATCAGGACACCCAGCCCAGTCAAAATTTGTATAAGAAACCAAAGAAGTGGTGGAAGACCTGTATAAGTGTATCCCATAATGCAGAGTGCCCTGTAGATAGCGAAGCACTCGTTTGAGTGCGTACATATGATCAGTCATATGAGCATGCATATGAAGACAAATCTGCTGAACTGCATATGAAATATCTCGTCTAGTGAATGTAATATACTGCACGGCACTAGCTAAGCTCCGAAATAAGGTAGGATCATCACATGGGGTGCCTGACGTACTACTGAGCTTGGATTTTGTATCGACAGGGGTAGATGTGGCTTTACAAGAGGACATGGCAGCCTTGCTGATGATGGATTCTACATACTTTTTCTATGCACAAAGAAGCCACCTTCATGGTGAGTTACAGCAATACCCAAAAAATATCTGAGAGTGCCTAAGTCTGTCATAGCAAATTCAGTGCTAAGAAGTGTGATGAGAGACCTATGTAGTTTCTCAGAAGAAGCAGTAAGTATGATATCATCAACATACAATAATAAATAAGCAGTATCAACTCCCCGACGAAACACAAATAGAGAATGATCAGAAGCACTGTGAACAAAACAAATAGAAGAAACAAAATCAGCAAACCGTTGGTACCAAGCCCTAGGCGCTTGCTTAAGGCCATACAAAGATTTGCGTAATCGACACACATGATCCGGGTGTGAAGCATCCCAAAAACCCACTGGCTGGTATATATACACAGTTTCATTAAGTTCACCATGAGGAAAAGCATTTTTGACATCCAGCTGATGGATCGACCAAGATTCAGATAGTGCTAAGGTCAAGACAGTGCGAATTGTGGCTGGTTTAACCACAGGACTGAAAGTATCACCACAATCAATGCCAACCTGTTGAGTCTTGCCATCCCCTACAAGACGAGCTTTGTAATGCTCAAAAGAATCATTAGATTTAAATTTATGACAAAAAATCCACATAGAACGGATGACATTAACACCTGAAGGACGAGGATGACCCAGACGTGGATGCCATAAAGTAGAGGATGTACTAGAGAGAAAACATTGTGATTTTGTGGGTGGTGGTGGACTGATAGCTGGGGAGTGAAAGGGTAAAGATTACTGGAACTGTTGCACCGTAAAAGTTTAACACCCGTCCGAATATCCTTCACAGAAAAACCAAAGGGATCGAATTCAACTGAAACATGATTATCTATTGTGAACTTACAGACGAATACTAGATTTTTCATTATATTGGTACATGAAGGACATTGCATAAGTGTAGGGAAGGTTGGGAATATGGTAAGGTAGTGTGACCGTGACCACTAACTAGAACCGAATGATCATTACCAACTACGACGTTATGATGACTAGAATTAAAATAATTGTGGAGCGTACCTTGGTCCGAAGTCAGGTGAGAAGTCGCACCCGTATCCATGTACCAATTTGCATCATGTGTAACAGAATATGCCTGTGTTGGACTGTGGTTGGGCCGAGGACCAAATAAACCCGGATTCTGATTTGCTGGAACAGGACCTGGACGAGTCCAATTGGTCGCTGGATATGGGCAAGGAGCATTAGATGCGGGCCAGGGATTGGTGAGCCAATAGTTGGCGGCTGCAAGTGGACTGGATCCAGAGGGGCAACCTGTTTTGTAAGAACCAGCTGCACGTTGGGGTGGGACGGGAGGTGGGCTGCGCAATGGAGACCTGTTGGGTTGATGAGCCACGTGACTATTAGTGAACATACCAATGGAGGAAAGGGTACTGGATGAAGAGATTAGGTTTGTTTGGTCGGCCATGCAGTGATGAGAAATGGACATTAGGGTAGTTTGGTTGGTGGATGAAAAAAAATAGAATGGAAAATAGAGGAAGACTATTTGGGCGGCGGAAGATAAAATAAGGTTAGGTTACGATATTTATTTGGCTCTGATTACCATGAAAGATGTAATATTATTCTATGTGAATATTACAATGCTATAGTCCTATCCTATATATATAATACACAATGACTAACTAGGTTTATAATAATATACTTTGTGGGCTTGGTCCAATACGATAAGAGTATATGAAATATATACACTAATAGATGATGTCAACCACCAAAACAATTGAAGATCCAATTAATGATCCTGAGATCAAAGCTTGGCTTGCATTGGACCAACAAGCCAAAGACAAAGAAGAAGAAAACCCATTTGACTTAGCAGGAGGAGAAGCCATTGCACCAACAAGCAACTGAGAAAAAGAGCAAGAATCTGGATCAGATAAGAAGCTGGAGACTAAAGTCAACGGTCCAGAACTGAATCCAGCCAAATACCCAGAAAAGTCAACAAAATTCATCTCAAATTCAACCTCAATATTAAGAAGAAGAAGAAGAAGAAAGATTTGCAAAAAATGGGGAGCAAATTAGGAAAAAGAGTGGTTCATTTTGCAAACCTACCCATGAAGCTTCTGATGCCTTGTTCCTACTCCAACATCACTGAGTTTGCTCTCATCAAGACTATCCCATCTGCCTCCAAGATTGAAATTAAGAGGACTTTTCATTGCAAAGCCTGATTATAAGAAAGCTTGTTTCGAAAAGATATAAAATTATGTCGACACCGGTAATTAAATTTTGGTCTCTCATATTTAGTCGTCAAATAGTCTAGCTTGTTTTGGAAATAAATAAAAAATCTGTAAAATAGATTTTGGTCTATCATACTTAATCGTAAAATATGTTGACTAAGTATGAGATTTTAAAGCCTATCGGATGCATATATTTAAATCTAATTACTTGTGTCGACATATTTTTATATATTTTTTATTTAAGATGAACTTATTAAATATATTCGAGCTTTTACATTTTCACAACATATATATATTTTTTAATTTAAGATGAACATAATTTTTAATTGTGATGGTGAACTAATCTACAAAATCTGATTCCTACTACAGTTGAATAAGAATCTCAAATTATATATTGGAAACTATTATTTTACACTTCCACATTTTGTATATTCTGTAATTAAATCTCCATTTATCAATATCAATACACTACAAGAAAAAGAGGCATCAACGAGGGACAAATCCGTCGCATATTTCGACGCTCATGGCTTTTTGTGAAGGATTTGTAATCAATTTTGTCCGAGGAAAATATAGAGTAGTTGAGTTTGTTGTTATCGCAGACTCTTTGCCAAACTAATTTATGTAACGGAAGTTGCGAATATAAAAAAAGCTTATGTGACCCTCAAGTACCCGCTTTCGGTTTCGCCAGACCTTTAGCATATTCCGGGCATTGAGGAGGAAAAGATGATGCGTGCTAAGAGTCCAATTCCAATACTGTTGCTATAAAATCACCCATCTTTCACAATTTTTGCTTCAAGATTCAATTTCTATACGTACATCGATCCAAATTCAGATTTGAGTGAAAATTATGCACATGAATAGCCCCTCTGGCTTACCTTTGCTCCATTACAAACATTGAAATGAATCGAACAATGGTGTCGAAGATGTTAGATATGGAGATCCAATTGTTGGGGGTAGGTTCTGTTGAAAAACAAAAGTTCAGGTGTCATTTTTATGTTTCACGAGCCTATTTATTACAAAAAGGTTATTATGTACTTTGAGAGTTCAGGTGCCTATATAAATTAAGGCCAAAATATATTATGGACTGAGGTAATGATAATTGTGTGAATTTGATTGTTATGAAAATTAGGAATGGTCAATTAAGTAGGTGAGGATTTTTTCTTTCTTTGTTTTTCTAAATTAGTGACGAAGTGTTCATGACCTTCTGATCATTAGGAATAGTCTTTTTTATTAGACTATTTGATTAAGTTCGTACGTAAGGAAATATAATAAAACACATTTAAAACTAATTTAGCTGTATAAACATTTTACGAGATAATGAGATAGTAGCTCCTAATTTTTCTTGTTAATAAAATATGAGAATTTATCAAAATAATATATAAAAATAATTTTGTTTAATAAAGATTCAAGTAATATTAATTGAAAATTGAAACGAACATGTGGAATCATCATTGGAATGCAATTTCAATGAATACTGAGTGACATGTTTGTAGATGTAAAATAGAAATCTATGACAATTTCACATGTTTGATTAGTAAATTTGACAAATTAATACTCCCTCCGTCCCTAAATGATTGGTACATTTTGACTTTCATGGTCAACAAAATATAATTTAAAATATAAATATCTCTCATTCTACAAGCAAAAAAATTATAAAAAGTTGATATTTCAAAAATACTTATTGAGACGAATATAACAAGATCCCACATAACTATATTATATCTTGTCATTAATGAGAATTTTATTATCAAATTTTATAAAGTTTGACCATAAAAGTCAAAATGTACTAATCATTTATGGACGGAGGGAGTATCTTTTTTGATTTCATAACTAATTTATAAAAAAAGTTTTTTTTAATATATTTCAAGCCACGAGATTATCCGAAATGATATAACGTTGTTATTAAAATATTATAAAATCAAAAATTGTAACATTTAATCAAACTTATCAATTTGTACTAAGCGTGATACTTGCTGTATTAACTCGAACTTTACGTGTCTATTAGTTATGTAGTGTTTCAACCATAGTAAAAAAATTTTTTTTGCAAAAGTATCAAAATGGTTAAAAAAATAAGAGAATATATCAAAATAATATATAAAAATAATTTTATTTAATAAAGATTCAAGTATTACTAATTAAAGATTGGAATGAACTTGTGTAATCATCATTCAAATTCAAATGCAATTCCAGTGATGATTTCATACGTTTGGTTCAACTTTAAAAAATATGAGTTTAAATCCGAACGTGTGGAATCATCACCAGTTTCTATTTTCTATGATACTTTCATCCGTTTGAAAAGGATAAAATTGTCCGAATCCCCATTTTACCCTTATCGAACGGATGAAAGTATCATGAGAAATATAAACTGGTGACAATTCCACACGTTCAGATTTGAACTCATATTAGTGAAAGTTGAACCAAACATGTTAAATCATCACTGGAATTACATTCGAATGATGATTCCACAGGTTCATTTCAATAATTAATTAATACTTGAATCTTTCTTAAACAAAATTATTTGTATATTATTTCTAAAAATATTCCCATATTATTAAAAAAATCAAAAAATTATAACATGTGAAATCTTCAATTATTTTTATATGTTATTCAAAAATAAAAAAGTTATAACATTTAATCAAACATATCTATTTGTACGTTTTACATGTTCGTTAGTTATATAGTGTTCTCAACCAAAGTAAAATACTTAAGTATTTTCTTTCAAGAATATATATCAAAATGGTTAATAAAATATAAGAATTTAACAAAATAATATATAAAAATAATCTTGTTTAATAAATATTAAAGTAATATCAATTAAAGATTGAAACGAACCTGTGGAATCATCATTGGGATGCAATTTCAGTGAATACCGAATGACATGTTTGTAGATTCAAAACAGAAATCTATTACAATTTCACACGTTTGATTAGTAAAATTGACAAATTGATATCGTTATAAAAATGTTTTTAATATTTTCCAAGCCACGAGATGGTCCAAAATGATATAACATTGTTATTAAAACAACTAAAAAATCAAAAAATTATAACATTTAATCAAACTTATCAATTTGTACTAAGTTTGATACTTCTTGTATTAACTCGAACTTTACGTGTCTGTTAGTTATGTAGTGTTTCAATCAAAGTAAAAAACTTTTTTTTTGCAAAAGTATCAAAATGCTTAAAAATATATGAGAATATATCAAAATAATATATAAAAATAATTTTATTTAATAAAGATTTAAGTATTATTAATTGAAGATTGGAACTAACGTGTGGAATCATCATTCAAATGCAATTCCAGTTTGGTTCAACTTTAATAAATATGAGTTTAAATCTGAACGTGTGGAATCATCACCAGTTTCTATTTTTTATGATACTTTCATCCGTTCGAAAAGGATAAAATTGTCTGAATCTCATGCCTTGGAAATAAGTGCCTTAGAAATATATGCACCCGAAGATGATAAGTTGAAAAGGGTGCGATCGTTTTTTTTTGAATTATATATTAATGGGGGTGGGGTTAAATGGGGGTTGGGTTGGGTTGAGGTTGGGTTAGATTAATAGTACTTGAGTTAGTTTTTAAGTGTAATCTGACTAATTTGCCCTACATCTAAAATAAAAAATCTGAGAAATTAAGAAAATTGTGAAAAAAAAAATTTAAGTACCAATTTTTTGGCAGCTGCCTACTTGGGATAAAAAGGTCGTCAGGTGCCTATTTGGGAAAGTTCTGACAGTTCAGGTGCCCAGATGAAATTAAGCCATAAATATTTCATATGTGTTACTTTAAGACCTTCATTTCATTATCCCAGATCCATTCGTAGCTACCAAATATAACATGTATATCAGATATATCAATTTATACTTAATTTCATTTTTAAATAAAATCTCATATATAAGGCTCGCATTAAAAAAATTCAAGACTTATTACGGCAAAATAAGCTCAATGGAAGAAATTCCTGAAATAAATCACATCACATAAATAAATGATAGTATTCCCTCCAATAAAAAAAAGAGTGATTTCTTAGACATTTGAATATTATCTAAAAAGAGTGGTCCTTTATATAAACCAAAGCAAAATATATCATATCTTCCTTTAATATCCTTAGTTGCATTATTTGAAACTCAATATTAATGAATGACTCACGGATATTTATATAATTAAATGAGGGTATAGAGGTCATTGAGAAAATGTTTTAATATCTTCTTACTTTGTGTGAAAATTCAAAAAAGCCACTATTTTTGGGTTGAAGGTAGGATAACTTTATATCTCATTGGAACAACCAAATATGGGGATAATATTCTTAATATGGAGAACAAGAGTTTAACATTAGGGAAAATAAAGAATATTATCGTCCTTTAAACATTTAATAACCGAGGTTAGTTAATAACCTCTTTTAATTCATTTCTGTCAACACCAACCCTCATATTAATTAGTCATTAATTGCGCGTAGCTTTTTTCCTTTTCTGTTGTAGACTTTTTAGTATTTGAAATTGTAATGCAAACGATCGATTGTTATAAAACAAGAAAAAGAAAAAGAAATTAATTATGATTCAAAATTAACTATTTAAAATATTGGACAGCTAATATTATAAAAAAATATATACTTATTTTTAAAAATATGTCCAAACAAATATATATAATGAAAACAATGTTAACAATTGTTACTTTATAAAAAATAAATATTTTTATAAAAAGATGACTAAACATATATGTTTATATATAGTGAATAATATGATTGTCATTTTTTATATAACATTATACACATATTAAATATCAATATTTTAATTTTTGAGTGAATAATAAGAGATTTGCATAACAAATAAAAAATGACAATTAGGAGTGAAAATTAAGAAAAACCTTTAAGGAAATTGATGCACATACATGCTCTTAAAATATTTCAATAGTTGCTTAAAACGTTGGGCCCTCTATAAAATGTGGAACCAGTTTAGAGAAATGTCACCAATCAGTGCATATTTCATTCTTGTCAATAATATCATAATGTCTCCTATCACCATCAAAAACATCACATTTCTCATACTTTTCTCGCTAAGTTATGCACAAACTACACATATTTTTAGTAGCTTGAGCGATGAGCTTGTCCCTAGTTCGGGTATACATTATGAGGTTCACATATGGGACAACCTTGTGATAGATAGTCCAGCATTAACAGCTCATTGTTTCTCTAAAGATGACGATTTGGGAGTTCATGTTCTTCATATAAATCAAGAATTTAATTGGAAATTTGGCACTGATTTCTTCTTCACAACAATGTTTGCTTGTCATTTTTGGTGGAATGGAAAGGATATCTCGTTTGAAGTTTTTAACAAGGATTTACAAAGAGATAATTGTAATAGTAATAGGAAATGCGTTTGGATTGTTCAACAAGATGGATTTTATTTGGGTGATGCTTTAACCCCTCCTTTTAATCTTTCACAAGCTAAGAAGCTTCATAATTGGTGATTTCAATTATGGGAATGTAGTTCCATACATAATATATTTTAATATTAATATAAAATATTTACTCAACTAATGTGACTGCTGATATACTTGGTCTAAAGTGCGATTTCGAAATCATTTATTATTTTCTTTGGCGATATTACTAATGTTTATGAGAATTCTACGTTCGATCAATGTGCATCAAATTTGATTGTTTTCGATCACCCACGTTTGGTATTGGGTATAAAACGACCCACACTCAAGTTTTTTTTTTATAGAAAATACGATTTTTGTGATTTTATACAAGGGCAATTTAGTCATTTCAATACCATTTGAATACCATACCATTTACAACATCATCATCTTCCTCCTCCTTTCCCCACCACCTCCCTGCAATCTTCTCCCTCCCCCACAGTCATCCCTAACCTCCCCACGACAATATCAATTTTGTATTGCCCCAATAGCAGCACCTGTTTGAATAGCTCCACGAATGGCACTTCTATTTGGTAAAGGTATCTCCCCTGGCAGAACCCCATAAGTAGTAACAAAGACGATGACACCATGAATAAAAATGAAAAAAGTTAGATGGAATATCGAAATAGAATTTATTTACGAGATAAACATGGAAATATGTAGTAATTAAAATGGAAAGTTAGCTTTAAAATGGAATTAAGGCATCCATGTGATGGTGAAAAATAAATGTCTTACACATACTTGACCACCATTGATTATATTGTTCCTAGATTTTGTACAACAAATGAAGCAGCGAGTACAACAGTTGAAGCATGTCAATATAAAGTACAATCTCCAAAACAAACGGAACAATCACCAAAGCAACGGTACAACCGAGTGATGCAGGCGCGTGACTCCTTCCGACTATGGTACAACCGTATGATGCACATGGGTGACCTTGACGACCGCGTGCGCACCTTGATAGTTCTGGTCCAACCGGGTTGTCTCTGACCGCTGACGGTGACGATGTGGATCCGGAACTAGCTTGTAATATCGGACTTAGTATAACTGGAGTTTGTCTAGTAGCTATGGTCCGCCTTGCAGTTGGTCTATTTCCTCTAGTCGATCTCCGTCCTGGACGATCTGAATTCTCCGATAAGGAATCCGTCGTACCTGAAAGTGTGGTCCTTCGGGGACCACAGACACTCCGACGATCAAGTCAGTAAGAGCACCGTTCAGGTTTAAAATAGGAGCAGAGCTTAGTGAGAGTTTAGAATTCAATTACCTTTTACTCTGAAATGAAGTGGGTATTTATAGGGAAATAGGAGAGAGAATAAGGAATACCTCCTTTGCTAGATGATTGACGCGTGTAAGGAGGAGATACCTTCCATCAGCCGTGGGCTTCGTCCGTACAGCCCAAGCGCGTCATCCGTATGGTCCAGATTCTATTGGACCTTGACTTTCGTACGGTTTAGAGCTTGTGCATGCTCTCTCTCCACTGGACCGTCCGTACACCTGATAAGGTGGGCCGTCCGTACAGTGTATTTCATAAGGTTAAGGAAGCTTGATTGAGCCCATTAGGGCATAATCCATCATTGCCCCTTTTATCCTTGGTTATAAATACCCTCTTAATTATCGATTTTAAAATCGTTCATGGGTGATCATAATCAACGGATAAACCAAGGCTTGCTTGACCAGTTCGATCTGACGGTGTGGGACATCCGCAGATATCACTACACGTGTCCTGTGAGCGGTCGGCCCATTCTCCCAGAAAACCCCTGGCTTATAAATAGTACATTTTCTACCTCATTCGTACTTTTTTATCATCTTCTTCACCTCTAATCTCTGCAAAAATCACCATTAAAGTCTTATTTTACTAGCTTTCCCTTTCCCTTTTCTCTACTGTCTGCTCTCTTCACATTTTACCCAGGTAAGTTTCGAATTTTCCGTTTATTTTGTCTTCTCGTAGGTATCGCCATTTCTGCAATTCTTACTTTTGAGGAAGTTCTGGGGCTTCAATCAGTCTTGATGTTCATGTCCATAGTTTAATAAATTGATCTTTATGATAAAGCTCGAAACTTTCATGAGTCTTCCTCCTTTCTGGAAACCTTTCGATTTTTGCCCCTTTTTGAGTTTTCTGATTTCTGGGGTTTTGAATTTTCATAACACTTTCCACGTTCTATTTTTGGGAGGACATGAATCAAAACCAGATAATTTGGAAGATTGTATCTTCTATTTCCTTCTTACTTTGAATTTTGATCTTCGAATCTCAAAGGTCTCTGAATGTTTATGACTGTTTGGATTCTGGTCGTTGAAGGGTCACAACTGTTCACTGCCCCTTGAGATGACAACTGTCATCCATTAATTATTTCTTTGTTTTGAGCGGGAAATTCAATTTCCCCCAACCGCTTCTCTTGATTTGTGAATTAAACATCTTTCTTTTGCAGATATAAACCTTGACGGTCCCCACTCCTCCGCATATCAATCTAACGATACCATGGTGAATCCTGAAACCCCTCCTCCGGTTACCGTTTCTCATCCTGCAGCTGGGTCGGGCTCCGCTTCCCCTACAGCGTCTCAGGTAGAGGAACTTAATCCTGAGGTTATAGATTTGTATAGATATTGGGTCAGAACAGGAGTAGCAGAGAGCGTCCGAGTGGGTGATGGTTTAATAATTTCGTCTTCCTTTGACCCCCTCTCCTCTATCATTCCTACCACCCAGGAAACTTTCTCGTGGGGTGCTCGATCCTCTTCTGATAGTGATCTTTTTCAGGGAACCGCCATACCGTCCTCCTCTTTACGAACAGAGTCGGAGCTCCAGACACAGAAGAAACGGAAGCTGGTCAAGAAAACTGTTTCCAACCCGGCCTCCGGTCCTTCCAATGCTTCGTCTTCCGGTCCCACGTATATCAGAATAGACACTACAGGTATTTCCCAAGACTTCCTAGACAAATCCTTAGAATCAGAGGTTTCTCATGAGCTCCTTAGAAGAGTTAGGAGGTATCTATCCATCCCTTCTTACGTAGAGCTTCGTCCTCCAACTCCTTCTGAGAATATGTTTTATTATGAAGAGGGCTGGACTCCGATCTTCCTAGTATCCCTTCACCTAGGTTTCCGTCCCCCTTTCAGTAACTTTGAGAGTATTCTTCTCCGCACTCTTCCTGCTCCGCCAGGTCAAATTCATCCCTTCTCCGCTTTTGTAATCACTATGTTTCAAGTGGCCTGTCGGAAAGCCAACATTTTTCCCACTATTGCTCTTTTCAATGAAATGTACAAAGTTACTTCTAAAGATTTGGTATCTTTTTCCCCCAAAGCTGACTGTAATTTCTTAGCCACTCCCCGTCCGGATAAACTCAAAGTGAGCGTCTTCCATAAAAAATGGTGTTTGATGAGGGGAAGACTAGGGCCAGAGGTGCCCCTGAATCGGACTCCTAAGTCGGAGGTGAAGGGATTTAAGAAACGTCCCAAGTCTCCGGTGGATAAGGAAAACATAAATGTTCTCCGTTCTCACTTCCCCCAAGTACTTCCTTGGCCCACATTTTGCGACGAAGGGGCTTTAGCCATGGCCGGTCTAATTAGGAAGAGATTTGCTTCCGATGCTGATGTCCCGGTCACATGGGGTATTTTAAGTTATTCCTTATCTCTTGATATTTCTCTTTTGTTTACTTCATATTTAATGTTTTCTTTTATCCTGGATGCAGATGCTGTTCTGCGGGCGGCACAAAACAGCCCTTCTCCTTTGGACCTGGATTTCGAAGCAATGTTAGGGTTCCGTCAGCCAATGTTCACCCAAGCGGGGCTAGTGCCTTCGTCGGCCAATATTTCCCCTACCCGTACGGTGGATCCTGCTCCGGAAGCCCCAGCTGCTCCGGTCAAAAAGGTTAGGATAAAGAGATCTGCCATTAAGGCCGTGTCCTCCCTGCCTAAGAAAGCCAAAAGGGTTCATGGTTCCGTGGCACCAGAGGTGAACCTTGGTACCTCCTCCTCTTCACCAGTTCCCCCGTCGTCTGTTAATACTGAGGTCCCTATTATAGAGACGGTGGTGGAAAAAGAGCCCACCCCTTTAAAATCTCCAACTCCTCCTATCCTTGATTCCTTCGACACCGTTCCCCCTATGCCAGATTTGGCTTCGGAGCCGGTCGACACAAGGGAGACTACACCGGTCCCACAAGACCCTATCCCTTCCAGGGACAACATCTCTTCTGGCGGTGTCCGGGAGAAGGGTAAGAGTCCGGTCAAAGATTCTCCTGATCGTCTTCGGAAGGTGGACTTCAACGCCAACTATGTTCCCCTTCCTTATAAACTTTCTGGGACTGGGGTGAAGGTGACCAAGCACTTCTCTTGGAGACAACCCAAGGACGCCTTCCTGGCCTTGAAACCGTTGATGCTGAAAAGAGAAGGAAGCCGTTCGGGCACTGGAGGTTCTCCTCTGGAAAAATGTGCTAAACATTTTCAACAGGCTCTCCGGGTAAGTGTCTTTGAGCACCTATATCATACTTTGTGTTGTTTATGCTTGCTCCTTACCCCAATTTCTCTGCAGTGTTTAAACACTTCTTATTCTATTGCTCGGGATGCCCTTGGTTTGGAGCATCTGAACAACCGTCTGTCTGAGGAGTTAGACCAAGCGGAAAAGTTTAGACGGGCGGACAAGAAGGCATTCCTTCTGCAAATCCAACGTCAACGGGCCTTCAGTCACCGCGCCTATACTGCTCTCGAGGCGGAATCCTCTGCGGCCCAAGCCACTTTAACTGAGGAGAAGGAGCAGCTGATTACTGAGAAAGAGACTCTGAGCTCCCAGTTGGCTGAGGTGACCGACTTCAAAGAAGCTGCTGAGCGGAGGTGTGCTGAACTTTTGACCGCGGCCAGAGAAGCTGAAGCCAAATTGAGGATTAGTGAAGAGCGTCGTGCTGCTGCTGAAACTGCCGCTGCCGAAGCTCAAGCCAGCGTCGCTCCCTTGGTGAAGGAGGGTGTGGCTAAGTTTATTGCCAGTTCTGCCCTTACCAAGTATGTTGGGCAACAAGTGGGTGGCTTCTTCATGGACTTTCTCCGTCGCTACTCTCCTCAGGCTCCTTCTCTGCCTGATCTGGTCGAAGCTTATAGGGTAGAAGCCTCTTTAGATCCTAGTTGGTTCGTTCCTCCTTCGGAGTGAGAACCCCTTTTGTATAAATTTTTGTTAAATGAATGAAATCTCCTTTGCTTCTTTTGATTTGTATGTATTTATTTATCAGTATAACTCCCTTGCCCCTTTGCAGTATATAACTTGAAAACAAGTATATGCTGCAACCAGACGTTGTTCTGATAAATGTTTGAATAACTCCATCTTCTACCCTTTTTGAAGGTGTGATGGTTATCCTAGCATATTTGCCCCTAATGACCGTCGCCATATGTCGGGGGTCTTATTTGTTAATAGTCTTTTTATATTGAGTGCCTCTAGTGACGGTGTCACGTGTTGGAGGTCTTTTCATATTAAGTGCCTCTAGTGACGGTGTCACATGTTGGAGGTCTTTTTATATTAAATGCCTCTAGTGACGGCGTCACATGTTGGAGGTCTTTTTATATTAAGTGCCTCTAGTGACGGTGTCACATGTTGGAGGTCTTTTCATGTTAAGTGCCTCTAGTGACGGTGTCACATGTTGGAGGTCTTTTCATATTAAGTGCCTCTAGTGACGGTGTCACATGTTGGAGGTCTTTTCATATTAAGTGCCTCTAGTGACGGTGTCACATGTTGGAGGTCTTTTCATATTAAGTGCCTCTAGTGACGGTGTCACATGTTGGAGGTCTTTTCATATTAAGTGCCTCTAGTGACGGTGTCACATGTTGGAGGTCTTTTCATATTAAGTGCCTCTAGTGACGGTGTCACATGTTGGAGGTCTTTTCATATTAAGTGCCTCTAGTGACGGTGTCACATGTTGGAGGTCTTTTCGTGTATCTTAACCGAGTGATCAAGTCGATTAAGAAAGTAAAAATAGATGCCGAGTTGTATGTCCTGCAAAATAGTAATCATTTTATTGAATGTGAACATAAAAAGATAACATCAACATGGCTTACCACCGGTTTTCAGACGTAATACTTGGCCAAATTCGTTATATGCCAAGTCCTCGGAACTGCAGTACCGTCCATCTCCTCCAGGGTGTACGTTCCTGGTCCTAAGACCGTTTTAATGCGGAACGGACCTTCCCATTTGGGACTCAGCTTATGTACCTCTTTTGGGTGGCTTATTGCATATAACCGTAATACCAAGTCCCCAACCTTGAACTGTCTGCCTTTAACCTTTCTGTTGTATGCCCGAGCCATTAGATGTTTGTACCTTTGAGCCTTGTAAAGAGCATTGTCCCTTTTTTCTTCAATGAAGTCCAAATTCTGACGGAGTTGAGCATCGTTCTGTGCTTCGTCGAATCCCCTTTGTCTAGCTGTTGGAAGACCCACTTCGGCTGGGATGACTGCTTCTACTCCGTATACAAGGCTGAATGGAGTTTCTCCAGTGACTTTCGACGGTGTCGTTCTCAATGACCATAAGATGACCGATAACTCCTCTATCCACGTACCCATCGACGCTCCACTTTGTATTAAATTTTTCTTAATTCCGGTGAATATGATTCTATTCATGACCTCTACTTGGCCGTTGGATTGTGGATAGTAGACCGGAGCAAAACGGCGTTCGATGCAGTATTTTTCGCAGAACGTTGCCAATACCTTTCCCTCAAACTGTGTGCCATTATCGGAGACCAATATCCTGGGGATGCCAAACCGTGTAATTATATGTTTCCAAATGAACTTAACCACTGCCTCTCCTGTGATCTTTTTTAAGGGTGCAGCCTCTACCCATTTGCTGAAATAGTCTACAGCAACGATCACATACTCCACCGAACCTTTTGCCTTGGGCAACTTTCCTACTAAATCGATACCCCACATTGCGAAGGGTATTGGATTCAATATCGGTGTCATTTTTGTGGCCGGTTGTTGAGACACCGCATGTAACCGTTGGCATGCATCGCACCGTCTAACGTAATCTGCTGCGTCCTTATTCATAGTCGGCCAAAAGAACCCTGTGCGTGTTATTTTTAAGGCCAGTGGTCTTGCACCGATGTGGCTTCCACACCATCCCTCATGAATCTCTGCCAAGACCTTAGGTATGTTTTCTTTTGAAACACAAAACAGGAGAGGACCATCCCAAGACTTTTTGTACAACTCTCCGTCCATCATATGGTATCTGAAGCTTCTGGTTTGTATCCTCCTAGCTTCGCTTTTTTCCTCCGGGAGTTCCCCTGTTGTCAAGTACTTTGCTATGGGAGTCCGCCAATCTGGTGTTTCTTCCAGCACCGTCCTAATGTCAGCATCCAAATAGGCTGGCTGATGTCGTACCTCAATATAAGTACCTGCAGGTAACGATTCAAAATGTGTTGTTGCCAGTTGTGACAGATAGTCTGCTGTTTGGTTTTCTGTTCTGGGTACATGCTGGAAGATTACTTTGGTAAAAGTTGACGCTCTTTGCTTTGCCTTGGCATTATACTTCTGGAGGTTATCGTTCTTGACCGTGCTCGTCCCTGTCATCTGATCGACCACTAATTTGGAATCTGCCCTAAGTATTATTTCCTTAATCCCCAATGCCTGTGCTATCTCCAATCCTGCAATTATTGCCTCATATTCTGCTTCATTATTTGTTGTTGTGAAAGTTAACCTTAGGGCGTATTCCAAGTGTACTCCATCTGGTCCGTCTATAACGATGCCCGCTCCTGAGCCATTGCTATTTCTGGCTCCGTCGACGTTTAACGTCCAATCGATCTGAGGCTCCGTTGCGGACGGGGCTGACACTCGTTCTGTTTCAGGTAACGTGCACTCATTGACGAAATCAGCTAACACCTGTGCTTTGAGACTCTTTCTTGGTGTGAAAGTTATTTCAAATTCACTGAGTTCAATGGCCCAACCTGTTAATCGTCCTGATAATGCGGGGCTCATGACCGTTTTCTTCAGCGGTTGGTCCGTCATTACTTCAATAGAGTGCGATTCAAAGTATATCTTCAAACGCCGAGCTGCCATTACCAACGCTAATGCAAATTTATCAATAGTTGGGTAATTAAGCTCCGCCCCTTTTAACACATGGCTAACATAATAAATTGGCCGTTGGACTCCACCGTCCTCCCTTACTAGGACCGCGCTCACAGCACCCTCTGATACTGCTAAGTATAGCTGCAGTCGTTCTCCATCCTCAGGGTGAGATAACAATGGGGGATTACCCAGGTAATGTTTTAAATCTTCAAATGCCCTTTGGCACTCCTCGTCCCATTTGAACTTCTCTTTACCCATTTTTCTCAAATTTTTAAAGAATGGCAAGTTCTTTTCTCCAGATTTTGATATGAATCTGCTTAGTGCTGCCAGGCATCCATTCAATCTCATGATATCCTTATAACTGGTCGGAGCTTTCATATCCAGGAGGGCTTTGATCTTGTCTGGGTTAGGCTCTATTCCCCTTTTGCTGATCATATAGCCTAAGAACTTCCCCGACGTTACCCCGAATGAACACTTGTCTGGGTTGAGGCGGAGACGGTGCAGCCTTAGTCGATCCAGTGTTTCTGTCAGATTGGTTATATGGTCCGTCTTGACTTTACTTTTTACTAGCATGTCATCAACGTATATCTCCATATTTCTTCCAATTTGGCTCGCAAATATACCATTGACCATTCTCTGATACGTTGCACCAGCGTTCTTGAGACCAAATGGCATGACGGTCCAGCAGTAAAGGCCATATTCTGTAATGAAGGCCGTTTTTTCCTCATCAGTAGGATGCATTTTTATTTGATGGTATCCTCTAGAAGCATCCATGAAGTCAAATACTTCGTGGCCCGCGCTCCCATCCACCAATCTAGCTAAACAAGGTAAGGGATAGTAATCTTTTGGACATGCCTTGTTTAAGCTTGTAAAATCGGTGCACATTCTCCAAGAGTTGTTTGGCTTTTTGACCAACACTACATTTGCTATCCATTGAGGGAAACTCAGTTCCCTGATTGCTCCGGCCTGTAATAGCATATCGACCTCCGTTCTGATTGCCTTATTTTTCTCCTCATTGAAGGTTCTTTTCTTTTGTTTTATCGGAGCTGAGAGGGGATCAACATATAGCCTGTGAACGGCCGTTCTCGTGTCTATCCCCGGCATATCTTCTGGACCCCAAGCAAAAACATCCTGATATCGTCTTAATAATTCAATTAATGTGGTACGATGTTCCTCACCCAAGTTGGTCCCCAGCCGGAAAGTTTTGTTAGGTACTTGCTCCTGAAATGGCAGGATCTCAATTTCTTCATTGGGAGCATACCTTTTCTCCGTTTCTCTTTCCTTTGGGCTATTATCTTCTTCTTCTTGGCCGTTTAGCGTCTGGACTTTTTTGACCGCCAACGTCTGTTCTCTCGGCCCTTTTTTCACCTTTAGTTTCAGCTGGGACCGAATTTAGGTAACATATCCTTGCCTTTTTCTGGTTTCCACACATTTCTCCTACTCCGTTATGTGTGGGAAACTTGATTTTGAGGTGGATTGGTGAAACAATAGCTTCCAACGCTGTTAATGTTGGTCGCCCAATGATACCATTATAAGACAGATCTTGAACATCTACCACCGTAAATTTGGTCAGGACGGTTCTCGTGTACGGCTTGGTCCCCACCGTCACATCTAAGGCAACCATACCTAGAGGCTGGATAGAATGGCCAGTAAAGCCTGTTAATGATGTGTTTACTGGCTGAATCTTGCTCCGAGGAAGATGGAGCTGGTCGAATGTGGACAAATATAAGATATCACAGGAACTTCCTGTGTCCACTAACATCCGATCCACCGTTGCCACGCCCAGCATTGGTTTGATGACTATAGGATCCTCATGTGGGGTCTCAATACCAATCATATCCTTGTCATCAAAAGTTATTGGGTGGTTCGTTGGAGCAGCGTGAGAATGAAATGAATATACCTCCCGACGGGCATAATTCTTTCTAGCGTTCCTTGAATCTCCTCCCCCCCCAGGACCGCCTGAAATTGTTGCGATGTGTTGTGTGGCTGCTGGGGGGCTGCTCCGCCTTTCTCGCTTGACGCGATCAGGGGTGTATGCACTGCCCCTATTATTCTTGCCCCGTCCCGTTGGTTTGGAATCAGTGAATTCCCTAAGGTATCCTCTCTTGATCAAATTTTCTATTTCCTTTTCCAACGTCCTGCACTCCCCAGTATTGTGTCCGTGCTCACGATGATATTCACAATATCTCGTTCGATCACGTTTGGATGGAGCTGTATGCATGCGGGCCGGTGTTGGAAGGAGGCCTTTGTCCTCAATCTGGGCATAAACCTCTGCCATTGGTATGGTTAATTGCTTTGCCACGGAAAGAGTGGCTTTTGTTTGGTTCTCCGTTTTTGGGAATGTCCTTTGTTGTTGGGGAGAATAAGACCGTTTGCCGTATGAAGCGGTGTTGGCTGGGAAATCCGCTCCTCTTGGTCTTTGTAGACGTTCCCAGACCCTTGGACGCTGAGGAGATTTTGGCTTGTCCTTCTTTAAGACAGAATCACGCAAGTCTTTAGACTTCCTAGCATTTATTTCCATCTCCTCTAAGTCAATATATTTCTTGACCGTTGCGGTCAATTGGTCTTTCCCCAATGGCACATCCAAAATCAATGCTTTCTTGAGGTCTCCCATATTTAGACCTTTAAAAAATGCCATGTACGCCACCTTGTGGTCTACCGTTGGTATTGTCAGCAGTTTATCATTGTACCTCTTATGGTACTCTTTGAGCGTCTCTTTTGGACCTTGTTCCAAGTCCATTAGTATTCTCTCGTCCTCCACTCTGGTTATGGACGAACTGAATCTAGATAGAAAAGCAGCTGCTGTATCTTGGAAACTATCAATGGAGTTTTCAGGTAACTCCATATACCAGTCCAAAGCTTTGCCGGTCAAACTGTTAGCAAATGCTTTAGCATATATGTCCGGCTCATTGGACGTCATCATCACCTGGCACATATATCCCTGAAGGTGTTTCTGGGGATCTCCGGTGCCGTTATATTGATTGAACTGTGGTAAGACGAAGGCCGGAGGTAAGGGCACCTGCTGTAGACGAGTTGTGAACGGCATTTTCGTTTTTGGAATAAGGTGTGCCAGCGCATCCTTTGGTGCTAACGATGCTATTACCTTTTCCATTTTGTCAAAACGGTCTTGGAACATCTTGGTAATCTGTTCCTCCATTGAAAGCTGAGTTGCAGGCACCTCTCTTGGAGGTGGTGCGGGTCGGTTAGACCTCTCAGACGATGCTCGATGAGCTCTTGTTTGGACCGGAGGGACTCTTGGAGTTGCAAGCACCTCAACCTGAGATGATGCGGGTCGGTTAGACCTCTCCTGCCCCTTGTATGCATCTTTCTGTATACCATACTGGCTGTCATACAAAGGGTCGTATGTGGCGTCATCCTCCTCATTATATTCTTGTTCGTCATAATCCTCCCCATATACATCCTCTTCTTCATTGTAATATTGTTGCTGAGGATGATATTCAGGCTCCTCCTGATAAGGTTCTTTCCCTGGTCTATGAGGAACATAAGCCGATGTCTCTGCCACCCTTGGTTGACGAGACGGTCGGACCGGCACTTGACGATGACGTGCTGTCATCAATTCTTGCACCCTTCGTTGAATTTCAGCCTCAACTTCTGGAGGGAACTCTTTAGTCACCACTGTTTCTGGTGGTATCTGTTCTGCTGGTGGTAGAGTGTTGTCCATGGATGTTATAGTAGCTTGTATATTTGTATCGATATCCACAGACGGCGCCAATGATAGTTCTGGTCCAACCGGGTTGTCTCTGACCGCTGACGGTGACGATGTGGATCCGGAACTAGCTTGTAATATCGGACTTAGTATAACTGGAGTTTGTCTAGTAGCTATGGTCCGCCTTGCAGTTGGTCTATTTCCTCTAGTCGATCTCCGTCCTGGACGATCTGAATTCTCCGATAAGGAATCCGTCGTACCTGAAAGTGTGGTCCTTCGGGGACCACAGACACTCCGACGATCAAGTCAGTAAGAGCACCGTTCAGGTTTAAAATAGGAGCAGAGCTTAGTGAGAGTTTAGAATTCAATTACCTTTTACTCTGAAATGAAGTGGGTATTTATAGGGAAATAGGAGAGAGAATAAGGAATACCTCCTTTGCTAGATGATTGACGCGTGTAAGGAGGAGATACCTTCCATCAGCCGTGGGCTTCGTCCGTACAGCCCAAGCGCGTCATCCGTATGGTCCAGATTCTATTGGACCTTGACTTTCGTACGGTTTAGAGCTTGTGCATGCTCTCTCTCCACTGGACCGTCCGTACACCTGATAAGGTGGGCCGTCCGTACAGTGTATTTCATAAGGTTAAGGAAGCTTGATTGAGCCCATTAGGGCATAATCCATCACACCTCATGGATAGTCTGCTTTTATTACTACTATAGACTATGTTGAATAAATATGTGCAATTTATTAGAAAAAAACAAGCAACTAGAAAATTCTCTTGACAAGTTTCAGCTTGGCTTTTTCTTGTTCGTACAAACTATCCCAAAAGTCCCTTTCTTACAATCTTCTTCCATGCGTGACACCTCGCTCTAACCCCAGGCGTGCCGATTCAACACCCACCCACAACATCTCTTCTCAAACTTCACCTCCCACTTTCACCATACGTTACCACTCATCACTACTTTTCATCTTCATCATCCTTTTTACTCAAACTTTAGATCCGGGGTTCTACCCAAACTTTTCTTGTTCACCCCAACATTACCCAATTTTCCGACTGTTGCTCAATAGTTTTTGGATATCAAACGGACCTTTCCAGAAGGTAATTTTAATGTGGCCGATTTCATATAAAATAAGAAATCTTCCACGTATCCAAATATTTTCATTTATGCCCTTATATGATTGCACATTAATACTCCACTTGCAGACATCAACTTATGTGAGGCAATCTATTAATACTCCAATAATCTTTTTAAAGTAATTTTAAAAGAGAGTTGATTCTTGGTACGTGGAGTACATAATAATCAAGGAGACTAGTAATAATTACTCCCTCCGTTTTTTCTATATGTCGTTCTAGATATTTTCACATAGATTAAGAAAAAAATAAAAGTTATCTAAATGCAGGGACGGATCCAGGAGTCTTATTCCAGTGGTGCAAATTTTTTTAAAGAAAAAACAATATGCGAACAAAAATCGAGACTAACTCGACTTGCTATCATTTTCATTCTATTAATTAATGAAAACAAATTGATTCACTATTCTACGATGGGGTTTATACGAGTAGAACGGGACCGAATCTGATTCGAATAGAATTTGATCGAATTAAATTTTTAATATCAGTACATGAATTTATATGCTTATTCGATCCGAACACAAAAATCAATTTCAATTTCGATCTGACATCATTCTACCAATATCTGACCTTATCTATTGATAGATAAAAATAATACATTTTACAATCCAAATAAATATACTTATTATAGCTTAGAAAATATGTAATTATCTACTAAAAGTTTATTATACGCTTTCAAATGGTCTAGAAAAATGTATTTATCCACTCCCTCATTTTCAATTTAGTTGACGTTTTGGGAGTTCATGTCATACTTTAACTACAAATTAATTTATATTCATTATTCATCGAGAAAATATAAAATTGATATAATTGAATGTGTTTTCAAAAATATCTTCATAATATTATTCTTTTTATAATTTTTCTATAATTTATATACAAAGGAATAATTGATGATTAAAATTGTGTTTCAAAAATCGTGAAGTCAAATAAAGTGAAATAGGGGAGTATTAAATAAGGAGGGGCAGAGTTTGAAAATCGTGGGAAGTGGTAAAATTGAAAATTATGGCACAAATTTATTGATGAAGGAAAATGATTAGTAAAAATATAGAATAATTTTACAAAGTAAAAATTCTGGTGGTGCATCTGCACCACCACTCAATGAGTTGGCTCCGTCACTGTCTAAATGTTATCAAAAAGTACATTGAAAATGTAAAATGTCAGTTAATTGTCACTACACTATTGGTTAGTTGATAATTTCAATGAAAAAAGTAATTAAAAAGTAGATTGAAATTGTAAAAGTATATTGAAATTGTAAAACATCATATAAAAAAAATAAAACCAAAAACCTAAAATGACATAAAAAAACAGAGGGAGGTTCTGATTTGAGCTTTTTTTATGCAAATAAGGGCATCAAAGGGAAAAATGATCTATTGTTCTTTGAATTTTGCCAAACGACAATTACATTGGATATTCTTGAAATATTTAGAAAGACAATCTTTTTGGATTGGAGGGAGTATGTAATTATTAAAAAAGGTGTTGAGCATTGATTGAGAGTATATTAAAACGGTATTTATCAATAAATCATCCTATGAGATTTCACTAAAATCTCGATAATCACTTATTATTATTATTTAATTAATTGCTAATATATATGCAGTTATTGACTTAGATAAGATAACTACATGAATAAAGAATCCTTTTGATCAGTTTAATGTTTCCTTTGGTAGCCAGGAAATCAAATGAATTAGCTGGGAATAAGATGAAAATTTATCGCATTTCTAAGTTTAGTAGTTAATAATAAATTTTTCATATGTGTTACTTTACGACCTTCATTTCATTACCCTAAATCCATTCATAGCTACCAAATCTAACATGTATATATCAGTTTATACTTAATTTCATTTTTAAATAAAATCTCATATATAAGGCTCGCATTAAAAGATTCAAGACTTATTACGGGTCGGCAAAATAAGCTCAATGGAAGAAATTCCTGAAATAAATCACAGAATTAAATGATAGTATTCCCTTCAATAAAAAAAGAGAGATTTTTTAGACATTTGAA
Source organism: Echium plantagineum (assembly GCA_003412495.2). Lineage (NCBI taxonomy): Eukaryota > Viridiplantae > Streptophyta > Magnoliopsida > Boraginales > Boraginaceae > Echium > Echium plantagineum. The sequence goes on along the minus strand of CM016563.1, from coordinate 30,130,849 downwards.
TAATATCCAAAAAGAGTGGTCTTTTATATAAATCAAAGCAAAATACATCATTTCTTCCTTTAATACCCTTATTGCATTATTTGAAACTCAATATTAATGAATGACCCACGGATGTTTATGTAATTAAATGAGGGTTTAGAGGTCATTGAGAGAATGTTTTAATATCTTCTTATTTTATATGAAAAATTTTAAAAATCTCTATTTTTTTTTTGATAACGAGCGATATATTAAAATCCCGAGATGGGAAAAATTCAAACTATTACACAAACCAACCTGAACACTAAACTACTAATATTGGGCCAAGTCTACAAGAACATCAGCTCGACTCAGCCTATAAGATAAGGGTAATGGCAACCCATCGTCACCTTAACCCCAAAACCATCCCCTATATAGTCCTACCTTAGAATCCTATGCTTCATTACTTTCATTCCTCACTGAATGCAGGAAGCTTTGGGGTTGTTGACCAGGCTTAACTTTATATCTCATTGGAACAACCAAATATGCGAATAATATTCTTAATATGAAGTACAAGAGTTTAACATTAAGGAAAAAAAGGAATATTATCTTCTTTTAAACATTTAATAACCGAGGTTAGTTAATAATCCTCTTTTAATTCGTTTTGGTCAACACCAACCCTCATATTAATTAGTCATTAATTGCGTGAAGTTTTTTTCCTTTTTTGTTATAGACTTTTTAGTATTTGAAATTGCAAATGATGGATTTTATAAAACAGAAAATAAAAAATTAATTATATATGATTCAAAATTAACCATTTAAAAATATTGGTAGCTAATATTATAGAAAAGTTCATACTTATTTATAAAAATATATCCGAACAAATATATATATATAATTAAAACAATGTTGGACAATTGTTACTTTATAAAAATAAATATTTTTATAACAAGATGGCTAAACATATATATAAAAACTTGAGCTTGTACACAAATACCGCGGCCGTTTCTGAATCCGCGCAAATTACTGTTTGGGGTTTTTAACCATAGTGAATAATATGATTGTTATTTTTAGTATAACATTATACACATTAAATATCTATATTTTAATTTTTTGAGTGAATAATAAGAGATCTGCATTACAAATATAAAAATACCTTTAAGAAAATGGATGCACATACATGCTCTTAAAAATATTCAATAATTGCTTAAAACGTTGGGGCCCTCTATAAAATATACAACCAATTTAAAGAAATGTCACCATTCAGTGCATTTTTCATTCTTGCCAATAATATCATAATGTCTCCTTTCTCCATCAAAATCACCACATTTCTCATTCTTTTCTCACTAAATTATGCACAAACTACACATACTTTTAGTAACTCGAACAATGAGTTCGTCCCTAGTTCGGGTAAACAGATTGAGGTTCACATATGGGACAACCTTTCCATCAATAGTCCATCGTTAACGGCTCATTGTTTCTCTAAAGATGACGATTTGGGAGTTCACGTTCTTCATATTAATGAAGAATTTAATTGGAGATTTCATACTAATTTCTTCTTCACAACAATGTTTGCCTGTCATTTTTTGTGGAATGGAAAGGAGTCTTCGTTTGAAGTTTTTAACATTGATTTACTAAAAGCTTATTGTAAAAGGCATAGGAAATGTGTTTGGATTGTTCAACGAGATGGATTTTATTTGGGTGATGCTTTAACCCCTCCTTTTGATCTTTCACAAGCTAAAAAGCTTCATGATTGGTGATTTCAGTTATGGAAATGTAGTTCCATACACAATATATTTTAATATCGGTTTTACCATAAAATATTTTCTCACCTCATGTAACTGCAGACCTACGTGGTTTGAAGTGGGAGTTCGAAATCGATTATAACTTTGTTGGGAGATATTATTATTCAGTATTCAACAAACGTTTCACAAATATCTCCAACAGTATTCTAAGTAAGAACTTTATTTAAGGTTGTTTGCTTTTATAATTTTTATGTAATTGTTTTTGTAACTTATTGATGCATATATTATATGAATTACTAGTGGGTAATGCCCGTCAAATGAGAGGGAGCAATGCATTCAATGTTAGGCGAACTACAATCTTCACGACATATAGGATGACAATATAAATTTTTTATTGCCCCAATAGTAGCACCTGTTTGAGTAGCTCCATGAATGGCACTTCCATTTGGTGAAGGTATATCCTGCCATGCCCACTAACAACCTATGACGTTCGCACGAATTTAGGAATAACACGATTGCGAGCGATTCCAGAGCACCAACAATGACAGAACCCCAAAAATAGTAACAAAGATTATAACATTATGAATAAAATGAAAAATGTTGGATGGAAGAATTGGTGGATGGAATGTGGAAATAGAAATTAATTACGAGATAAACATGAAAATATATAGTAACTAAAATGGAAAGTTACCTTGAAAATGGAATTATTAAGGCATCCATGTGGTGAAATAACTATTTTGTCACTAACTTAACTATCTCTCTTACTATACTTCTAAATAGGGGCAAAATAGTAATTTCACATCAGAATTTTACTACCCAGATCAGGTGAAAAATTAATGTCGACAAGTGCTTGACCACCATTGATTGTTTCTAGATTTTGTACAACAAATAACGCAGAGGGTACAACAATTGAAGCATGCCAATATAGAGTACAATCTCCAAAGCAAACGGTACAATCGAGTGATGCAGACGTGTGACCCTTGCCGACCGTGGTACAACCGTGTGAGGCACCCGCGTGACCTTGACGACCGCGCGTGAGGTAGTATCTCATGCCTTTTCTTACTACTATAGATTATGTTGAACGACACTACTTGTACTTAGAAAAAATTACAAAAAAACCACAAATTTTACTAAAAAGTGCTTGCGCAAGTGCACATACATAAACATGATGGAAGAAATGAGTCGAAAGGAAGGTTTGGCGAAATTCTAAACCAGAACAAGTATAAATGTTAGGGAAGATAAGGGATAACACATCTATTATTAAACTCATGTCACTCTTTTGTGTTTTCATACATGAAGTGTCATGAAGTTCAAGGATTCAATCTTTTAACATAGGATCCAAAATGGAAGTGCAAATAAGTTAAAGGATGGATTCGATATTGGATTATATCAATCCCGCCAAACAAATGGTAACTCGGATCATGACTCAAACCAAGTTGATAATCGCTCTGATCTGGAAAATGGTGACGAAGGGTTATGGGAACAGCTTTACGACACATCGGTGGCTTTGGAGGAGGACATGCCTTCTAGCAATCTAGATGGAGGAAATCAAGTCAGTCAATCGGACCCGAGCGAGCCAGGTAACTTCTTGCCTAATTATTCCCTAATTTATTTATATTCAAGTTATATGCAATCTTGTTTGTCCTATGTTTTTCCTAAAATTAAACGGACTTTGGTGGTTGTTCCTCTATAACCCCAAATGTCATTATGAAAATCCTCGCTTGGAACTGTAGAGGTCTAGGTGAGACTTCTACAGTTAACCTTCTTGCTTCCTTTGCGAAGAAACTTAAACCTGATATCTGTTTTTTAAGTGAAACTATTTGCACAGTTAACAAAGCTACTTCTAGACTTGGTAAACTTTTGTATCCCTCGTGTCTTAGTATTGATGCTGAAGGCCATAGTGGAGGACTTTGGATTGGTTTCTCTTCTAATATTGATCATACACCTATTCTCCTACATAAGCACTTACTCCTCTTTGAGATAACCACCGAACTTGATTCTCCTTGATATCTGGCATGTATTTATGGGCACCCCCATTTACATAAAAGACATGAAACCTGGAACCTTATCTCATCTTTTATCGAGCCTTTCTTGGATAAACCTATCCTTATTTGTGGTGACTTCAAATAAGTTCTCTTTCATGAAAACAAATCCCCCTGAACAGACAAAAAACATTCCTGGTGTTCGGCACCTTTTTGACTTCCTCTCTAAGTTTGGACTTGAAGATATTCCCATACATGTTGTAAGTACTCTTTGGAGTTCGTAACGGATACCCCATCTTTAAAAAACTTGACCGGGTTATGGGTAACTTCGAATGATCTTCTGTTTTTTACTCTGCTTCTTCAAAAGGTGTTCCTATTCAAAGATCTTATCATGGTCCAATACTTATCGACACCAAAGTCGGGATCTTAAACAAGTCTCGACCCTTTAAATTAGAATCAATCCTTAATCATCACCCTAATTTCCCTCTCATCATTGAATCTACTTGGAATGGTTTTCTGAACCTCGTTCCTCCTCTCATTCCAACCTTCGAATCAACAAAGTCAACAAAACTAAGCAAACTATTAGAAACTGGAACCAAAATCGAATTGGCAACATTTTTTGCTCAAATCACCAAAATTCAAAAACAACTCATTACATTGCAACTTCAGCCACTTAACCATAATAACCACCTCATTTACCTTAACTTAAGGAACCAATAACTTGACCTCTCCTCTCTGCGGAAGAGGAATACTGGAAAAAAAGATCCAAAATTATTGCTTTATCCGAGGATACACAAACACAAAATTTTTTCATTTCATATCAGACATAGATACAAAACAAACAACATCCTTGAAATTAAAGATATTGACGGCACCTTTATCATCGTTGAGGATGCTATAAACTCCAATTATTCGACTCTCAGTCCATTGGTGCTGTTTCAGATGTAACATCTACCAACTGTTAGCCAAGAGGGAGGTCTGCCCCCGTACGAAACATTCATTTAAAATATTTTGGGGGAAGGGTTCTACACTTCTACTCATGCTTCTAACAGAATTAGATGTAAAGCTTCAAAAGACGCAAGGCGAGGTATAATTTTATGGTAATTCTTTGGGTTTATGGCATTATTTCATAGAATTTTTGTTTTTTAATGACACATTATCTCGTTTCCATTAATTCTTCCTTCTTCTTGAATAATTCGGCTTGCTCGTTTTATGCCCATAGTCCTTCACCAAATATATCAGACGTATATATGTTTCCCTCCAATTCCAAAGTAGTAATTCTTTCCTCCACTTAGACTTCTTCATCTACACTTCTATCAACATAAGACTTCTACCGAAAATCAATAACTTGATAATGGTGACCTCATTGAAAAGGCTCAAAGAAGCTCCAAATCGAATCAGGTTTTCACCTATCTATTTTCTTTCAATAAAGATCTAAATTTTGATTGATAATGATGAAATAGTCTTATCAAATTTTTTATATTCTATGACAATTATTGTGGAAACATGTTGATTATGTCGATTTCATTGTTGCATGTAGTTCTGAGCAATTTTATATGTTTCAGTACAATAATCGTGAGTTTAAAAAGAAATTAAATATTTTGAAACTAGCCCAAGTAATAAACGACATCAAAATCACATAAATGAGAATTCTGACCTTATCTGGAACAATAAGTTGTGACCCTGTTGCTCCTGTTTACTATTCAGTTTATCGGGAATCTTAATACTCTCTCCGTTCTCTTTTACTTGTCTTTCTAACCTCATATTTTTGTTTCTAAATACTTGTCTTTCTAGCATAATTAATTACAAATTTATATTTTCAATGCACTTTTTGATTAGTTTTTACTATGAATTTATCAACCAACCAATCATATAGTTTCAATTGATTGTCATTTTACATTTCCAATGTACTTTTTGGCTATCTTTAACTTTTTCTTAATCATTGTGCACATGGCTAGAACGACAAGTAAAAGAGAACAGAGGGAGTAGTATTTAGGAATATTTTACTTATATTAATGAATTTGTAATGTTGTGATGATAACCATTTTTTGGTGTATGGCTATCGATGGCATGTTAAGTGATGACGAAGATGACGACATCTATAATGAATCTAAAGAAACTAGGATTTTGTAAGGGAGATAATGACAAATAGAGTTATATGTTGAGATATGATTCGAATGAGTGAGACTGCGTTTTATAACTTTTGTGAGTTATTAACAAGACATGGCCACTTATGCTCGACTAGATTATTAAATATTGAAGAGCAAGTTGCTATATTTCTATATATTGTGGGTCATAAGACAACGAATAGAGTAGTGCAGCAAATTTTTGGTAGGTCTGGAGAAGTTATCAGTTGTCATTTTCATAATGTACTAAGGGTGTTGTACTGGAGTTAGAGGAATTGTTTATTAGACAGCCAGATGGATCGTCAACACCAGCAGAAATTGAAGATAATCCAAAGTTTTATCCATATTTTAAGGTTAATAATTTTAGCTCTGTGAAATTTGTTAAAGTTCAATCAATGATTTTAGCTATAAACATAACTAGCATACTATAATAATAACAATAATAGTATAATACTTACTTTAGGATTGCATAGTAGCCATTGCTAGGACTCATGTCCGAGTAAAAGTTCCTGTTTCGGACGCTCTTAAATATCGTGGGAGGAAAGATTATACTTCACAAAATGTGTTGGCAGCTTGTACATTTGATTTAAAATTTACCTACATTCTAGCGGGTTGGAAAGGAACATCATTTGCCATATGGAGATCTCATTCGATGTTCTCTAATGTTTGACATTGGTTGATATGATAATCGATCAATCTTTGATGAAGTGTGACTTTTGTTTGATTGTCATGTATGATGTTTTCTTCCTCGGCCTATACTTACGTAGTGAATCAACTTCAAGCAAAGTTCCCGGAGACCACATTGAACAAGGATAAGTTTAAGTCAAGACTTAAGTATATTAAACAACCTTTTACGGAATGTTATGATTTTTTCCGAAATGTCTCAAAAAGTGGTTGGGGTTTTAATCCGGTTGATGTGGGATCTTGAAGATGAAGTATGGGATGAAATTTTAATGGTATGTACTTCGATTAAACTAATTATCGCTTTAAGTACTTGTCTTCCCATGTTTGATATATTTTAAATTGAAAATTTTGAACCTGTTCTATTTAAACAATGAGATCTCGATGTGGCATCAGATAATCGTATAAATATTTGCTTCCATTTGTAGTCATCTTCATATTTCAGTACACTTGATATATGATTTGATATTTGATATGTTAAGTAACAGCATTTTAAAGAAAACGAGGTGTCTATTGGATGCCAAGTCTGCAATTTATGCTGGAATTATCATATATGAACTTATGTATATGAAATTGTGACACGGAATCCATACTCTTTGATGGTTTCATCATCCTTCATCTTCATAGATTCCCAAGTTGAGGCCAACTGTTGTAGGCGTGCTATCTTCACTTGAGTGGTTCCTTCATAGGTATTTTGAAGGATATCACATGCGTTTTTTGCAACAGTTTCCATGGTGATCAGCTCATAAACATTTTCATCAACACATGAAAATAGAGTATTCATTGTCCTGTTGTTTGCTAATGCAAGATCTGATTCAAGGTTAGTCCATTCCTCCTCTTCTTTGAGAACCATTTGTCCATTTACCTCCTTAGTAGGTGGTTCCCAGCCTTTCACAACAATTGTCCATGTTCTCTTTTCAAGAGACTTGAGAAAAATAGGCATCTTGTTCTTCCAGAAGCTGTAATTATTCCCGTTCAGATCCTGAGGTCTCAGTGATTGATTTGAATTAGTCATTCTTGTGGATAACTCTGATCGTTTAGCACTCTGTATATTGAGCTCCCGCTCTGATACCAATTGAAAGTTCTATATCCACTACTTATGTTAGACCAGATGTTGAAGACAATTGCTTTAACATAAATGAAATGACAAGTAAGTAAATCAAACACGGAGAACATGGTAACCCAGTTCAGTGCATAAGCACCTACGTCTGCAGGGCAACCTGCCCGAGGGAACAATCCACTATTTAAAAGGAATCTTACAAGGAGGGACTTATAAGTATGCCCGCATACTATCTTTCGCCCTACACTATGCCTTTTCAAATCGGCTCCCTACTCCTATATCACCCTTGTGATTTGAGGTTACAAGATTCAATTGTAGTAACAATCCTCACTGTTGTTGTAGAACAACAACTGTACAATTAGTATAGAAGCTTGAAGAATGTGTTTATATACAAAGATAGCCTAGAACACTATTACACAAATTGCTTAAAAGATCTATTTGTGTATAAGAAAAACAAGTGTATAAAAGATGTGTTGTACTAGTGAGGACACCAACTCCTTTTATACTAGGCATTTCGGCTCATCTCATTTAATTAGTCAATCGAGATTAAATATAAATTGATTGACAAAGACCGAATAAATGCTCCTCCTTATTGTTGACCACGACCGCATTTATGTCTTGTAATTACTTGGTCTTTAGGTGATTATGTTCGTAGCATAAATTACTCCAATCAGCAATAATCACTCTTGATTCTTCTAGAAAGAGTTGACTTGATTAATCATACGGCTCAATGCTTCATTTGAATTAATGTCTTTAATGCATTGTTGCTAACACTTGGTGTAGTGAAAAACTTCATCCAGCACATGCACATGCTATATACCAACATCGACCATTAGCATATGTGGAAGAAGGGACGTACTTTTTCGCTCTTATGAAATGCTATTAAAATTACGAGTCAAAATTCTTGAGCACTAAGTAGTCATGCGGATGTCATTTTATGTTCACATTACCTTATCGTTGTCTGTTCTATTTTGTGTACTTTCATTCTCATATCCAATAAAGTAATTTCTTCATGTAGATTTGAAAATATATAGTTTAGCTTCTAGTTGTCAATTAGCTATGTTTCTGGCGGAGTAGACCATCAACTGTTTACCTTGAATATTTACCTTTTATTTTTATTCATATAGATAATATAATGGAAATCCTTATTTTGGCATATTCATGTAATGTATATCTTAGCGTTGACTATTTTCTATCCCATTACATATTCTTTCCCCCATTCGCATATTGGATTTTATATCTTCACATGGAAATGCATTTTTTCTTCTTCATGTTGCTGATGTTTCTCTTTCTTAAATTTAGCCGCATCTGTCAAGCATTGAATGCCAGTTGGCACTATTTACATTAGATAAATCATTTTATTTGCTGGAAGAAATTTGTTGAATAACCTTTCGACTAAATGGCCCAACCCAAAGAAGACAACCCAAATCTAAAATCTCCATCATCTTCAGTAGTGAGGTCAAGGAAATCAACAATTTTTAACTGATCCTCTATGATCATGAAAACCGGTTGAAGAATTGGCCAAAGGAACAGGCTATTCCAGATGTCAGAATAATCAGAGCACACTGTATCAATATCATCATCAGTGTCAGTCATGTCCCAATCATCATTATGCTTATACTCCAATTCAAAACCCGCTTGATTTCCCATAGCTTCCAAAATCTCCTTGTCCTCCTCAACAGCCAAATCAATAAAATCCCCCATTACATCTTTGAAATTGTTAAGAAAGTTATCCCACTCCTTATAGAAGAAAATTTGCTTAATTTGAGTTAAATCAAAGGAAGATCTTCTTTCCATAGCTTCCCCATAGTAGTGCAAATCCAATCTTCGTAAATACTCCCCATGAACATATTGGATTTGCTCTATGGTAAGCCTGATGATATCAATGCGACTAGCTAGCGTATGCAACCATTCATTAGTGGGCTCTCCAAGCATATTACTAATATCCTCAAAGGATCTACCATCAGGCCCTCTTTCCTCTTCCTCCTCTTCACTGGAGTCATCCATAAACAGCTCACCAAAGCATGTCTAAAGAAGTAGATAGGTGTCCCTGCACAGTTAGAGCCCAATAAAGTGGAATAAGGAGGTATCGTCGTGAGTGGCTGAACATCTAAAACACTATGCTCAGTCTCCTCTTGAACCCCTGCAATAGATGCATGTTCATCAGATGTATTCTCCGAAGGTGAATCTCGAAAATACTGATTTGTGTCGAAAAAGACTCTTTCATCATCATTTCCAGCAGGAAGAGCAACAATTACTCCTGAAGTAGGAGGTGGTGGTGGACTATCAGGTCTGAAAGACGATTAAAAAGCCTTCCTTCATAAAAAATGATATCCCCAATCTCTTCAATATTATCCTCATCTTCCTGATTATCAGTTACATCATTATAATTTCTAGAAGCAGCATCATCACCTTCATTGTTATTATTATTCATGTGATCAGCCTCTTGACTGATAATCTCTAACATGTCATCAGCATTATTGTTTTCCACTTCTACTTGGTGACCCTCATTGACGTCAGTGTCATGAGAGGAAATAGTGGAGTGATAATCCTCCATTGGTTCATCATAAAGTCCAACACAAAAAAACCTTGTTGTCCGATGTTGGTCCGTATTAGGGCAAGGCCTAATTCTGTGAGAATATATAGCAACATCGTATTGCACATGCAAACGTGCACTCAAGACCCTCTGCACATTTTGCAGCCTATTCAGTATGAGCTGGTTGGCTTGATCATCATCTTTATTACAGTCGTAATTTCTATGCTCAATTCTCCCACATTTGTAACAACCCCTAAAAAGTTTCTCATAACGAAAGTCCACCCATAAAGGCGTTCCTTCAACAGATTCAATAAACGTTCTAGGGAGGATAGAGGCTTTAACAGGGACAAGAACCTTAATACGGATAAATTCTCTAGCCAGAGCTGAAGCTCCATACCAGTCAACAACCATCAAAACCCCTGCTGCATGTCCAATGTTAGAGATTGTAACATCATTATAATATTCAGAAGGCAGCCCATGCACTTGAATCCACAAAGCCACATGGGGCAAATAGAAATCCGAGAAAACAAGATTAGAAGTCAACAAATCCAACAGCAGTAACCCTCCATTAACATTCAACGGTCTATTTTCCATAACAAAATCCATGTCATTAGCATTCATGAAATGGAAAAGAAAAATTCTTCCATGCTTCCTGACAGTAACATTTCCTCTGAGATGCCAATCAGCTGTGACATAACTCTGCATAAAAGCTTCAGAGAAATCTTCCGTGTCTTCAAAATAACCAATCAAACATTTAGAGAGAAAAGCTCTATCAGTTAGAGTTGCATGGGAATTAGTAGGCAAAACCCATCCTCTTCTATCAGACATATAGTAATTATGGCCACTTGAATCTGAACTTTGAGAACCCATAATACCAAAAAGAGAAGATGAAAGTGGAAGAGGAAAGGGTGGAGATGGCGGAAGATGAAGATTGGACGTGAATTAATAAGGTGTTATGATGTAGTAAGTATGTGAGACTTGAATGAGTAATAAAGATTTGGCGTCTCAATGAGAGCACCTTTTGCATGTATTAGACTAATACTCAAGAGAAAACCCGGGAAAAGAAAAAAGCCTCCACCGTGGACACGAATTGATGAGGTGGGTGGAGAGGGAGATGCCAAATCAGCTCAAACAAATAAGCAGAAATGGAAAACAAACCAAAATGAGCAATCTCCAAGAAAAAAACTCGAGTAGGAGGACTGAAGCTGACACACCAAATATTTTCGTTAAATTTCTACGAAAAGAAGAGAGGAAGTAGTTGACAAAATAAAAAAGTGGGAAAGAAACTCTTTGATTATCTTTGATTATGGCAAAACAATTAATGAGGGGGACAAAAGGAAACAAAAGATCTGATGAGACAAAATGGAGAGTTAATTGTACTTACTCTCTCTGAACAAACAATAAAAATGATGAAAAGATAATTTTGGAGGTGAAATGAAAAGAAAATTTTTGAATGAAATAAGAACAGTAGAGAGTGTTTCGAATAATTGTTGTTTCAAAGATTAAGCTTGAATAATTGTTGTTTTCAAGTCGAATGATTAAAGCTTTGAATAATGGTAGTTTCCAATCGAAAGATTAAGCTATTTATAAGCAGAGTGGAGAGCTAAATAGATTTCTCGTAATACTTAATGGTCAAATATTTTATCCTATTTTAGAAATATATAGATATCTGTCTTTAGATTTTGGTCTCTCATGTTTAGTTGTCAAATAGTCTAGCTCGTTTTGGAAATAAATAAAAATTTATAGATTAGATTCTGGTCTCTCATACTTAATCGTAAAATATATTAGCTTGTCAAAAAAATATATAAAAATATGTTGACACCGGCAATTAAATTTTGGTCTCTCATACTTAGTCGTCAAATAGTCTAGCTCATTTTGGAAGTATATATAAATTAGATTTTGGTTTCTCATACTTAGTCGTAAAATATATCAGCTTGTTTCGGAAAGATATAAAAATATGTCGACACCGGTAATTAAATTTTGGTCTCTCATACTTAGTCGTCAAATACTCTAGCTTGTTTTGGAAATAAATAAAAAATCTTTAGAATAGATTTTGGTCTCTCATACTTAATCGTAAAATATGTTGACTAAGTATAAGATTTTAAAGCCTTATTGGATGCATATATTTAAATCTAATTACCGGTGTCGACATATTTTTATATATTTTTAATTTAAGATGAACTATTAGACGTATATATTATTATTAGTCGTATATATTTGTATGTAGGTTTTAGACTATTTGACGGGCCTGTATATTGTTAGCCCATTAGGTTTAAGCCATAGGGTTAGCCATCTCTATATAATGTAATCACTATCATGAATACAATTAAGAGCTTATATTTTTACATGGTATCAGAGCCAGGCCCAAGTTATTGAGGCACGTGTAACCCGCCGATGTTGTTCCCGGCAGTTAATACCGGCGATGAAAGTTCCGCCGATGATTGGGTTACACGTTGAGGAGTGTTAAGATGCACATCCCACATTGAAAGTCGATGTCCTCTCGGGTTAATATATAAGATCTTGGGCTACTCCTTCTATTGCCAATTGGTTTTAGAGTGGAACCCCATAGACTCTTATCATGGTATCAGAGCTATACGGCTAGGGTATTTTTTCTTCTCCCTCTTACACGTTTTTTCTCTTTTCTTTCTTCCTCCCATTGATATCATCATGTCAGGCGAAAATAATCCTCCCCCCAAACCAATCGATCTCCATAACTCTCCGTTTTACTTGAGTGTTAATGATAATCCCAGGACTATTATTAGTACGGTCACTTTTAATGGCCAAAATTATGATGAGTGGGCTAAATCTCTTCGGCTTTCGCTTATGGCACGCCGTAAAATCGGATTTATTGATGGTACAATTGACAAACCATCTACCCCTCCTCTGATTACCGATTGGCAATGTGTGCAAGCGATGCTTGTACAATGGATTCTTAACACAATTGACATGTCTCTCCGGAAAACCATACCTTATATATTCGAGCTTTTACATTTTCACAACATATATTTTCTAATTTAAGATGAACATAATTTTTAATTGTGATGGTGAACATAATATTTGCCAGAAACAACATTGGCGGCGTTATATGCCGGAAATAACATTGGCGGCGGGGTTACACATGCCTCATTAATTCGGGTCTGGCTCATGATACCATAATAAAAGTCCATGAGGTTCCACTCTAAAACCAATTGGCAATAGAGGGAGTAGCCCAAGATCTTATATATTGACCCGGGAGGACATTGACTTTCGATGTGATAGTGCATCTTAACACAAGTCCTTAATTAGTTAAAGCTATTTTTGAAAATATATAAAACATTGTCGATACACGTAATTAGATTTCTTGTAATACTTAGTCGTCAAATAGTTGAGCTTGTTTTGGAAATATACAAAAATCTGTTGACACCCGTAATTAGATTTTGGTCTCTCATATTATAGCTAATTATTGTATTCCGTAAATATTCCATTCTGTAAATATTCAGTCGTCAAACAGTTGAGTTTGTTTTGGAAAAATACAAAAAATGGTCGATACACGTAATTTTGTAATACTAAGTCGTCAATTAGTTAAAAGCTATTTTTGGAAAGATACAAAAAATTGTCGATACACGTAATTAGATGTCTTCTAATACTCAGTCGTCAAATAGTTGAGCTTGTTTTGAAAATATACAAAAAAACCGTTGACACCTGTAATTAGATTTTATGAGTGTAATAATGATAAATATAAGGCTTTTTTGCATCCGGGCACCTGAACTTAAAGTATCCTTGCAAATAAGCACCTGGAGTTTTTTTAAGTTGCAAATAGGCACCTGAGCACCTGAACTTTTTGGCTTTTCAGCCTTTTTTTAAACATTTTTACTAATTGTATAAGGGCAAAATAGTCAAATCACCTTATAAACTAACAAACCCTCCATAAACTACCCAAACCCACTAACCCAACCTCAATTCTTAACCCAACATCATTAAATATCTATTTTAAACCCAACATTCTAACAGTTACTATCAAACTTTTGACATTCTTCATCAACTCAACTTCTCTTCTTCAATTTTTCGACATTGTCACCAACAAAATGTATAGCCGAAGTCGTAAACGGTCAGCACCACACCAACAGCCTTTGCCGCCTCGGAGTCCTCGTTATTGGAGGAAGAATACAGAGCCTTTCATGTACAACAACGACTACAGTAAGACGCTTCAATTATGCTTCTAATTATGATATTTCGGTTAATAATGTTCTTAATTTGTGCAACGTTGGTTTCTTTTCGTTTTTGGGCTGGAAACCCTAACATGCAATTTTATTTTGAACTTGGCAGGGCAAAATAGAGACCTTTTTCACCTTGAGGCTCCATGGAGAAGGAGTTTTCAAAAAAAAAAACAAGGACAACGTGTGTATGTGGGTGGTTGGGTCAAATATGTTAACGGTTGCTCTGTGGATAATTTTCTGATGCGAAGATTGTGCGATATTAGTGGGGATTTAGGGTGTGAGGGGTTGAGTTTTTACTTTTTCAAGAACCCCATGACCACCCTGGACAAATGGTTTGGTGTAGTTGAAAACCAATGAAGACTGTGTTGATATGTGTAAATGGGCTGCCGCATACAAAAACCTCGATGTGTATGTTACACATCCTGATTAGGACAAGACTAGGAATGGTCTTCTGTGGGAAATGTATGTGGCGTTGAGAGAGCTTTGGCCAAAAGCTCAGTTGAAGGAACTTGATGAAACCGAGGCCGCACAATTGGAGGCTGAACTTGCTAGTGATGTTCAGGGTGAGGGGGAGAAGCATTATTATTTGCCTTGGAAACAAAATTGGGAGGAAAATGTTGATGTCGTAGTTGAGGAAAATGTTGATGAAGTTAAGGGTGTAGAAGGGGGAGAAGTTCAGGGTGTAGAGGGTGATGAAATTCAGGGTGTAGAAGGGGGAGAAGTTCAGGGTGTAGAGGGTGATGAAGTTCAGGGTGTAGAAGGGGGAGAAGTTCAGGGTGTAATAACTGGGTTGAGGCATTTAATAAGCTGCTCTTGAAGGCCAGAGATCAACCTATTTTGCAAATGTTCAACACGATCCATCTAAAAGTGATGAAGAGATTGGTGAAGAAAGGTAGAAAAGCACATACATGGACTGCTGATATTAGTCCAAAAGTTGCTAAAATAATAGCATTGAGGGAAGACAAGACAGTTAACTACATAACTGTCTTTAATGGTTACTCAAAGTATGGAGTGTCAACAGCTAATCATGCATTTGTTGTAGATGTGCAGAAAAAAGTTTGTTCATGCGGCTTGTGGCAATTATATGGAATCCCTTGTGTGCATGCAATATGTGTGTACATGGGACAAAACAAGGATAGCAGGTTGTTTGTAAATGATGTGTTCAAGAAAAACACACAATTGAAAATCTACAGCCATTTTCTAGGAAAGACAACGTGGATAAAAGTAGGGGTGTAGAATCAAACCGGAACCGAACCGAACCGATATAGAACCGAAAAAGTGGAACCGACAAGAACCGAACCGAAATTGATTCAAAATATAAAAAATCGATCTTGAATTGGTTCGGTTCGGTTCGGTTCTCCCAGGACCGGAACCGAACCGGTCCTTTTCTATTTTATTGAAGTACTAATCTTTAATTTGTCCTTTTCTATTTTATTGAAATGCCAAGCGTGTTCAAACATGTAAACTAGATGGTGTTTATACTTTTGTTTGATGACATTGTAACTTTAGATTTTATCATTTCAAATAATCAAAATAAAACAAAATGAAAAAAAATAATAAAAAATAAATAAATAAATAAAACAAAATGCATCATATATTAATTAACTATTATATCGAAATAGAGATTAGAGAGCATCATCAACTTTCAACATATATATATATTAAGCAACAGTTATCCACTAACAAATCTGGTTGAATTATGCTTAAATTTCCCGAATTAGTTGATGGAAGCTTTTGTTGGCTACCAAAAACTTTTATGCATAATTCAACCAGATTATTATTGAACTGTTTTGCACGAATCGTTTCGGACGATAACCACGAAATAGAGAGCATCGTTTCTTTTTTTGTACTGGGACATAACGACAGATTGTTTTGCATAAACTATTTTATATTTGGGCCTATTGAACTTATTTGTTTTTTATAAGGTTTTTTGAATAATTTATTTATTGAACATCTATATCAAAAAGTTTCATGCCACAAGGGAGCTCAATCTTAAGCCCAAATTAGGCGGCCCAGACCCGGAACTAAACCGGAACTGACTCGAAACCGAACCGAAATCGATTCTATTATTCACAGAACCGAGAAAATCAGTTCGATTATTTTTTTGGCTAGAACCGAACCAAACCGAGCCGTGCACATTCCTAATTAAAAGTGGTTCACATTTAGCAACTCATCCTCTTGCCCATAGCATTACAAATAACCCAAAATTATGTTAATTAGGTTACTAACGAGCTCTAAGCTCGTTCTTGAGGCTACAAACGTTCTTGGGAAAAAACCAATATATTTATATTGAGAAATTTGGCAAACTATCACTGTTTGAACTTTCATTTTAATATTTACCATTGTTACTTTTTTTTTTTGGAAAATATCACTTTCATGCGAAATGACTATTTTACCCTTAATAAAAATTGATAGCATTAAACTAAGTTTTTTGGGTTCAAATATATTATAATCTATTATATTACGTTGTAATTGCTTTAAATTCACAACTAACTTAAATTTGTCATGAATTATCTTTGCATTAAATTGATGTTACAAAGTTCAACCCAACAACCATTAATTTGATATAAAAATTGGATTAATATATTAAAATTAGTACAAAGCACAAAGAAATATTAATTTCTTTAGAGTATGGAACAAATAAATTTTACTAATACATTTGATAAAAAAAATGGACCATGGAAAAAAAAAAAGAACCATGGGAATACTAAGTTGCTCCAATAGAAAAAGCTCATTTCCTGGACTCCGTACAATCTGATTGCATTATTTTTCTTCCTCAAATCCAGGGCGGACCCAAAGGGGGGGTGGGGCACCGGCCCCCCCTAGATTTTTCGGTATCGTTATATCTATATACGATTTTTTGAATTTTTGTGATATATACACTAAAAAGTGTAAGTAAACTAAGTAGAAATGTAGCTTAGTTAGTTAGAACCTTCCTTTATTGGGTAGAGGTCATGGGTTCAAGCCCTCCAAGGTTCATTTTTAATATTTTTTTATTTATTTTGACCCCCCTATTTTATTTTTCTCGAAGTTGGCCCCTCTTCATTTTCGTCCTGGTTTCGCCCTGCTCAAATCATGCGTCAATGTCGATTGATACTCTCCTCCATGGTCCTCTTCGTTTAGTAATGGACCGCTGCTACCTGCTTCGAATATATGGTATCCATAATTCCTCCAAACGATTCTTCCCCAACTTTCCATTCAACTTGAAGCCCATGTAAACCAGCTCTCAAGTCCTTTCATTGTACAGTTATATCAATTGTAACTACACATAAAGTACATATATATTATAAACTGTATATTCGATTATACTTCATTAAACTTTATTATACATTGTTATAATCGATTAAACCGAAACTAGAAAGCCCTAAATTGTAACTACACATAAAGTACATATACATTGTTATACTTCATCATACTTTATTGGCTTTTTTTTAATCTGGGCACCTGAACTTCTGATTTTATAACAAATAGGCACCTGGTGAACTTTTTATAACAAGTAGGCACCTAAGACCAAAATTTGGCACCTGAACTTTTGGTTTTCTCTTTTTTCAGATTTTAAACATTTAGATGGAGGGCAATTTAGACAGATCACATCATAAACTAACTAAAGCAAAGATCTTAACCCAACCTCTACCCACCCATTTAACCCAACCCCCATTAATATCTATATTAACATCAATTTTTGTTCAAAAAACAATATTAAAGTACCAAAAGAACAAACTTTACACATATATCTATAATTTTTAATGCAAATTTAGCCACATATCCATAAAAATCTTAGGAAAGATTCAAACTTTTTAGAATAGATTCAATCTTTTTAGAAAGGCTTTTTTTCATCTAGGCCCCTGAACTAATTAAAAGTTCTCAAATCAGCCCTTGTGACCTTTTTTTCCCAAATAGGCTCTTAGATCTCAAAAATGGCACCTCAACTTTCATTTTTCACACTTTTATTGACTTTTTCAGATTTTTTACTTTTTAAAATCCTTAACTCAATGGCAAGTTAGTCATATTGAAAATATGAGTTTTTGGAGGGAAATATTCGAGAAAAGTTCAGGTGCCATTCCGGGAAAAAAACATTTAAGCGCCAAAATTGAAGAAAAAGTTCAGGTGCCAGACAAATTTTTTTTTTTTACATTCTCGTATTTGAAACTCGAAATCAATTTTATACTCGAGTTGTATTCGATATTCAGATTCGATTTTTTAGATTAGAAATATATTGAAATTTTTAAAAGATAAATATAATTATTAATAATAACTTAAATTTTTTTTAAAAAAACCCTCCAATAACTTAATTTTTTTAAAAAAACCACCCCCACCCCCCCCCACACCTGCGAACCAGCCCCTTCCCCCTCCTCCCTCCCTCCCCCCACCTGCGAACCAGCAGCCCCCCTACCCCCGCCATCTCCACCTGCAAACAGAAGCCCCCCACCCCCCCCACATATGTGAACCAGCAGCCCCCCCACCCCCACCTGCGAACCAGCCCCCCCTCCTCCCTCCCTTCCCCGACCTGCGAACCAGTAGCCCCACCCCCCGCCATCTCCACCTGCAAACAGAAGCCCCCTTCCCCCCCCCCCCCCCCACATCTGTGAACCAGCAGCCCCACCCCCACCTTACCATCTCCACCTACAAACAGAAGCCCCACCCATGCAACAGCCCCCCACCCCCTCCCCCACGCACCTGTAGAGTGCAACATCCCCCCACCCCGCTCCCCACGCACCTGTAGGGTGCAACAACAACCCCACCCCCCTCCCCTGTGACCTGCATTCTTGAAAAATTGGTTTTTCATTTGGGTTGGAAAAAGATTGGATTTTTGTTATTTTGTTGAAGAAAAGATTCGATTTTTGTTGGGTTTGAGGGAATAAAATGTTGACAAAGTTTGAAAGGAAGAGTAATAGAGTGAAATGATTGAGTTTTCATAGCAAAAGGACATGGAAGAAGAAGAAGAATTGTGAGGAAATCGGTAGAGAAATGAAGGAAGAAGAAGAAAGGTGGGGTGGGTGTGGGGGTGGGGGTGAGAGTAGGGTTAAAGGTTGAAGATGAAGTTTTTAATAGGTTGGGTTAAATATTTAAGGTTGGGTTAGTTTATAATTAGGTTGAGTTAGTTTTAGATGTGATTAGACTAATTTGCCCTCTATCTAAAATTTAAAATCAGAGAAATTTTTTAAAAAAAAGGTTCAGGTGCCATTTTTTGGGTCCAAGGGCCTATTTGGGAAAAAAAAGGTCATAAGGGCTGATTTGGGAACTTTTAATTAGTTCAGGGGCCTAGATGAAAAAAAGCCTTTTAGAAAAGATTCAAACTTTTTAGAAAAGATTTAAACTTTTTATAAGAGATTCAAAGTTTTGTTCAAAAACATTCAAATAACAAAAATACAATACATATAAAGTACATAACTATCAAAATACATCATTTTAAATCAACTATATTGAAAAACGTGATTTTAAGTCATCTAAATTAAAAAAGATTTAAACTTTTCAAAGAAAAACAACTTTAAAGGACCAAAGCATTTATAAAGAAAAGTAAAGATGACGATTCCGGTGAAGATGGTGGGCTGCGGGGCGGCGGAATGAGAGAGAGCGAGAGAGAATTTGAAATGAAGAGAAGAAAGTCCTCATCTTAACTGGACAGGTTGCATATGAGCGACTACCGAACCTATGTATGTACTGTGGTTTCATGGGACATTGGGTTAGACACTGTCCCAAGCTACCGGAATGGGCGGACCCGACCAAAAACCATCAATACAAAATGTCGATCAAGGCCCCGATGGAGAAATCATGGGTTCTTTTTAGCCTCTATGAAGATATGGACATCCCGGTCAGGCCAGTGACCACCCATCAGCCAATATCACCACGGTGCCCCCTGGCTTCGAGCCCTCTACAGCTGGAAGTCTGGCAGTAATGGGGGTATCGGTGACGGGCAACACCAGCAAGGCAGGGGGCTATTCTGGAGAGGAGATGGATCATGGAGAGTCAAACGTATTCAATGCTAATAATGGGGAAGATTTGAATTTGCCATTTAAGACGATTCAATACCATGCAATGATTGATACTAATGAGTATTTGACTGAGACGACGGTTACGGGATTAGGAGGGCAAGCATTTATGAATGGAGTTACACCACTAGGTCAAACAACCAATCAAGTCGCACTAAGGGATAACGGCTCCCCCAGTTTAATTGTCAACTTCCAGGACATTCAAAACGATATTAATAGGGAGCCCAATCCAATATGTCATGAGATTAGTCTCAAGGAGGGAGAAAGTATAACGGGAGAGGCGTTGGGACATAATGCACTGCGTACTACAAAGAATGGGGGACCGCAATTATTGGACATGCACAAGGAGCAGGGTACGCTTGATGAGGCTCTTTCTTTCTTCAACGTCCGGGACCTCGCCGTTGCAGGGGGAGGGGAAGCTCAAAGGCACAGGAAAGGGAAGGAGCCGATGATCATTAAGATGCCGACGAAGAAGAGGCACCACCCCTACAGTAATGAAACCAAGGGCGCCCCGAGTAAGAAACATCCATTTCCGAACCATGGATTTGGTGTCTCTGAGACGGGGCAGGAAACGGCTAAGGCTGCTCAGCAGCCTAGCCGATCCATATGAGTATCTTGTCATGGAACTGCCGGGGCCTGGGACATCCCCGCGCAGTTCGAGCACTAGCGGACCTAGTGCGTCAGAAGAAGCCAAGCATAATATTCTTAATTGAGTCAAAATTGTGGATGTCCGAGTTGCAGTCTGTACAAATGAAAATAAACCTACCTCAAGCGGTAGGTGTTGAGGCCGAAGGTAGGAAAGGGGGCCTGGCCCTTTTATGGGATCGATAGTTAGTAGTGGAGGTTTTGTCATATTCCTCGCATCACATTGAAGTTATTATTCAAGAACCAGGCATGGAGCCTTGGCGTTTCGAAGGGTTTTACGGTCACCATGAAGTAGGAAAGCGGAGATTGTCTTGGTTATTACTTAGATATTTGAACGATAAATGTAATATTCCTACAATGTATGTCGGTGACTTTAATGAAATTTTATTTTCTTACGAGCATGTAACCTCTAGATGATGGCAAATTAACAATTTTAGCCGTGTGGTCCAGGACTATAGGCTTGTTGATCTAGGGTATATAGGATACCCATACACGTGGTGTAATAACTTTGTCTCCCCATACTCTACCAGAGCTCGACTGGACAGAGGCTTTGCCCATGAGGAATGGCTCAAACGATTTCCTCATGCTTAAGTTACACATCTGACTACTAATAGTTCAGATCATGTGCCACTACTGATAGAAAAGGGGGCTCAGGTGCCTGGCCGTTTGAATCGAAAGCCCAGATTCCGGTTTGAAACGAGTTGGAGCTCGTATCCGGAAACACATGAGGTTGTGCAAACAGCATGGGAAAAGGATAAGCATCCAGACCCGGGGCAACGGGTCTTCAAAGCCACCCAGAATAGTCGGCTAGGACTACTGCAATGGAAGCGGGAGAGATTAGGCAACGTGCCACGCCTAATCCAAACGAAGCAGAGTGAGTTGGATGCCCTTAATCAAGGCACTATAACTCTGGATTCAAAGCTGAGAGCTGTGAAGGTGGCCAAAGAGATAGACACACTCCGAGATACAAATGACACCTACTGGCGTCAGAGATCAAGAGTGGAATGACGAGTTAAGGGTGATAGGAATACGGGGTACTTCCATGCTCTGGTTGTCCAGAGAGGTAAGCAGAGTACGTTCTTGGAACTAGTGGATGACAATCAAACGGTGACTTCAGGGGAAGACGGAATCCGGGAGTTAGCTGTGGCTTTCTATACCAAGCTATTTACATCAGAGAGCCATTCTCCAGGGATTAATCTGGACCAGATTGCAAATAAGTGCCTGTCGGGGGGGCTAATCCGACAACTAGAAATGCCATTTGTGGAGAGTGAAGTTAAGGCGTGGTTGTTCGCCATCAATGGGAACAAATCACCAGGGCCAGATGGGATGTCCAGTGCTTCTTCAAAACATACTGGGCAATAGTGGGGGACGATCTCACAGGAATGACACTGAATTTCCTTAACAATGGTGTCATGTTGAGGAAATTGAGGAAATTCAATTTCACCCTGATCACCCTGATCCCAAAGGTACCATCACCGACTCATATGTCTCAGTTTAGACCCATAGCCCTATGTAACACTGTCGCTAAGGTCATGGCTAAGGTGTTAGCCAATAGGCTTAAAAAATGTCTCCCCACCATTATCTCAGAAACCCAAAGCGTCTTTGTGCCTAATAGGTTCATAACATATAATGTCCTTCTATCTTATGAATTACATCATATTATAAAACATAAGAAGAAGGGGAGGGAGTGTTTTATGTCGGTCAAGCTCGACATGATGAAGGCGTATGACCGTATTGAATGGGGCTTCCTGAAAGCGATGCTGCTCAAATTAGGATTTGGTTATCGATGGGTTAACCTTATAATGGAGTATGTGGAGACAGTCACGTATGCCGTCACTATCAATGGGGCACAGTCACAGTTCTTCCAACCTGGAAGGGGACTCCGGCAAGGAGACCCTCTATCCCCTACCTCTTCATCATCTGCACGGAGGGTTTTATAAGTCTCCTCAATGCAGCCGGACTAAATGGGGATATTCAAGGTATTAAGCTGGGATACGACACGGCTAGTTTTACCCATCTCATGTTTGCGGACGATACACTTTTATTAGGGAAGGCAACCCAAGAGGAGGCTCTCACTTTTAAAAGGGTCCTTGCTCAATATGAGACGTGGTCGGGGCAACTGGTCAACCCACAAAAATCAGCAATCCAATTGAGCCCGAATACTCCGAGCTCTACCAGAGCGTCAATATCGGGGATTTTAGGAATGCCCGAAGTCGACACTCATGGCAAGTACCTTGGACTTCCAACAGCCTTAGGTACATCTAAACAAGAAATCTTCTCGTCTATAGTCTCTAAGGTGCAACAGAAGGTCGACAGTTGGAAGTCCAGGCTTCTATCTAAGGCAGGTAAAGAGATTTTCATTAAATCGGTGTTACAGTCCATCCTCACATATACAATGCAAGTCTTCTTGTTGCCTATACACATTTGCAACAAGATAGACTCTATACTATCAAATTATTGGTGGGGTAACAATGATAAAAATACAAGAGGTATACATTGGGCATCTTGGAAGCATCTTTGTAAGCCTAAAGATGAAGGAGGTCTCGGCTTTAGGGACCTCAGGTTGTTCAATATTGCACTATTGAGCAAACAAGTCTGGAAACTGATCTATGAGCCGGAGGGTCAACTGGCCAAAGTGTACAAGAGTCGTTACTTCCCCAACACATCCTTCTGGGCAGCACAACTGGGGACCAATCCGAGCTACATCTGGAGATGTATGCTCAAAGTCAGAGAATATATGGGTTAGACGATAGAATGGGACATAGGCAATGGGGAGGATATTCTAACCTGGCAACATAGGTGGGTTCAACATACGTGGTCGAAGCAACCTTACACAGCAAACCCGGCCCCTGCTACTCAAAAGACGAAGCGGAACAGTACCCATAACAGCATTCCACACAACAACACAATATCCCAGTTTATAGATCCA
Organism: Echium plantagineum; assembly: GCA_003412495.2. NCBI lineage: Eukaryota > Viridiplantae > Streptophyta > Magnoliopsida > Boraginales > Boraginaceae > Echium > Echium plantagineum. The sequence continues at coordinate 30,107,004 of CM016563.1, read as the reverse complement.
ATTATTGGGATCTGGGATCTAAATGCCCTTAAAGCCCATTTCTTAGACATCTATGTGCAGGAAATCATTCAAATACCCCTTACGAATCTACACAGAGCAGATCAACCACTATGGCCATACACGGCCAAGGGTCGATTCACAGTCCAATCGGCATACAAAGCATACATTAATCACATAGGGGTTTCTCCTCAGGGGGCACATCATAGAGAGCATACCAGCCTTTTTTATAAGAAATTTTGGAACATGCATTTACCAGGAAAGATTAAGCATTTCATTTGGAGAGTCATTCATAATAATTTTCCAACAACAAACAATCTCATCAAAAAGAAGGTCCAAGTTCAAGATCTATGTTCTCTATGTAATCTCAGCAATGAATCGGCCATGCATGTGTTTCAAACATGTTAGTATGTACAAGTTATAGAACAGCATTTCCATATCAATCCGGAAAGAGACAGATGTAGGGACTTTCGAGACTTACTAGAGTTAAGATGGCGAAAATTACCTCCGGATAAGCTTTATGTATGGCTGACTAGCTTGTGGTATGTGTGGTATCAACGGAACAAGGCTGTACGATTGGAGCCATGCCTGAGACCGGAAGAGGTAGCTCGAGCATCGGAAGTTTTCAGCCACAACCATAGGAATGCCCCGGAGGATCTAGATCGGCTAACATCTCAGATTCCAGGGCTGAGACCCCCTTAAGGAACCTTTGATAAACATGGAGATATGAGGGAGGAAGGAAAGTGTATCGGCTTTGATAAATTTGAAGAGATGCCTGTTCGACTGACCTCTCATCTTCTAGGGAGGAGATCTATTAAATGAAGCTGATTATTAAAGATATCAGGAGGAAGTGAAGTATTTACAGTTATTTTGCCCTAGGGCTTTGGTAAGGTTTCGAAATGGGCTGTCCATATTGGCCCTAATATGCTCCGGCCATCCACTTGTGTGTGATGGACCGTATTTGAGCTAATTCAGTCTGTGCTTGGGCCGGTGTGGCCTATTTTTTTCTCTTTCCAGTTGTGATACTCGTTGTCTTCTTTATTCTTAATAATATTCATCGCTAAGTTACCAAAAAAAGTTTAACGAGCTCCTTTTAAAACTAATTTCGAAATTTGTACACACATTTGTCATACGGTATCAATTTTTAAATATATATGTATCAATATATTATTAGCTTAAAACATATTCATTTATCAATTATTATATCATACTAACAATAAACAATGTTGAATCCTCTCACCAATTATCCTTTACTAAACTTAATTTTTTCTACATAAAATTAGTCATCGGTTCGGTTCGGTTTTTATCGGTTCTCACACAAGGCGAACCGGGTAGGTTCGGTTCCCTCAAAGGCGGAACCGAAATCGGTTCGGTTTCGATCGGTTCTAACAAAATCGATTCTTTTCGGTTCGGCTCGGTTTCGATTTTCCTCCACACCCCTAATTTTTCACGTGATATTTTTAGAAAATTTTCTTTTAATTTATTCATTGAAAATAAAATACTCAGCCTTACCCATCTTGGATGCTAGTAAATTAGGGGGTGTTTGATAAAAATATTAAGAACTTAATCTAGATGATTTAGCTACTTTTTTTTTTTTGTAAATTAGCGATGAGGTGAACTTCGAACCTAGGACCTTCTGGTTACTAGCGAGAGCCTTTTCCACTAGGCTATTCGATTACTCGATTTAGCTACTTTATTAAGGACTAAATCAAATAAGACCCAGTCAAAATCCTTGATAGATTTTTAAGCTAAAAATCTAAAATTAATTTTCTTGTCTGAACCAATTCATAAGGCATTAATATTACTTTTCCATATCTAACATTAGCAGATTCTTAGATTATTGTATTTTTACATTCACAATTTTATATAGAATAAAATTGATAATGTAAAAATATAATAATTTTTATATTTTCAATTTCTTGTATTTTTTTCAACAACAAATCTCTTGATAGTTTATATACTATATTGATAATTGCTAAACGTAGTTAAATTAAATAACTCATAAACTATATTGATAAACTATATATGGTATAAAATATATGCTGAACATAGTTAAATATATACATATAATTCTTGATCAGTTGTTAGCGTAAAATATATATACATATATATGTTGAACATAATTAAGATAGTTGCTCGAGTAAAATTACTAAATGATGCTGATTAAAAAAATGAGGTTAGATATATTTTGTTCAAGTAAAATATATACATATAAACTATATTGATAAATGTTTTATCGATTTTGAGTAATTTAATTTAATAAATATATTTTTATTAGATTTAAAATATCCATTTAATCATATTTATCATTTTGTAATTATTTATAATAAGTTAATAATAATATTCTTATGTAATTTTTAGGAAGGTGGGAGTGATATATGTGACTAAACTGTTAATTAATTAAATGGTGGGTAAATTGTTAATATAACTTAAATTCAGTGTTTTTCTTTGAATTGTTATCAAACAGCTAAACAGATTCATTTACAATCAGCAATTCAACATTCATTCACTTATAACCAGATTTCAAATTTCAGTTTTTCACACTTATCAAACAGGACCTTAGTTGAAGTACTAAACAAAGAAAAATTAGGAGTTACTAAAATGATTGCCGATGGCTCAATAGCCTAGTGGCATCCGGCCCAACCTTTCATGTAAGAGGTCATGGGTTCGAACCTTGTTGGAGACATATTTGTCTCATATTATACTCTAACTTTCTATTAGTTAGCAATTTCTGTATTCATGTTTGCAATATCATTGTAATCACAATTCATCGCTAATTATCAAAAAAAAAAAAAAAAAGGAGTTACTAAAATGATTATACATCTAAATTACGTTTAGATTTGTTTTTATATATTTCCTCACATACGAGAAATCGAATAATTTAGTAGAAAAGACTCTGCTAGTGACCAGGAAGTCCTGAATTCAAAACTCATAGAAAGAAACAAAAAAAGATCCTCACATACTCGATTGACGATTCCTAATTTTCATTACAATCAAATTGAGACAATCATCCTTACGTCACTCTGTTATTTATTTTGTCCAATGTTTGTAGACTTTGAGTGAGGCAATCCATTAATAATCCAGTTATTCCCATTGAAATAACTTTAAACGAGAGTCGGTCTTGGTACATGGAGTAGTGTGTAACAATCAAGGAGATTATTAGTAATAATTATCTGTTTTGAGCTTCTTCCTTTTTATGTAAATAAGGATATTAAAAGAAAAATTAATGTACGGTACTTTGAATTTTGTAACAAAATAATTATATTGGATATTCTTGAAATGTCTAGAAAGACATCTTTTTGAATTGAAGGGAGTATACAATTAATCAAAAAATATTAACACTGATTGAGAATATATTAAAAGGGTAATTGTCAATAAATCATCCTTTGAGATTTCACTAAAATCTCGATAATCACTTCTTTATTATTCAAGTGCTAATATATATATATAATATATGTAATATATATATATATATAATATATATATATATATATATGTATGTGTGTCTGCGCGCGCGCGTGCACAATTATTGACTTAAAGAATCTATTTGATTAATTTAATGTTTCATTTGGTAGCCAGGAAATGAAATAGAATTGGTGGGAATGAAATGAAAGTTGATTGCATTGGAATAGGTGGGAATGGGATGAAAGTTGATTGCATTGCTAATTTTAGTAGCTAGTAGTAATAAAGTTCTCATGTGTGTTACTTACAATATTCATTTCATTACCCCACATCCACTCCTAGCTACCAAATGTAACGTACGTACATATATAGCGCATATCAATTTATACTTGATTTCATTCTTAAATAAAATCTCATATATAAGACACGCATTAAAAAAATTCAAGAGTTGGTACGGCAAAATAAATACAATCGAAGAAATTCTTGAAATAAATCCCAAAAATAAATGATATTCCCTCCGTCCCTAAAAGATTGTTACATTTTGACTTTTGTTAGTCAAACCTTATAAAATTTGATCATGAATTCCCATTAAACGATTAGAAATAATATAGTCTTGTGGTACCTTGTTAGATTCGTCTCAATATATATTTTTGAATTATTAACTTTTTATAATTTTTTCGCATGTAGAATAATAGATATTTATGTTTTAAATTGTGCTTTGTTGACCACCAAAAATCAAAATGTGAAAATCTTTTAGGGACGGAGGGAGTATTAAGTACTAACTTTAATTCTTTCGGTCAACACCAGTCCTCGTAGTCATTAACTACGTGAAGTTTTTTTCCTTTTTTGTCATCGACTATTTAATATTTGAAATTGTAATTTAAATGATGGATTGTTATTCAAACAAGAAAACGAAGAGATGTTCCATATGATCCAAAATAACTATTTCAAATATTGAACAACTAATATCATAGAAAAATTAATAGTTATCTATAAAAATGTGACTAAACAAATATATAATTAAAAAGATGTTGGAAAATTGTTACTTTATAAAAATAAATATTTCTATTAAAAAAGATTATTAAACAAATATGTTTATAAAAAGAACAATATGGTAATTATTTTTAATATAACATACAGACACACGTTAAATATTCATATTTTAATTTTTGAGTGTATAATAAGAAAAGGTATTTGATTTTTACACTCCAAATTTTATAACCACACTCCACTTTATCACTTTTTGTAGTTTTTTATAGAGTAAATTGAAGGGTAAAATAGAAAATTTGGAGTGTCTTAATCAATTTTTGGAGTGTAAAAATCAAAACCCTAAGAAAAACCTTTAAGAAAATTGATGCAGATACATGCTCTTAAAAATATTCAATAATTGCTTAAAACGTTGGGGCCCTCTATAAAATGTACAATCAATTTGAAGAAATGTCACCATTCAGTGTATATTTCATTCTTGCCAATAATATCATAATGTCTCCTTTCTCCATCAAAATTACCACATTTATCATTCTTTTCTTGCTAAGTTATGCACAAACTATACATATTTTTAGTGACTCGAATGATGAATTTGTCCCTAGTTCGGGTAAACCTATTGAGGTTCATATATGGGACAACCTTTCCATAAATAGTCCATCGTTAACGGCTCATTGTTTCTCTAAAGATGACGATTTGGGAGTTCATGTTCTTCATATTAATGAAGAATTTAATTGGAGATTTAAAACTAATTTCTTCTTCACAACAATGTTTGCCTGTCATTTTTGGTGGAATGGAAAGGAGTTATCATTTGAAGTTTTTAACATTGATTTACTAAGAGCTTATTGTAAAAGTAATAGGAAATGTGTTTGGATTGTTCAACAAGATGGATTTTATTTGGGTGATGCTTTAACCCCTCCTTTTGATCTTTCACAAGCTAAAAAGCTTCAGGATTGGTGATTTCAATTATAGAAATGTAGTTCCATACACAATATATTTTAGTGTTGGTTTTATTATAAAATATTTACTCAACTCATGTAATTGCAGATCTACGTGGATTGAAGTGGGAGTTCGAAATCGATTATAATTTTGTTTGGCGATATTATTATTTATTATTCAACAAAGTAATACATGTGAATATAAACTAGTAAGCAACAATGAAAATAACAAACGTTACACAAATATCTCCAACAGTATTCCTTATTTTCCTCTAACTAACAACTTTATTTAAGATTGTTTGCTTTTGTAATTTGATGTAATTGTTTTTGTAACTTGATGCATATATTATATCAATTACCATGGGTAATGCCCGTCAAATGACATGAGGTGATGCATTCAATGTTAGGCCGAATTACAATCTTCACGACATATAGGAATTGCGAGCGATTCCGGAGCACCGACAATGGCAGAACCCCAAAAGTTGTAACATAGACTATAACATCATGAATAAAATGAAAAAAGTTGGATGGAATTGGTGGATGGAATGTGGAAATAGAATTTATTTACGAGACAAACATGAAAATGTATAGTAACTAAAATGGAAATTTAGCTTGAAAATGGAATTAAGGCATCCATGTGGTGAAATGACTATTTTGCTACTAACTTAACTATCTGTCTTACTATACTTCTAAATAGGGGCAAAATTGTCATTTTACATTAGAATTTTACTATTCTGGTGTTTATATAACATATCAGGTTAAAAATTAATGTTGACACGTGCTTGACCACCATTGATTGTTTCTAGATTTTGTACAACAAATGAAGCAGCGGGTACAACAGTTAAAGCATGTCAATATAGAGTACAATCTCCAAAGCAAACGGTACAATCGAGTGAATAGTATTGCAGACATGTGACCCTTGCCGACCGTGGTACAACCGTATGAGGCACTCGCGTGACCTTGACGACTGCGTGTAAGGTAGTACCTCATGCATAGTCCGCTTTTCTTACTATTATAGATTATGTTGATTGACACTATACTTCTACTTAAAAGAAATTACAAAAAAAACACAAATTTTACTAAAAAGTGCTTGCGCAAGTGCACATACATAAATATGATGGAAGAAATGAGTTGAAAGAAAGGGTTGACGAAATTCTAAACCGGAACAACTATAAACGTTAGGGAAGATAAGGAATAACACCTCCACTATTGAACTCATGTCACTCTTTTGTGTTCTCATACATGAAGTGTCAATTGTATCATGACAAATTTATAAATTCGAATAGTTTCTATAAATATAGCATCAATTGCACAATATATTTAACGAATATATAACAAACCACATCATTCACTAATATAAAACGTCTAAAGTCTAATTCAACAACTACTTTCACATTTGTCGTTCGACTAAACCAAACTATTTCAAAATGTCAAACTTGACGATAACATACAATTGGGAGGGATGAAATGAGTCGAAGGTGCAAAATCCAAGAGATAGTCGAGGAAAATATTTTAAATATTTAAGAATATTGAGAGTTTTTTTTATTATTATTTTTTAAAAAAAAGAGGGGGCATTTTATTGAATATGAAAAAAGAGCAGATACAATCAAGCAACATTAACAAAGAATGGACATACTAAATTTTTAATTGAGACATAACCCCCAGTTGGACCTATTCTGAGGCACACGTTCCCATCCATTAATGCTGCTCCTAATAGCTTGAACGCATTTTGTACTCACTTGATCAACATTCAATCTCTCTTGCCCAAAGATACTACCATTCCTAGTTGCCCAAATATAATAAACAACAGTTGCAAAACACAGTCTGTGCAAGTGACTTCTGAAAGATTTGCCTTTGCCTTTGTTTAACATCCATCTACTTTTTGTCTTCCAACCTTGAGGGGCATGATATTCCTGAAGATAAAGCAGAAGCCTTCTTTAGACAGTGGTCGAAAACTTACACTCAAAGAAGATGTGCTGCAGTGACTCAACTCAATTTTCACAGAGAACACAATTATCATCTTGCACCACCTACCACTTTTTAAGTCTGTCTCTTGTAGTTAGTTTGCCTAAACAAGCCAGTTATAGGACAAACCTAAACCTTGATACTTATCCTTTAAACAACACAAGAGGCCACCATTCAACTTTGCTTCCTTGATGCTTAAAATTCTGCCAGACATTAGCATTAACATGCTCCATATGCCCATACCATTCTAGCACATCTTTTGATTTAGTGAGCACATTGAGGGAAATCATTCAAAAGCTCCTGAGCTTCAACATTCAGTTCATCCCTATGATGTTCTAGTCTTAGTTTGACAACAGCTACTGTTACCACAACAGATATACCAAGCCTCTTAATGCATCCAGATGACAGAAAAACACTAGGAGAGCATTAGGATGCCAGTTATCAAACAAACAATTAGTAGAAAGGCCATTCTGCGCCACTTTTTTAACATGAGGTTTAACATGTCTTCTAAGTTGAAAGAGTTTACTCCAACTCCAAGAATCTGTATTTTTTGCTCAATACCCCATACACTTTGACCTTTAAGCCAAATGGTGTGAATCCACTTCACCCATAAAGTCTCTTTGTTGCTACATAAATTTCACAAATGCCTTACCATACATGTCATGTTCCAGGAGAGGATGCTCTTTAGCCCAAGCCAACAGATATGCCTTCACCATTTTCTCAATATCTTTGATCACTGCTTTTGGCAATAAGACAGTCTGGCATCAGTAGTTGTAGATGCCAAAGAGAACAGTGTGAATGAAAACTAATCTTCCAGCAAAACTGAGCTTCTTAATGCCCTAACTATTGATTCTCTTCTTGACTTTTTTTAATCAGGATCTTGTAATTCCCAACTGAAATATGTTTTTAGTCAAGGACAATCCTAAGTATTTAATAGGTAACTTGCCCACAGGGATATTGAGAATTCAACTGAGTCTGATAGCTTCAACATCACCCGTTCCTACAAAATAGCTGAAACTTTTAGATAAGTTTGGATGCAATTTAGAAATATTGCTAAATCTGCTTAGGACATCTTTGATTAATTTCATAGATGTTTTAGTAGCTGCACACTGAATAAAGAGGTCATCTGCAAAAATTGACATTCACCAGCTGAATTTCCTTGCATCTAGGGTAGAAATCAAACTGCTGCTGACTAAGAAGCTGTAATGACCCGCCTCAGGTAGGCCCCCTGAGGTTAGGCTCCCTATCAAAGGGGACTGAAAAATGATTACTGAAAAATGTAACATATCCATCGGGGTATAACAATACATGACATCACCATGAGAAAAATCAAAGTACATCAAATCCCGCAACACCAAAAGTACAGCAGGGAAAAAAGATCCTAATGCCACCACCGCCACTCACCGAAACAGGGATCTACTCGTTACAACAAGTAGCCTGCTAAAAGAATAAATCCCCGAAGAGTCAGCTCGACAGCTGGTGAATTCTAACTCAAGTGGAGAAGCAACAGGCAATGGGTCCTGAACTCTTTCATTGATTGAGAGTTAGACACCTTAGAAGTGAGTGCAATACAAGTGGAGTTTAGGAATCTGGGCATAGTTCCAGTGACAAAGAACATTTTGATAGCCTGGGTTACAACATTTTTTATGATGGATCATGAGCTTTTGAAGAACTCAACTGTGAAGTCATCTAGACTAGGGGCTTACCATCTTTCATGCACAGTAATGTCTTTTCAATCTCCTGTTCTGTCACATTTTGGACAAGCATTTGACTCTTGTTTTCACTAATGCATTCCCATTCCAATCTGTTGAGCTCTTCATATTTACAGTTGTCTTTGATAGGGGCAGAGAAAAGCTCCTTATAGAAATTCACAGCAATACTCCTGACATGCTCATAATATGTGGCATCCACTCCATTCTTATCCGTTTATGGTAGTGATCCTATTTCTTGCTTGATGAATTCTGGTAGACTTGTGGAAGTAAGAAGTGTCGGCATCACTTTCTTTATACCACCACACTCTGAACATATTCTGATATAGCTGGTATTCTGCATCATATAGTCTTCTAAAAGCCTGCTCTACATTGACAGCTTTAGTGAGTACTACATGGTCAATACAACCAGCCAGGATCTTACAATTGAGCCTATCAAGTTCCACTTTCTTCTTTGCAACTCTGGAACTAATATTTGAGAAATGTCCTTGTTTAGGTCTTTCAATTCAATTCTCAAAGTTTCAGCTTCTGGTGCAATTTGTCCATTTCACTGTCTTCATGATCTTGCTCCCAAGAACTACACAAGATAGACTATATGAGCTATGCTGGATCCAAATTTTTTTGACACTTAAAACGCTTTGGCTCCTTTGGCAAAGCATGGTCAATATTAATTACCAAGGGGCAATTATCAGACTCACTAAGATCTCTCACTTGCACTTCACAGTTCTTGAAATGATTCAACCACTTGATGTTTTATAAGATCTTATCTAGTAGTCTAACCACACCTCCTTCAATCCAGTTTCTACACCATGTGAACTGATGCCTAATGTGAGGATGTTCCACAGTTTAATGTCTACAATACACTCATTGAATTCTTCCATAGCCCTAAAGTCAGGTGAGCATCCCTTACAGACTCACTAGAAACCCTAACAGAGTTGAAATCATCACCTACTATCTAGGCTTCATTTCCCACACTACTCACCATGCTTCTAAGAGATTGCCAAAGAGCTCTTCTCTCCACTCTAGAGTTTTTATCATAACTCACAGATAAAAAGAAATCAATGGCATCAATCCTACTACACACTCTGCTCATGACATGCTGACCATCATTCATAGCCGGACCCAGGACTGAAATTCCGGAGGTGCGAAGTCAAAAACTATCGAATAAGCAACAAAATATTAGGTCAACAAAAAATTACATTAGCGAGAATGTATTCTTAAATTTACAAAGCAAATCTTCTATATAATTTTTAAAATGTGCTAAAATTAAATCACTACAGTACTAATAGTACTAAATGCATCTCGTTCTAGATAAGTGACTAGACGGTCATTTAACCATTGATCGTCCATCGTACTACATTTATCACTTTTGACATGATTCATAGCTGAAAAAATGCATTCAACACTTGCCACTGCTACCGGGAAAAATAAAGCTAACTTCATAAGCGTATACCTATACTGAAAGTTGTACACTTATTTATTTTCACCAATTTTACATAAAGATGTGAGAGACCTCGCAACTCTCTGAAATCAGAATCACATCGAACAACTTTAACATAAGGAGCAATAAAATCAATTTTATTAACCTTACTAATAAAATTATTAATCCTTCGATGAGTCCTCACACATTTTCCTTTTGAGTGCAAGTAAACATTTATGTCAACAAATATAATCATTTTTTATATTATTATTACATATAAGTTTATATAGAATTGTTTTCACCAAAAATTTTGGTGGCGCATTTGCACCATGTTGTTATATATAAGTCCAGTTATACCATCATTATGCACCACAACAAAATTAACTATTACAAAGTTCCAGCTAAGAATTATCCTACCAACATGACCAGGAACTATATTGTGTATACTACTCCGATTATCAAAGACTCTATTAACAACAATATCAACATCATAACTATTTAGCTTATTCTCAACAAAACTAACAATATTGTAATATTTACATTTTGTTTTTCAGGCTGAGCTACTTCTTGGCATTGATCATGCCTCTGACATTCCATATCAAGATCTTCATTTGTCAAGAGGAACTCTGGTAGGTCTTCTTCTCCTTTTCTACACTGGTTTAAACCAGTCACTTATACTTTAATTTTCCTGGCCTTATGAAGATGAGCTCAAGGAACAAGCTTCTTTACCACTCTTTTTGTCCCATTCAGGTGCACTGCAGCATCCTCCACTAATATTGAGAAATGATTTGGAGACAGAGTTGGCTTAGATTCTTTCAAGACTGGTATGGGTTCAATAATGTTATCCATAATGCAATCAGTCCCTTGCTCAACTATATCATTTTCCTTGTCATTCTTATCTTCTACCAGATACAGTTCAACTGATGCCTCTACTATTGCAGCCTCTACAACTGGAACATGTTATTTAGGCTGCCACACTTGCAAAACATTCTACGATTTGCTTTGGTGGTGATGGCTTCCAAACTTGCAGTGGTCATCATCATTGCCCAAAAACTTTGCAATGTTTGCAACATGGGGAATCCACTTATATTGAATCTGTTGCATAAACTCCTCTCCTCGTTCATTAACCAAGGACACAGCCTTAGGCAGCTCCCTTGAAGCATCAATTTTCACATATGTACTTGTATAAGCTATACGAGTAATGTTCGAGGAAGCTCCATCCACAAAAATGGGAGATCCAATGTAGCTTCCAACTCCTCTTCCAGAATTGGAGACTCAGATATGGCAATCGCACCCACACCGGGATATTTTCAACTCCTCTTCTTGCAGGTTTCATATCCGGTGTCCAAGCACGAAATACCACTAGAAATTGTGCAAAAATTCATGGTGCATCAGCTAGCATTTCATCTCTGCCCTTGTCTTCTTCGAATTTTCCCCAATTTCTTTTAGCATAAGCTTCGATTGCTCCAAAACTAGGGTTTATACCAATTACATAATCAAATGCTGATGATTTCCACCTATTGATGCTCGGCGATACATTAATTGACTGATATTTGATTACAAGTTTGTTGTCTATTTCATCCATAGGAATGAAATTGAGCTTCAACCTAGAAAGATTAGGTTCTCCGATCGCATTTGCATACGTTTTCCTTTGATTACTAGTATTACCACGGTTTTCCCTAGCTATTCGATCATTTCCGCCGCCATTTACAGGGCCGAAAACCACCAAATCGACACCGTGACCTGCATTTCTTGCTTCAGTAATGGTGGTTTCTTTCTCATGTTCGTTGAGAGGATTTAGGATGTTCTCTCTCCTCAGTGATTACTTCTCCAATTTATCTTTAAAAAAATATTGAGAGTTAAATTGTAATCTTCCTTTCATTTTTATTTGGTTTTTTAGCCTTATTTTTGTTTCAAAATATTTGTCTTTCTAGCATAGAAAGTTGGGAATTCTGACAGATTGACACTTTCTTATGCCAATTTTTAACTTGAAGCACACAAGGCCTTTTTTTACAAAAGAGTAACACCCATCCTCAATAATTTTACTATACTACCCTTAATGATAGTTTATCTTCTTCCTCTTCTCTAAACCCTACCACCAGAACCCCACTACCATCCTGCGCCGTCCCCTCAACCACCACTAACCCAATTGCACCCCTACATGCCTGCCCTTAACCCACAACCAACCTCCCACCAAACGGCTAACCAAAATGGTAATGGTAACTTGCTAAAACACCTCTAACCAAAATGTGTCATGTTAACAACAAATTGATTACGAACAACCATGATTGCAACGTCTCAAGCCTTGGTAAACTATACTATGGCTGCATGGACGGACCCACTATGTAGTTAGGGTATGCATGTGCATACCCTAACAAAAAATGAAAGTGTCCTAGTGGTATTATACTAGATCTAGCACTCAAAAGGTCACATGTTCTACCCTTGCAGGTAGCAATGTTTTTAGCAATGTTTTTTGCCAGCAACAAAATCCTTCATGATAAATGGTTGATAAATAAGAAGACATATAATATATATATAAAATCCTTCATGATTTAGCATACATTGTTGAGCTTTGGTGCTCAAATATAATGGAAATTAAAGAAACAAAGTTTCTCTTTAATTACTAAAGGAATATTCATGATAAAAATAATTATCATATACATATATATTATATAAAATATACTACTATATAAGATACTGTTAAGAATCTATGGGGTTCCACTCTAAAACCAATTGGCAATAGAGGGAGTAGTCCAAGATCTTATATAATAACCCGGGAGGACATCGACTTTCGATGTGGGATGTGCATCTTAACATCTAGGTATCCTCGTACCTAATATTCACCAGCCATTGACGTACCCTGTAGTTGTGCCAATGTATATGTATTTAAAGTCCCACTGTTTACCAGCTCTCTAGATATCATGAGTGATTTATCAACAAGAAGTTCGTGTATTTCTTTATCAGTCCTTGTGTCGATCCTGTGATGACAATAAAGTAATTAATATTTTATTTTGTTTTAATGTTAAGAGTTTGCATTAAGTTAGGAAAATTATTTATTATATATATGCAATATGTATAACCATTTTTTTAAGTTCGCTGCATCTTCAATTGGTGGATCCACTGTGAAGGAGGAGCTATTTCTTGATGACAAAGCCAATCCTAATATAAAACAAAGTCAGTATTAAATAAGTGAATTAATTGTAAATGATGCAGTATGTGTAGTTAATAGTATTTATACTTTTGTATACAGATAAACTTAGTCTTTTAGCAACAATAACTGCGTATCTTTTTGCAGCTTCCATTAAGATTGGTCCTTGAGTCTCAACCATTTCTTCCCATAATGTAACGCATATAGGTACTTTCCTGTATGCATATACTTTAAATATATCAGATTTTATATAACTTTAACATACAATATATAAGCATTTGTTTACAAAACGTACTCTGTGTTGATGAAAGTAAATCGCTGCACCATTTTTGGCCCTGTTTGAGTAGTAACAATTTCAGGATTTTCCATAGCTATAATAACTCTCATGATGTCTGAGTAGAAATTAAAAAGAGTATAAGCTATTTATAGTAAAGGTCTTTATTTATACTCAGATGTATGGGAATATAAAATTACCAAAGGTGGTATTGTTATCATTCTTCTTGCTGATAATCGATGTGAATGGGGTTAGGCTGTCTAGGAAGTCACGCATGTTGGGGTTGCTCTGAGGTGCGGGACAAATCAGAGTATCTTTTCACAATATCCATTGATATGGGTGTTTCTAGATCTTGTACATCATATCAACTTCTCTGACCTGTGCATTTGTTATGTCATACACCTGGAACTGACGTAGTGTTGGGGCTAAGATAGCAATATGTGGATCGAACCCTGTGGCTACTACTTCAGTTCCCTGCAATTCAGTAGATGTTTAATGTAGTTTTTTGTGTGTAGACCACACGACACATAATGTGAGGAAAGTTCAGCTAATGAATACAAATACTTAACCTCATCATCAGTTAGCACATAACGTTTCAATTTCGAGCCATTCTTGCATGTGATTGGTGGAATATCTTCGAGTATAGTATCCCTTGATGTCCAGTTTTTTGTAGTCCTATTAATCTGGTTTATCAGCATGGTTGGTTGGCTCATTTCACAACTATTACCTGTAATCATAAAGAGTATAAAGAGTATATCAATCAATGATAGATGCATTGACAGTTCATGCAGTAACCATTGTGATTGCACACCTGTATAACATTTCAGCATTTGATGATGTATTCCAAAATCTTGTGTTGCAATTCATGATGTACACCTAATAAGTTAAGATAGTAGTATAGCTAAACTAAGTAATTTGACACTGATGTTAGAATAGAATGACAAAGAACAACAAGAGATATGCCACTTGAATTCAATTAGATTCTATACCAAAAACACATCATATCCAAAAAAGGCAACAAAATTAAAAAGTATCAAGGTTCAAGTTGAAAGGAAGTAAATGTTGAAGAGCACAATCATTTGATAGGATTAATCAATACCACATCATACATACACAGAGTATAACACAACGTAAAAGAAAAAAATAGCAGACAATATGTGAAAGAATGATGTTTTAAGCCTTAGAATAAGGAAGTTTTGAATAACTTCAAAGGTATAACCAAATAAACCTTATATGATGATGTAGCAAAAAGGACGTGTATT
The DNA here is from genome assembly GCA_003412495.2 of Echium plantagineum. Taxonomy (NCBI): domain Eukaryota; kingdom Viridiplantae; phylum Streptophyta; class Magnoliopsida; order Boraginales; family Boraginaceae; genus Echium; species Echium plantagineum. The sequence goes on along the minus strand of CM016563.1, from coordinate 30,091,905 downwards.
CGATATTACCAAAAAATAACACATGATATATAAGAACTTTATAAAATACAACAAAGAGGCCAGCAAAAACTTAAGAAGTAACTATTATACCTCCATCAAAAATAACCATGATAACTATCATTTCATAGGGATAACAAAATCAACCTCAAGGATAATTTAGCAAAAAAGACTGAACTACTACACATCAGTATGTCATAAGATTACTATACCATACTTATACTGATGGATGGTCTTAGAAGCTAAAACAAAAAATTGACTACGCAAAAAAATCATATCCTAGAGGATTAATGCAGCCTCGCCTTTATAAGAACCTCAGTATATACAACATTAGTTGTATATTTGGTTCCAGGTCCATCACAGGTAGATGGAACAATAAGTATTTTCACGTTATCCCCTGTTTTTGCTCTGGACAATTCAACATTACTAAGCATAACATGCATATAATACATTAAAAAAAGGCTATAATAAAAATGTAACATATATGATCATATATCATACCTCCAATAACACTTCAGAAGATATTACTTGCACTATGGGTTTGAGAACACACCTCCAACTCTTCAAGCATGTATATGGCAACATAATTGTTCTGTGTACATAGAGAGTTAGTAGGAGTACTGTATTGTTCAAAATACCCTTCATTATCAAATAAAGTTTTTCAAAATAAGAAAGGCAAATAGGGGTTAAAAAGTTGATATTGTTTGACACAGGGAGATAATATCTCTGTAATTCTATCAACTACAGTGACATTAGAGCCTTCTATACCTTACTTAATAAATAAAATATAACTATTTTTCAATGATTACATATATGAGCATAGTTACATCAAACGGGATGGTTTTGGGTTATTCAATGGAACCAATTTCAATGGGAAACAGAACCATCCATACTAACCTAAACAATAAAATTCATTTCGTCAAACACAAACAAAGCTTATGTAAGGTGTAAATTAAGAAAATCGGGATATAAAAAAATCTCACGTTATCAATTACAACATATTTGAAGCTAAGCGAACCGCGAAAGGAACAACATCAAGATAACCCAATCAAGAAACAAATAAATAAAGTTTTGTTTATATTGGGTGAACATTAAAATTAGATAGAAAAAAACTTAGCTTTGTCAATTGAAGCCAATCTGAGTTATACCATAGCAAGAACAACCTTCAAACGACCCAATCAAAATAATTAATTAGAAGGAACTTGGTTAGAAGTAGCTGTAGTCAAATTGGATATCGAACAAAAATAAATTAAATTATGTAAATCACGTACCATTCTAGGTTATTGTATGCACAATTAGATGGAAAAAGCTTCATTTCGGTGTGTATCACCCACGAATTTGATAGGTGAAGAAGAGTCCAAATTTGAGTGAGAAGAGTTAGGTTTTAGTTCACTTTTTCATTTTACAAAAAAAAAAGAAATTATGGCTAATGATTTTGTGTTGGCACTGTCTAGTTCTCCCACGTTATTAGATGTGAAAACATTTGGCATCACGTGGATGGTCACGGTACAACAAGGCTTGCCTATTGTACAACTATCCAAAGCAGCGTGAGTGGGTGACAGCTAGCGTACCACATTTCATGCGCATGGTACAAGTCGTTTATGCACGCGCGTGTATGGAAGTCGCCAAAGTACAACATTTAATCCACAATGTACAAGCGTGGGATGCAGGCGCGTGGATATGACGACGACGCGTGCATCCCACGCGCAACACGCTTTTATATTAACGTGGGATATTAAATTAGCAATTAACCAATTAGTATAATTTTTAATTGATCGTTTTTCTACAATTCGATAAATATTTTTCATAATTCACGTGCAGATAGTTCGAAAAATAGATAGTACTCCATAAAAAAACGGAGGGAGTAATCCAATCAGCCATTTGACCCCGTTGCCACCACAAGCACACCCACCCACTATCTCTTGAGCCGCCATTTCACAAACGAGTTTATCAAATTCCAACCCAATATTTTTCAGTTCATTGCAAACTATTCGATGGCTTCCTCAACTTTTTCTTCCACTTCGATTCCTTCCATCACCAAGGTACACAAATATTAATATTCTACTCTTTTATAATTAACATTTGTATTGTTATGTATTTTTTTCATAAACATGTGATATAAATTGTTGGCACACTTTTATAATTGATATTTGTATAGTTATGTATTAGTTTTAGAATTATTTTCTTAGAATAAAATGTTGGCAGCTTTTTATAATTAATATTTGTATATTTATGTATTTGTTTTAATAATTTTCTGATTTTTTTTATGGCACATTTTTTTTGGTTGATTAAATGCAGAAATATGAGGGCCTCTCTGCTTTTACATCAAATCAAAGTTTATCAATACAAAGTTCAAGGAAAAGGGTAATGAAGAAAGTTGTTTCTGTGATGACACCTCAGCAAGTTGTGAGGAGTCCAGCTACCACAGGCTCAGTTGGGTGTTCTTGGTTTTTTCTTTTTTTGCAAAACAATTGAGATTTATGAGCTAAAGTTTGATTCTTTAATGATGATTTATGTTATTTATTAGCTAAAGTTTGAATCTTGATGATGGTTTATGTTGTTGAAGTTATGTTTATTGGATTTTGGTTATTGTTTAGGTAAAGACTAATATGACTTTGACTGAGAAGATATTGGCTAAGGCTTCAGAGAAGGAGAACTTGACCCCTGGTGAGAATGTTTGGGTCAATATTGATACTTTGATGACACATGATGTCTGTGGCCCGGGTTCCATTGGTATCTTTAAGAGAGAATTTGGTGAAAATGCTAAGGTAGTGTTCTATTGTCTTGTTTTTCATTTGTGAATATTGCATGGATGTGCGATAATATGTATTGTTGTATGCTACTGCGGTGGCGTGATGTTGAAATTAGTATAGCAAATCAGGATTCTGTTTGGACTGTGGACACGTGCAAGTAACTCTGATGAGGGTATCAGAGTAGCTACACGTCAACATCAACATGCCACAACGGCTTTGAAGTGGTTCTTGCCTAAGCGGGGTATTAGAATAGCTACTTTTGCCTTTACTGACAATTGATTTTCTTTAAATTTGAAGTATCAAACATATTTTTTTTGCCTTAGAGTGATCCAAGGGATTATGACTAACAATCATAATACTACTTAATACATGTCAAATTATTGATAGCTCTACTGAATGAAAAAAAAAATTAGCTTATGAACTGTTGTTACTATCCATGATATTTATTTGGGATTTTCTTAAGAAGTGAATATATGACAATCGATATGGATGTACTTAGTGATACCCCATTTGAATTCCAGACATAACATTGATCTTCTGCTGATTAATTAGATAGGACATATATTTTATCTTGAGAATATAACCAATTTCGTTGTTGTTCTGAGCTTCTTAAATATATTTTACTTTTAGTAACTTCGTAGATTCTTTTCTTGAAAATATTAGGTGTGGGATCGTGAAAAGGTTGTCATTATACCCGATCACTACATATTCACAGCTGATGAGCGAGCAAACCGTAATGTAGATATCTTAAGGGATTTCTGCACAGAGCAGAATATCAAGTATTTTTATGATATCAAAGATACTGGAAACTTTAGAGTAAGTAATACATGGTTTGTGCATTGCTACATATACTTCGTACCTGTTGCGTTTTAAGTGATATTTCTATGTAAAGTTAAAACTTTGATTTTACTTCGTATCCATTCAGGCAAATCCAGATTACAAAGGTGTATGTCATGTCGCTCTTGCGCAAGAAGGTCACTGCAGACCTGGAGAGGTACCCTTTTCACTATTAGTAGCTGACTAAGAGTAAATAATGCTCACCATGTTTAGTCTTAGGGGTATTTTAAACCACTGTGTTATTACTTCAGGTCTTGGTAGGAACAGATTCCCATACATGTACAGCTGGGGCGTTTGGCCAGTTTGCTAGTGGTATTGGCAACACAGATGCAGGATTTGTGTTGGGTACTGGAAAGCTTTTGCTCAAGGTGCGCTCATACATATATATATATTTTCTAATTATGACTCCCAGTAAATTTATCTATATAATTTTCTCTTATCCGGCATCTCTTTAACATAGAAATCTATGATCCACATTCTACCTCTCTGTTCCCAATCTGCTAATGCTTGACATAATATAGTTCGCCTTTTCTGGCTTTTGTAAATTTGTGCTTTGTCGTCTCTGGTTGGTCATTTCACAGGATGTTGGATAGTTGTTGCTTCAAAACAAGATTTACATTTACCATATCGCTCAGTGCGTTTTTCCCTCATGTCTTACTTCTTATATATTTGCAGGTACCTCCAACCTTGCGGTTTGTGATGGACGGTGAAATGCCTAATTATTTACTTGCAAAGGATTTAATTTTGCAAGTAAGTTTGACTTATCAATAATAATTTTATCTGCTAGTAGACTTGAAATAAAATTCCATCTTCTGTTGCCTTTTTACTCTTTAAATCTTGAAAGTTGGAATGAATGTTAAACTATTCGTGACTGCTAAATGTTCTTGCGTCAGATCATTGGAGAAATATCAGTGGCAGGAGCAACTTATAAAGCAATGGAGTTTGTTGGTTCCACTGTAGAAAGTTTGACTGTAAGTATAACAAATTTCAGTCTGATGGTCTGTACTCAACATATTATTACCTTTGTTATTGAAGCGACTTACTTCCTTTAATGTTTATATATATTTTGCTATGGCTTTCAAGATGGAAGAGAGAATGACATTATGCAACATGGTTGTTGAAGCTGGGGGGAAGAATGGAGTTGTTCCTGCTGATGCCACCACATATAAGTATCTTGAGGTTAGTTATCAAATTCCATGTTTGTGGTAAATCATTTTATTGTCGTACCTGAATTCACCTTAAGTCTTGTCATGCAAACTGGTCTTCAACTCTGAACAGTTTTTCTTTCGCCTTATAGGGGAAAACGTCTCTGCCTTATGAATCCGTTTATAGTGATTCTCAAGCAAGGTAATGTGAACTTCGTTAGACAAATTCGTTCTTTTGTAGCACGCATTGGCTAGTTTCTTTTGGCCCATTTACTTGAGTTAATTGAACCTTGAGTTTGCGAAAATTAAGTTGTCCTATTCTTGTTTTTGGAATCTACCTAGTGTACCAGATCAATTATAGAATAAATTTGTTATTCTGAAATATAACGACTGCATGGAACTTGCGATCATCTGAGATGACGTATGATACTTATCTAGAGAATTTGCATATTTGACATCAAATTCCTTGTGGTTTAGGTTCGGTTGTAATTATTTACGTGTTTGTTGATACGTGTTTGTTGATTAACTGCATCATATTTGTTACTTCCCTATGACTTGAAAAGAGAAGAACTATTACATAATCCTCCCATGCCCCACCTTATAAATTTGGTTTTGGCACATTAGTTTGGCAACTTGAAATACATTCTGGAGAACTACTTGTATTCATATTATTGTGATATGAAGAATTTAAATTGTACTTCCTCCATTTTTGTTTGAAGACCTGTTTTCGGAAGAAAAAAATTTGTCAAAAATAATATCTTACCTTCTTATCTAAAACACGTTCCTGCTAGCGTAGTACTCCCTCCATTTCAAAATGGATGACGTTTTCATTTTTGTATGTCCAACTTTGACCGTCAATTACTTATTATTCTTTAGTTCAAAAAATATAAAACTAATATCGATAAATTTATATTGAAGAGTATTTTCATTAAAGTATCTTTTTGTAACTTTTTATATTGTAATTAATTAGTTATTGCCAATCAAAGTTAGACATGGAAAAGCAAAAAAGTCTTGTCTTTTGAAATGGAGGTAGTATTACAGATTTGCCACCTTATTTGTTCCATAGTTTCTGCTAGACTTAAAAAAAGTGTATAGTAGCACATTTACATAAATCAACCACTGTTAATTTTTGTGTGAAGTCAAGGTAGGTTGTTCAAACAAAAACATAGGAGGAATGGACATAAAACAATTCTACAATATCAAAAGGAGTCGGGTATAACAGCTTCAAGATGAAGTCTGCAGTGAAGCCAAAGTTCTTTCATAGCAAAAGTACTGAAAATATAAACTACTAATAACTATTAATAATTGTATGTTTAAAATGATTATTAAGGGAGAGTATCTATCATGAAGAAATTAATACCGAGATTAGATGTACACATTCAATGGTTGATTTCTTCTCCTACTAAATTCTGAAGTAACAAGTGGTTGGAACTTAAAAGTCTCTTAGGGAAACATATGCTCTATTTGTCCAGATGCTATAACTGTGTTGTCAGCATTCTGTATAGGTTTACTAGCTTAACAGCTTTCAAACATCATGATACTTGCACGGAATTGCATAAATAGATCAGTGTTAAGGTGTGGAAAAAACTTTCTGATCTTCAATTGCTTAGCTGTCCTGCATGTGATCTTTACCTCATGAGATTTTTCATTTCCTTTCAGATTTCTTTCAGAATATAGATTTGACGTCTCAAAGTTAGAGCCGCTGGTGGCAAAGGTGAGATAAAATAGACCATCCTTGCCCATTTCGATCCTTGTTATGTAATGTTTGAAGCCACCATGACAATGCTCCATCCGTATGTATCCTGCAAAAATTCATCATTTCAATAAGTCCCCAAACTGTGACGTACTCCCCGTTGTTATTTCCAACACGTGGATTGAAATTAATGGGTCTAAGGGAAGCATAAAAATCTAATATATGATGAACCTGTCTTACAAGTATGGAAAGCTGATTAAATCCACATAGTGAATAAGTATCTTATCTCCATTCTAATTGTCTTATACATGCATGAATTCTCTCAGTTTTTCTACTTGCATGAGGTCATTAAGTTTTTATTATTAGTATCTGCTATCCATTTAAAAATTGACATTATTTCTATTTTGTAGCCTCATTCTCCTGATAATCGTGCTTTAGCTCGAGAATGCAAAGATGTGAAGATTGATAGAGTGTACATTGGATCCTGTACTGGTGGAAAAACTGAGGATTTTATGGCTGCTGCTAAAGTTTTATTAGCTGCGGTGAGCAATATCTATTTATCAGACATTTGATTTCATTATTCTTGAAGTTCCATTAACCAATCTTAAATGCGAGCACCTTCAAGACCTGAAATATTTGAAATATATAAAAACTCGAGTCCTAGAGGTGTGCCGGGGTGTACTTACTTGTTTCTGTTCTATACATGTTAGATAAGTTTTATTAGTTTCTACAGAGACATGTAATTATTTTCAGTCAAAACTATGTGAGTGGTGTTCTAATTCGTTGAATAAGCTCTTCTACTCTGTATGCCTCTTCTTGGAACTTACTATCAAGTCTTGTGAACTGTTATTTTCCACATCTGGCAGGGTAAGAAGGTTAAAGTTCCAACATTCCTTGTACCAGCAACTCAAAAGGTTTGTATTGTCTTCATTCATTATATATGTACTGGGTGTTCGATACTGAAGTTGGGCGAAGAGTGTGCACACGATGGGTGATATAACTGGTTCATAATATTCAGGTGTGGATGGATGTATACAGTCTCCCTGTCCCAGGATCTGGAGGGAAAACTTGCTCACAGATATTTGAGGAAGCTGGCTGCGACACTCCAACAAGCCCCAGCTGTGGAGCCTGTTTGGGAGGCCCTAAAGATACTTATGCAAGATTGAACGAACCCCAGGCAAGTGTTACATCAATTTGAAATCAGAGTTTTGCTCTGAAGTCCCACTTCATTTCCAATTGCAAATTTGTTTTTACATTTTTTGAAGTTCCTAAAAGCTATTCATAAAGGAATCGTACACACATATATGTTACAATTATAAGTGGCACATCAGTCTAGAGGGATCTTAAAGAACTAAAAGGACAGCGAAATTTGCAATCCAATACTATAAGTCAGTGTAGTTTTGGGAGTGGACATATCCCCAAGCTGCTATGTTTTTTATGTAAATGGGAGGGAAGAGGATAAGATTTGTTAATAAGAGAAACGGATGGGACTCTAGGTACCAAACTCATGCAAGCCGACCCGCTTCCCCCTTTCGGTGCGTAGCCAAGACGATTCGATATAGTTGTTGCCCCGATGATTAGTGTAAGATGTAACATAATGATTGCTTGAATATATATAAATACACTTTACGTGGATGAATTCTGAAATTTACTGTCATATCTTGGATTGTCATTGCAATGGACTTGCAAATTTCATTATCCATGTTCTGACAGAATCTGATTTCAAATTAAATGTCATCGCCCCCTATTGAATGTTGTCTAACTAGTTTGAAACGGGATTGTTTCAGGTTTGTGTCTCGACCACAAACAGGAATTTCCCGGGTAGAATGGGACACAAAGAAGGGCAGATATATTTGGCTTCTCCATATACAGCTGCAGCGTCTGCCCTGACTGGATATGTGACTGATCCCCGAGAATTCTTAAACTAGAAGATTTACACACACGATATGCCGAACATTCTTTTATGCTTCATATCCATTTCCTTTGTACACTACCGTCCGACAGAACTTCTCTTGAAGGACTGGAATGAGGCTTTTAATCTGAAGCTTGAATTTATTGTATGTTTTTGTCCTAGTAAAAGAAATAACAGGCAACATAATTGTGCTTCTACATTGGCCTAATTCTCAATGTTGTACCATTGTTTGAGTCATATGAAATGTTTTGGACCATAAAGAAAATCACCTATTGTAATAATTGCTTGAATAATAAGACAGCAGAAATCTGCTGGTCTTAATGCAAACATATACATAATACATGTTATTTTCACATTCTCCAAACCAAACAATTGGTAAATATATCTGCACAGTTATTGGTTTGTTGCAGAAAAGCAAAAATACATTACAAAGAACAAAATCAAAGGCATACAATAATTCAAGGAAAGAGTTCTAACCATAAACTCATCCTAACACAATTTGTTTCAATTGTTGCAGTTGCTTTCAACTCATTTTGTAACCATGACTTAAAATGGATGTTACCTTGTTTGTTCAAAGATATGACCTGCTTCCAACCGATGGGCTGCCTCGATACCTCGAAGAACGTTTCTTGCTAGGAGGCTTACCACAAACACATTGGCATTCATATCCAAAAAAGTTGCCAAAGCAGGAGAACTGTCCACTATTTCCTCCACTTCCACTCTCAGAACGCCTTCGTGGTCTTTGAACGCTCGATTGATAGCTACTCGAGAAGCCTCCTCGGTCATATATTGGAGGGACCTCTGTTCTCCACCTATCCAGCTTTGACCGGAGACCTTCCACGCTTTCATCCAAGCTCCAACCATCCAGGACCGAGCTTTGGCCATCGTCCAGTGGGTACCTTTTCTCTGCCATAAACGCGGCCACCTCAGATGGAGATGGCCCTACCTCTGAGTCTGACCAAATAGAACTTGTTGGTTTCCTTATCGCATTGGTTCCATACTTAGGATCAGCTTTTGATGCTTCAAAGTCGTATGGAATAAATTTTTGTGTAGGCTTTGCAATTAGTTTTGTTGATTTTTCTTTTGCTGGAAGAGGAGGTGGAGGGAGTAGTTCAAGTACCTCTGGGGATTTTGTAAAGCCTGTTTCCTCCATCAACTCACTAGGTGAATGCTCATGATGAACTGCCTTTGCAACAGGAACCTCTGGAACTGCCTTTGCAACAGGAACCTCTGGCTCTGGCACTGTTGCCGGTAGCAATGGCCGCGGCTTTGGCATTGGCGTAGGCTGTTCCGTTTTCTCCTCGTGTTTCACTTCTTTTTCGTATGGCTTCACCTTCTCATTCTTGAAGAATGGCCGCGGCTTTGGCATTGGCTTAGGCTCTTCCGTTTTCTCCTCGTGTTTCACCTCTCTTTCGAATGGCTTCACCCTCTCATTCCTGAAGAATTCTCGAGATGCCAAGGAGTCTTTGCTGACAACGGAATCGCTCAGTACTGATCCTGACTTCCCCTTTCCACCTTTGCGTCGCTTGGGGTTATCGTTAAGCTCATAACCGCTAATCACAGAACTTGCCTTAGTTGTCTTCTTCATGAAAGGATTTCCAACATCTGAGATACTTAGAATCGAACTATCCTTTGTATGAGTCCCCTTCTGGTGAGCAATAGCCAGAATCGAACTATTAGCTATCGAGGTATTCTCAAACGTAACACGTTCACTACGTTCACTCTTAGTCCTGCGCAATATTGGCTTCACAACAGGGGCATTATTGTTCTTCTTCTCTTTATCAACATTTTTGTTGTGTTTCGTCTCATTGTTATCGTCGTGGTGGTTGCTATTTTGATTATGTTGATGGTTTTGGAGATGATCCTCGTCCATCAAATCACGATATCCAACTGCTGAAGCGCTCAATTGTGAGTACAATGGCATACTACGCATTGAACTATCAAGTAACGCGACTCCAATGTTTAATATCCCTTGTGGTCTTCCTGATGGGCGACGTACCTAAAGAATAACAAGTGTTAGTGATGTCACATGCCATCTGTCCATTATCCGCAAATATAAGATTCGATAATTTTGCATTGAAGATATTATAGAATTATGCATGGAAACTAATAATGATCATACTTGGAGGGCGATGAAGCGCATTCCACCGTTGTTATTGTTGCGGTGACCTGGCATTGGTGGGGGCGGAATAAGGTTCCCGACGAGGACATTGACAGAACCAACGATGGTGTCTGTGAGCCAATTTACAGAATATATTTCAATGAGGACAGAAGATGTATCTTCACGAAGAAAATGTTCATCGACCCTAAAGACAAACTTATCGTTCCATGTCGGATTATTATGGCCTTCTTTATCAATGCTGCTAGTCAGCTTCCGGCTAGGATTCACCCTAGCAGTTGCATAGGTTTTCATTTTCCGCGACACAACTTCCAAATCTTGTGCCGATATCACATTTATTTCGAGAAGCTGCAATTTATTTAAGATCGTCATCTTAACAAACTAATGATAAGATAACGATCTTAAATTTTTTTTTGAAATGTGTTCTAAGAAGATGTTGGAAGAAAGTGGAGAGGATCCGCTCGTCGTCCAGATGTAGGAGGGGACGACGAGGGGGAGACCGGCATCAACAATGCAGATACCGATCTAGAAGGGAAGGGGAGAAGGGAAGAGCTATTTAGGATTCATTAGATTTGCGAATACAAAGGGGAATTTATTTGACTACTTTCTTAAAGAAAAATAAAGGGCTATTATAATTTACATATTTTTCCAATTTCGTTATTACCTCATTAACTATCAACAAAAAGAATTTTATTGTTATTGATACTAACGTTAAAATATTGTTGCCTTCTATTTCAAATTTGCATGGAGTGCATAATAACAAGCTTATGCATGTTCGCTTCATTTAATTATAATTAATCAGAAATTGCTACCCATCTACTTCCATGTCTAAATCATTACCATCTTTTTATTTTGTCGTGTGATCATATTAACAAATTTGATCACATATATATAGTTATATTTTTCAAAAAAGATACTATACACCATATACAATTAAAGCTAAAAAACTCATATTTATTCAAGGAACAAAAGCATATTTAATATCACCGATTTAATAGCTTAGTGATATTTTATTCAATTTATTGGATTGGGAGCAATGACTTATAGGTTTTAAGCATACATTCACTCGTGAATTGAAGTCGTATCATAGAAAATATGTTGGATCAAAATTGTTATGTGTGTAATTTGTAATAATAGTTGTAGTTGAAAAGTAAAAGAGCATATTTAGTTTTTTCTAATATTTTATTTGTACAATTCATTGTCACAAGTATTTAAATATAAATAATTAGGGAAGGGGTACAATTGTCATTTTATTAATTAAAATTGAAAAGAAATTTTTTAGACGGCATTTCAGATAGATGAGATAAATAGTTAAGGGAGTATACAAAAAATATAACAATAGTTTAGGAGGTAACCGTCAAACCTTAATCATTTTTACCTTTCATCAAAAGTCATGTTCAATCAATAAATTTAAGCCATTTTTCTTTTAATTTAAAAAAGGGGACAATTTTATTTATTTATAAAGAACTCGTTTAAGTGAAAGTGACGCTAGTCAATTTTAATGCTGAAAGTTTTCATCAGCACTACTTCAATCCTCAATCAAGTCGAAGTTAAAAGTTCATTATCAAATTGATTGTTTGTCACAAGTTCAGGGGACGACTTCAAGACTCGGTTCAACTCGGATTCGAATATGACAAGTGCATATCTTACAAAGGCACATTTTATACAAGTTACAACAAACGAATGAACGAAACTTGTAATATGTGACTTAGTTTGCAAAAATATAATGTACATTACGTAAATTTTCTAAAATACTCATTATAAATTCCGTGAACTTGATAGCACATTCAACTATTCGAGCGTGTGCCTCGTACATATTACTTTGGCAATTGGCTTGTATCCCGTCGGGAACCAATAGCAAGCCGGCCAGTCCCCCACCCCACCCTCGAAAATCAAGTCGACATTTGCTTCTTCTCCTTCACACTGAAGCCAAAACCCTAGTTTAGACTCTCCTAATTCAGAAAATGAACTGTTCAAGTAAGCTTTTTATTCTTCATCTCTTTCTACATACACATAAATGTATATGTATATATAGTTAATTATTTGTATCTAATTTTTGAAATTGTACTTCACTAATTGAACTGTTCAATTAAGCTTTTAATTCTTCATCTCTTTCTTCATAGACATAAATGTATATGTATATATAGTTAGTTATTTTGTATTTTTGAAATTGTACTTCACTAATTGAACTGTTCAATTAAGCTTTTTTTCATGCAATTTAATTTGTGTTTATGAATTTCTTTGTGTTACTTTGATGTAATTATGATTATGTATAGTGTGAGTGTTTAGTATCCAATTTATGATTTCTGAAATTGTATTGGCAAACTAAAGTTTCCGGGAAGGTGCTGGAGGAGCCTGTTGTGTCTACGAAGTCAGGTCTTTTGTTCGAGAAGCGCGTAATCGAGTGTGACGTATCGGTATATCTCCTGTCACTGTCTTTATTGTTATACATTTAACATGTTATTGTAGTTTGATACAATGGTAATTAGTTAGATGTATGAGCCGCTAATCCATCAAAATCAGTATAAAAGGCAGAGACGAATTGAGAAATAGTAGGCATGGGTTTGTGGAATCTGTTTAATTACATAGTTTAGGGATTAAGGGACAGAGATTTGAAAGTATCGATCTTTATCTTCACTTCTTTTTATGGGGTTCCCTTGGCAATTTATACGAAATAAACGGAAAACAACAGTTAAGCGTTGTTTCATGTTTGGCTAACTCTCACATTGTTCCCGGTTTATTGGTTCACTGCATTCCAGTATGTTGTAGATTTCATATCCCGTAGATTAATAGGAATGATTGAACTTTTGTATGTTATGTTCCACAAGGGTTTAATTGAGATAAAACATGAGGCTGCTACTCTGTATAAACTATTTCTAGAAAATTGATTCAAGAATTTTAATGTGTTCGATTAAGTATCTAGTATCATTGACATTCTTGAGTTACTATCACTCTAGAACACAATCCAACAACCTAAGTATATTTGCCTTGAATGTCTCAAGGGTTATAATGTGACGCCTTAAAACTGTATATAAAAATTCGCACACTTTTATATTGATCTGCGGCATATTGTTTTTCAAAATATCTGGGATTTTCTGAGTAACCTTTTATTTAAAAAATGCAATTTTCATCTAGTGTTCTTATGTCCTTGGGGATGTTAGTCATAATATAACAAATTATCTCTCTCTCTCTCTCTCATTCTGTTGTTTAGGATTGTGGTAAATGTCCTATTACTTAAGAGCCATAGACAGTGGATGACATTGTTCCCATCAAAACAGGGAGGTGTGCCTTACTTGGCCAATTAACTTTATTGAAAATTTGTGCAGAAGTATGCAGACCAAGAAAATACCAAGGATGATGCTGGAATTCCTCTAGCTTTTGAGTTGTCTGAAAATGATACACTTCTTGAGAAAAAGAAGGTTTGTGTAGTTAATCCTTCAAGTTTACTTACTACATGATCCCTGTTCCCCTTATTATTTCTCTCGTCCTGCAGAAATCACTGGAGAATGTGGGTTTCAGTCTAAATGAACCCATATGGTTAATGAGTAATTTCAGTCACCTTCAGCTTAAGTCTGTCTTGGACCTGCTGCTTCAGGGAGCAAGAATCATATGCTCAAATGAGGTAATTTTTCCATGATATTATTTCACCTGCTAACAGAGTTCGACTAATTGTAGGTCGTACAGTGTAAGTGCTACCATGTGACAGTTAAACTGTTAACAATAGCATAACTAAGTTATCTTAGGCAACATAAATTTTGTTTTGGGTATTCACTTATATGTAGATAGTATGTAGACTATACACTCATATTTTGTTGTTGTATAGTCTGATCCTCAATCTGAAACATTTGATAAAATCGTTTCCTTTGTGATGATATTACTAACAAGAAAATTTCTTGAGTATTTACCATGTTTTTCTTGTTTCCCTCACCAGAGGTGCTTAGTTACCGAAAATGAGTGAAGGCGATTGTAGGTTAACAACTATTAGCATGCCACTAGTTAATGTTGATGTTGCAATATTTGAGTGATATTACATGGGGCAGGTAGAATTATACTTCGAAGAGCTTGATGCTACCCATCCATCAGGTTTCAGGAGTTCCAGAAATGAGCTGGAAGCGCTCCATTACATCATGTCAGTCCTTGATAAAGTGAAAACCGTTGGCAAACACAGCATGGTAAAGAAATTACAAGATTTAATGGAGGCAACTGATCAAATGATCCATGAAGTTGGTAGCAGAATCGTAGAATCAACCAAAAGTATTCCTGAATCTAGCTGCAGAAAGGAGAAAAATCTATTACGTTGGGGAGAAAGAAATGGTGTCGTCGGAAAAATAGACATAGCTTGTAAGGTTTTCTACTTGTAAAATTTTAAATTTGACGAGTGATGTTCTAATCACTTGACTATATTAAGATCTGCGCTTCATTCAATGAGCTTAACTGACCCGCAAGATTTTGGAGAATCAGAACACCAGAGTTACATCCTAATCTGTTGTATTTTTGTCCTTTCTTATGTAGATGTTGAAGGAGCTGGAAGAGGAGCCATAGCCACAGAGGGCTTAAATGCTAATGATATCGTTTTGGAGATTCCTGTATCCATCGTCATATCGGAAGAACTTGTTCGTGAGTCTGATATGGTAGGCATTACTGTTCAGTAGCTTATTATTAGCTTTCCTGTACACATATGGGGTTCCACTTAACCCGTGTTTTTCATTAGCCATGAGCCCATGACGTATATATCTCTTAACTAGTGTCAATGATGGTGAAAGAAAACCGAACTTTAATATTATGTTCTCCTTTCTTCCCATAAAGATTGTCTACTTTCACGCTAACTTTCCGTAACTAGTCTTTTGCCAATGTTCATATTTGTTTTAGGAAACAAGCTAAGTGTTAAATATCTTCTCTCTTATATCTATGGAAAAGGTAAAGAGTAGGCAATCTTTATGGGAAGGAGAGAGTATCATATTACTGGGTCAAAGCCACCCTCATTCAATATTGCCTCATTTAAGTGCAGTTCCTGAATTTATCAGATTGCTTGAATGTATGAACCTCAAAAAAGAAGCGGTTCTTACCCTATTATCGCTGAAACTCTATCTGACCACATAAGTCTTGTGTTCAAACTTCAAACAAATAATTTTCCTTGTAATAAGGGGATCTTCTTACACGAGAAGCCACTCCAGGAATCAGCTAGAATGTTAAAATTTCTCTCTGATAGACATGTTAGTTAAGCGATTTCGTCCTTATAAAAATTAAGTTCTCAATTTCCAATCGTATATTACAAGCAAGCCTTAGTTTTGCATGCTTATGGTGTCTTGTTACTGAATTCAGTTCCCCGTATTGGAAAAGATCGATGGACTGTCCTTGGAGACAATGTTGTTGTTGTGGAGCATGAAGGAGAAGCATGACCACTGTTCCAAATATAAGTTGTATTTTGATACTTTGCCGCATACATTTGATACAGGTTTGCCTTCTGTTCATAATGTCAACCATTCGTGGGATATTTCGGGTTTCACGCTGTCAGCCACTTCGCTTCTGCCATTTTCTTGTACTGTATACAATATTTCGTCTTCTTACAACCACTGATTATTGAATGATAATAGAAATTGATCAAGTACTTCCTTTTTGAATTCCCCCTCAGACTCGTGCATGACCCAACTTTCTAGGGATGAACCATGGAGCTAAAGTTTTGCTTTTTCTGCCAATTGTTTTTTAAATTCTACATTATTCAGTTCAAGTACCATATATATTATACACTTTATCATTATCCCAATGTCACCTAAGCAAGAAGTGACAGTAAATGACTTCAAAAATGTATTGTTCCGATGGTTTGTTGGGTTTTTCCCTTCTGTTTTATGGCAGCACTTCTTTGGTCTCCCTGTGCTCTACTGCTATTTGTGCATATTGTTTGCACCTTCCCACTGGTGCCTCTATTGTTAAATTAAGTCGAGTAGAGGACCTACCATTGCAGACACCCTCTTCATTCGGTCTGGGAATGGTTAGTCCACTTTAAATTTGGACTATTGTAATTATAGATTTTCTATGGTATTTTTAAAAAAAAATCCTCATAACTTGACCAATTCATTAAGTCCTCATTAACAAGAAGGATCAAATTGCTTTTTCCCCTATAGATCAATTTCTACTGTTCCATTCGTGCTAACATAGGACTTAATTGGCCACTGTTTTCATATCCGAGGAGCTTAAAGATAGCACTAAGTTAACTAAAAATGGTTCGTCGAATGTTGCTCAGAAGTAGCGTCAAAGCTAGGATCATTCTGCGCACTTTAGTTTGATGTCAATCATATTTTGCTTATCATCATCCTTCTTTCACATGGCTTTGACTTTTCGTTATGGTATGACTTGAAAAACACTGGGAGACGGAAATATGTATTACGTAATGATATGATTTCTGAATTTGAGAAAGTTTTTCTATTGCATCTTTGACATAATTCTGTCATATCACAATTTATGATTAAGGTTTAAGCTTTGGAGTTGATGCTGTCATGGCTCTTGATGGAACTTTACTGTTAGAAGAAATAATACAAGCGAAAGAGGTACCTGACATGTTGACATGTGTTTTAACATGATGCCTATTTTATGTATTTGCTCTTTGTATCATTCCACGAGCCAGCAGACATTTGACGTGGTGCAATGCTTTGAAGTGTTAGAATAAATTTACTTATATTTGAACCTTTATATTGACTTAGCATACTGCAAATAAAAACATTTGACTGCAAAGTGTGCATCAAAATGAACATACATGTGGCATTATAACAAAAAAAAAATTAAGAATACCAGAAAGTAAGATCACATGTGATGCAATGATTTGTAATACCTAGACTCCAGATGTTCTAATGGTGTGTACTAGAAAATTCTAATAAAGTTGAAGCATCACACATGGTGTGAAGAGGGATTTTATCATTCAACCAGAAATAAGGGAAATAGGAATCTTGGATCATTGTGAATCAGGCTACATTATTCTGCTTGTTCTTGTTAAGGGAGAGCAAGCATAGAGGTCAAATAGACACTCTGTTTTTATATTATGTTCATACAGTGGTGAACCATGTTCTTCTTTAAAATGTATTTCTCTTGTAGATGTGCACGCTATTGTTATGAACTTTCTAACTCTGACATGCTTCTGTCTCTTTGTAGCACTTGCGCACACAATATGAGGTGTTATTTCCAGCATTATGTATCAATCATCCAGACATATTTCCTCCAGATATGTACACATGGGAACACTTCTTGTGGGCTTGTGAGCTTTGGTACTCAAATAGTATGAAAATAATGTTCAAAGATGGACAGCTAAGAACTTGTCTAGTTCCTATTGCTGGGTTTCTTAATCACTCGGTTAGTTGCTTCGCTGCCGTTATCCTTAAGTTCTCATGTACTGTTATGTGTCATCTCCAGCTTAATAAAAAGCTGGAAGGCAAACTAGTCGTAGAACATTTTATAAAAATGGCTTAAAACTAAGTAAAACGAATAGTGAACAGATTGAATATTGTTGCCATGGTTCAACATGTCAGAGAACTTAATAAAATATTTTTAGCAATCAACTTGTCTGAATTTGATTAGCGCATTATATAGTCGTTCACTGCCTATTTATTCATTCGTTGACAGACATGCCCACACATACTACACTACAGCAAAGTTGATTCTGCTACAAACACTTTGAAATTTCGTTTGTCCAGGCCATGCAGTGCTGGTGATCAAATTTTTCTCAGCTACGGCAAATTGTCTAGTTCTCATCTACTTACCTTCTATGGCTTCTTACCACAAGGCGACAATCCCTATGATATCATTCCACTTGGTAATGCTCATCTGCTTCATTTCTTACTTACATCTGATAATATTTGATGATCCGTGTTTAGCAATGTGACCTTTTATGTATATCGAGGCTACAAATGTAGTTTCAATTTATTTTTCTCTTCCTCTTTGTGTCGGAAAAATGTAGAGGGAGGGGGTGGGAAGAAACATCAGTGCTCAGTTGTTTATTGCTTTGGCAGACATAGAAGCTGCTCAAAATGAAGGCTATGAGAATGGATGCCCTGCATCATCTTGGAGTACTCATATGGTGCGTGGCACATGGCTATCAAATTCTCATGGAATTTTTCATTATGGGTTGCCAGATCCTTTGTTGGTTTATCTCCGGCTCACTAGGGATATCAAAACAACAAAAAATGCTCTGGTAAATTTCTATCTGAAGCTCTTTATGTAATTACTTTATCTTTCATTTTCTCTCAAGCCTGTTCTAGCATAACCTCTATCAAACGTCAAGCATCTGTCAACCTGTCTCTGATCTCTTAGTTAACTAACACTCCAGACACGGGAGAATTTGGAAATTGATCTGGAGATACTTGGTGATCTTTACTCTACATTTGAAAGTATGATGGAATCCCTTAAAGATGCGACACTTGTTGACAGGTAAAGTAGGGGTCAAAAAACTTGATATTATATCTCCCCTAGTGTTCTCCATCTAAGAAAAAGCCGATTTTATTTGACAGGGAAATTACAAGTTGGGATGTAAAGCTTGCCCTAGACTTCAAGAGTTTACAGAGGAAAATTGTTGACTCTATAATAGCATCCTGTGTGGCTGGTAGTGAGTTGATAAGAAACGAACTGCTAAAACAGTCAGCTTAAGTCATGTTTAGTTTGAGATTTAGAGTTACGTATGTGGCCGCTATTTTAGGTAACTTATCTTGCTTTTCTGTCGTTTAACCTTGGTTAAAATAACCATCGTCTACTGCCTCCAATACATTTCAATTCTGCAGTATTTTAAAGAAAAACGTGACAACGAAAATGGTTATGGAATTGAGGGGCTATGGTCTTGTTCTTTAAACATAAAGCTTAAGAACGATTCTTGAACTGTATTAGTTTACTGGCCTGATTTGCATTTGAAATTCTGTGATAGTGCAGAATTCAGTGACTCAGAATAATTCACCGTTTTCCTTTAGGTTTCAAATAGTCTTTGATAGAAATTAATGTCGCAAAGAGTCGGGTTTGAGCTTTATTGAGCTAGGTTTTTTTAGTCTGGAGACGAGCGAGTGCTGAATTACGCGGTCCATTAGCAGCGCTAACTTTTTTATTATTGGTCATTGAAATTAATTATACGGTTGATTGGAAATGATCACCAATCGTATGTGTTTTTATTAAATGTTTAGGAGTATCTACTTTAATGGAAGCTGTTACTCTTTCTAGCCCTAATAATCTCTCCAAATCTTACAACCTTATGGATATGTTGAGCATGATATATGCAAAAGAATAGTTTATTTAAAGGCTTTTTTTCATCTAGGCACCTGAACTTTGGGAATTATCCCAAATAGGTACCTGATAAATTTTTTATAACAAGTAGGCACCTGAGACGAAAAATTGGCACCTGAACTTTTACTTTTCTATTTTTTTAAATTTATATAGATTTTAAAATCCTTAACCCAATGGCAAGTTAGTCATATTGAAAATATGACATCTTGAAGGGAAAATATACAGAAAAGTTCAGGTGCCAATCCTAGGAAACGATTTTAGGTGCCAAAAAACATGGACAAAGTACATGTGCCAATGGTAATGGCTCTGTATTTAACAAAATCAAACAGAGGAAACAAATTTTCACAAATTAACAACTATAATAACCCAAAAATCAAGAAAAGGAAACAATTTTTTACAAATTAACAACAATAATAATCCAAAAATTAAGAAAAGGAAACAATTTTTCACAAATTAACAACAATAATAACCCAAAAATCAAGAAAAGTAACCAACTTTCCACAAATAAACAACAATAATAACCCAAAAATCAAGAAAAGAAAACAACTTTCTACAAATTAACAACAATAATAACCCAAAAATCAATAAAAGAAATCAACTTTCCACAAATTAACAACAATAATAACCCAAAAATCAAGAAAATGAAATAACTTTCCACAAATTAACAACAATAATAACTTTCCAAAAATCCTCATTGGCTCAGATCTGAATAATCATCAGATCTGATTTGGGCGGATTTCCATGATTAAAAAGAAGGAGAAATTGGCAATCTGATTTGGGCGGATTTCTCTTAGGAATGATTTCCAATCTCAATCTCTTAGCAAATCATAGTCCCTGAATTATGGTCTTGGCCGATTTGATCTTAATGGACAAGAATAGAGAGAAACAACCAAATTAAATTTTTTGATGAAGGTTGATGAAAGAATAGAGTAGAAGAAGAATTAGATAGATATTAATGGGGGTTGGGTTAAATGGGTTGGGTAGAGGTTGGGTTAAAATTCTTGCTTTAATTAATTTAAGATGTGATCTGCCTATTTTGCCCTCCATCTAAATGTTTCAAATTTGGAAAAAGAGAAAACCAAAAGTTCATGTGCCAAATTTTCGTCTGAGGTGCCTATTTGTTGGGCTTATATTTTTTTGGGGCTTATATTTATTTGTTGGGCTTATATTTATTTTGGACTCTGAACTATCACGTAAGTTTCAAATTGGATCCTGATACTATCTTAAGACTCATTTTGGATCCTATACTACGCTTTGTCTCGTTTTGGACCTTAAAATGCCAAATAAAATTGGAATAGGGGCACATTTTAAAATAAATTTATATGTAAGGATCTTTTAAAATAAATTGGAATAGGGACACATTTTAAAATAAATTTATATGTCCAAAATACAATTAAGCTTATTTGTTATAATATCAGAAATTCAGGTGCCCAGATGAAAAAAAGCCTTATTTAAAATAGAGGTAATTTATACCTATTTTTTAAGAGGCATTCACAGCAAAGTTCTATAATGATTTTCTACCCTATATCAGGAACCCCTAATGGTTAGAAGTGTTTCAATTTGAAGCACTCATTAAAATCTGACATAAGTAGCGCCCCTCATTGTGAAAAGGCAATTTTACCTGATAGTTCGAGAAATATTTTAAAAAACTTGAAGTGTTAACTATTATTGAATCCTCCGACATTTTGATGGAGTACAAAGTTTGATCAAGTTATTTTGATATTCGTGTAATTTCATCTTAAAGAAATTGGAACTAAATAGTTTCCTTATAGATGATCCTCCTAAGGTTACCAAAATATATGTTGGAATCAATACTTCTAAGACTGACGTGGCAATCGCCTCAATTTATAATTTAATTGTTAGACATTAAGTCCCACTACCTTAAATTTTAAGAGCAAAAAAGATAGATAAAAAGAGATAGTTTAAGGTCAAATATCACTACTATAGTGAACAAGGATATTTGAAGAGAAACTATCACAAATACATGACATGTATGAACGGTGATAAGATCATCATTCAAGTGCATTTATGTTGTTATTCAGTCGCTTCATATTTCTACACGTAAGTGTTTGACACTTAACATGGTTATATTTTAGAATATGTATAATTAATAGAATAGAAGAGGAATAAATAGAGATTAGATGGACCTACATAAAATGCTATAAGAGCAATTACTGCACTTCTAACACTATGACTAAATAATCGCATTATCGTTTTGGAACATTGTAAACAATAATCGTTCATCGACCACTTCATGTTGACCACCCAAACACTGTACTTCTTGTTACCAGAATATGAATGATGTTATTGTTCATACATTATAGCGGTTGCTGATCTAGTGAAACGAAATACGGTATACTATTTCTTATTGAAATGATTTCACACTTTAATGTATGAGAATTGCTTGGGCTTTTTGGACCTACAATCACCAATTTATATCTTTTTATATTATGATTGTTTATGTAAAATTTTGCTTGCTTTTACTATCTATATGCCGTGTAGGCATGTTTGTAATATGTATGAACTGCTATTGTCATAAAATGAAATGAATTATCCAAAAAAAAAAATTAGTGACATTTTGGCCTTTCTAAATTGAGTAGAAATCACTAAGTGAGGGTAGGGTTGGGTAGGATATGGATAAGGGGTGGGCTAGAAGGGTTAATCGTTTAATTTTAGTTATATAAAATATTTTAAAATGTGTTTTATAGTGTCAGGTGTGCAATAGTCATTTTATTATTTAAAACTTAAAAAAAAAATTTAGGAAGAATTTTAGACGAGATAAATAGTTAAGGGAGCATACAAAAATAAAACTAATTTATGAGGCAAACCGCCAAAGCCAAATCTTTTATGGATTTCATCAAAAGTCATCTTCAATTGATTAAAGGTAAAAATTTAAGCCAATTTTTCATTTAATTTAAAAAGGACAACCTATACACGAAGGGGATACTAGTAAATTTTAGGGCAAATAGCTTCTGACATCACTCAAGTTTGGAAAAAAGTTAGTTAGATCACTCATGTTTCAAAAACCCCAGTTAGATCACTAATGTTTAAAAAGGCACTCATTCGAGTCACTCCATCAGATTTTTTGAAGGGTATTTCTGTCAAAACAAATTTTGTCATCTCATAAGCACCCACTTTAACTCTTATTAACACATTGACCCTAATATTGAGATTACAATTTTTTCGATTTCTTTTGTGATATTTTTTTCGATATTTTCTCCATTTCTTTTTTGATTTCTTTTTCGATTTTTTTGTCGATAAGAAATTGAAAAAATAAATCAAGAAAAAATGGAAAAGGAAATTAAAAAAAAGCGAAAAAAAATCGAAAAAAGAAATCAAAAAAGAAATCTCGAAAAAATCGAAAAATGATATCAAAAAAACAAATCGAGAAAAAATCAAAAAAGAAACAAAAAAACGAAAAAAAAAATCTATTAAAAATCGAAAAAGAAATCAAAAAAGAAATCGAGAAAAAATCGAAAAAGAAATCGAGAAGAAATCGAAAAAAATATCAAAAACGAAACCGAAAAATTGAAATATAAGGATTGAGGTCAATGTGTTAATAAGGGTTAAATTGGGTGTTTATGAGAGGAAAAAATCTGAAGGAGTGACCCAAATGAGTGATTTTTTAAACATTAGTGATCTAACTGACGTTTTTGAAACATGAGTGATCTAACTGGATTTTTTTTCAAATGTGAGTAATGTCAGAAGACTTTGCTTGCTAAGCAAGCCTGGTTCTCAGCCTTCCGAATAATGAGTAGGTAGTTCAATCCTTTTGATTTTCATTTACCCTAAATTTTAATGCTAAAATATTAAGTTCTGGTCAACACTATTTAGATCCTCAATCAAGCTAAAGTTAAAAGTTCATTATTAAAAGTTTGTCTGTCACAAGTTTGGGGGACGGGCTTCTAGGCTCGATTTAACTCGGATTCGAGTATCACAAGTGCATATATTAAAAAGGCACATTCTTACAAGGTACAACAAACGAATGTACGAAACTTACATTATACGTTTTAGTTTATGAAAAATATGATGTACATTATGTGCGTTTGCTAAAATACTCCATATAAATTCGGTGAACTTGATAGCACATTCGACTATTCGAGCGCCTCGTACAAATTACTCCGGAAATAGGCGTGTCCGGATCTAACCAATAGCAAAGTTTCATACGCCCAACCTACGCTCGAAAAATCAATTTGACATTTTTGCTTCGTCTCCTTCACACTGAAGCCAAAACCCTAGCTTAGTCTCTCCTAATCCAGAAAATGAACTGTTCAAGTAAGCTTTTATTTTTCATCTCTTTCTACATACACATAAATATATATAGTTAATTATTTTGTATCTCATTTTTGAAATTGTACTTCACTAATTGAACTGCTCAATTAAGCTTTTTTCATGAAATTTAATTTGTGTTTATGACATTTTTTTGTGTTACTTTGATGTAATTATGATTTATGTACAGTGTGAGTGTTTTAGTATCTAATTTATGGTTTTTGGAATTGTTTTGGCAAATTAAAGTTTCCGGGGAGGTGCCGGAGGAGCCTGTTGTGTCTACGAAGTCAGGTCTTTTGTTCGAGAAGCGCTTAATCGAGCGTCACATATCGGTATATCTCCTAGCACTGTCTTTATTGTTATACATTTAACATGTTATTGTAGTTTGATACTACAACTTACCCTACAATGGTAATTAGTTAGATGTATGAGCCTCTAATCCATCAAAATCAGTACAAAATGCAGAGACGAATTGACCATTAGTTGGCATGGGTTTGTGGAATCTGTTTAATCACATAGTTTAGTGATTTAGAGACAGATTTTGAAAGTATCGATCTTTATCTATTCACTTCTTTTGACGGGGCTCCCTTGGCAATTTATACGAAATAAACAGAAAACAACAATTATTAATTGCATAGTTTAGAAAATTAGAGACAGATTTTGAAAGTATCCATCTTAAACTACAGTTAGGCATTATTTGTTAGCATAAAAATTTATGTGAAAGTATAAATCTCTATCTGTTCACGTGGAAATTTACGTGGTTTCATGTTTGTAGTCTTGTAGAGTGGAATTCTGCCCTTCAGCTATGATTAAGCTTTTTTTTCATGTTAAAAGGCTACTCTCACATTGTTCTCGGTTTATTGGTTCACGGCATTCCAGTATGTTGTAGATTTTACATCCCGTAGATTGAATGGAAAGATTGAATTTTTGCATTTTATGTTTTACAAGGGGTTAATTGAGATAAAACATGAGGCTGCTACTTTGTGTAGACTATTTCTAGAAAATTGATTCAAGAATCTTAATGTGTTCGATTAAGTTTCTAGTATCATTGACATTCTTGAGTTAATATCACGCTATAGACCACAATCCACAACTAAAGTATATTTGCCTTGAATGTCTCAAGGGTTATAATGCGACGCGTTAAAACTGTATATACATATTCACACACTTTTATATTGATCTGAGGCATATTGTTTTGAAATATCTGGAATTTTCTGAGGACCCCAGTTTTTGTTTAAAAAAATGCAATTTTCATCTAGTGTTCTAATGTTCTTGGGGATGTTAGTCAATAATCTAACAAATTATCTCTCTCTCTCTCTCTCTCTCTCATTTTGTTGTTTAGGATTATGGTAAATGTCCTATTACTCAAGAGCCATTGACAGTGGATGACATTGTTCCCATGAAAACAGGGAAGGTGTGCCTTCTATTTCGTTCTGTTAATTGAGCCAATTTATTTTCGGGTTTATTATTGTAAGTTACAATCTTTTTGCACAGGGTTAACTCTTGTAGGTTTATTGCAGATAGTAAAGCCTCGACCAGTTCAGGCTGCAAGCATCCCTGGGATGCTGGGAATGTTTCAGATTGTAAGTACTCTACACTATCTAATTTTTCCGTTGTTCTTGTTATATGTTCTATATAGATGCACCATAGAAGTGAGTCCACCACTATCTATCATATCAATGACAAATAGACTCAATATTGAATTGTTCTCTCATATGGAAACTCTTATGTGATTTAATGATTGAAATATATCCGCTCCCTATATAGTGACAACTAATTATCACATATCAAGGAATTAACCGGATAATAGATCAATCTTTTTTCATTTTCCTCGATTGTAGGGCCCCTGATGTTTCAACTTTATAAGCATAGATAATTAGTGTGTTTATATTACATGCCTAACCAGTTTGAAAGATGTATTCCTTGTGTGACCGCGCACCACTGGCTAATATTTAACTATCATCTCTCCTTTTTGGTTTACGTGCCGTAATGTTTTTTTCCTACAGGAGATGTGCAGGAAAGATAGTTCCTCTTTTGCAATCTGACTTTATCATTTCTATTGGTTGCTATCAGTTTTTTTGCATGTTGCATTATTACATCCTAGTGATATTTATTACAGTACATATCCTGTTGCACACATACATCCGTATATTTATACTTGTTGAAACTTCGATATCCATTCTATCAGAAGTTGATCTCTCTTTTTATATTTCTCTTAAAAAGGAATGGGATGGGTTAATGCTGTCCAATTTTGCTTTGGAGCAACAATTACATACTGCAAGGCAAGAGCTGAGTCATGCCTTATATCAGGTAATAATGTAGGTCACGCAAGATATCTGTGCATATATGTTGATGTCACTCTCTCCAAAACCCTGTATATGTATTAATCTGTAGGCTGACATGCCTAGTGGGAACTTGATGCTCCAAGTGCATTTCTTATTATTTATGGATATATATGTTGTGTGTTCAGTTAGTATCTATTTGCTACATAGGTTAATGCGAACTAATCAAAAGATTTCTTTGAAGTAGGTACAAAAATAGGAAAATAAAAATTCTTGCTAGTATCAGAAGATCCATACTAAATGTACCTTACTTTATCAGCATGATTTCTGTTTAGATCGCTCGGAGTAGTGTGGTGCGACCAAGTTTCACTCCACCTTTAGTTAACATTGATATGTATGCCCTTGTAATGTGTTGCTCCTTCATTTGTCAGCATGATGCTGCTTGCCGTGTTATTGCAAGGCTAAAAAAGGAAAGGGACGAGGCAAGGGCACTGCTAGCACAAGCTGATAGGCAATTACCCACTTCTGCAGCAACAGAAGCGTCTGTTAGTACTGCTGCATTGAGCAATGGGAAAAGAGGTTCTCACATATTATGCTTCTAAATATGCTGTTTTATTGAAATTTTCCATTTCCATTTGCTTAGTTATATTCACTCCTTGTTTAGCTGCTGAGGATGAAGATATGGGATCTGGAAAGAGAATCCGTCCAGGCATCTCGGCAAATATTATCACAGAGCTCACTGACTGTAATGCAGTACTTTCTCAGCAGAGGAAAAAGCGTCAGGTAAGATGTTTGATTTAATATTGACTATTGACAATGATCAATGGGCCTTTGAATAGTTACAAAACTCATAAATGAGCCATGATTCATAGTTAATATATATATATATACATACAGATACCTCCTTCGCTGGCTTCAATTGAAGCCCTGGAGAGATACACACAGCTGAATAGTTATCCTCTTCATAAAACAAACAAGCCCGGCATATTATCATTGGATATCCATCATACTAAGGTATGTTATTCACCACAATCAATGAAGTATAATTTTGTACTAGAGTTCTTCACAATTAGAATGTTGATTTATACATTGCATAATTGTTTTATCCTGTGCAATTGATTCTTTGGTACCTTAACTATGCAGACAGAACATCCTACTTTCTGTGTACTTATGCTTCTGATCATCTGTCAGGATTGTATAATGTGCTAGGTTTTCCACCAAGTAAACTTAGGTGTTGTGTGGTACCCTTGGAGGAAAATAAGCAACCCATTCTGTAGGTTGGGGAGGGAAGTAGGAATTTTCCAGTTATTGTGTTTGGAATGAAGATGGAAGAGTTCTGAAAAATGAGGAATTAAGTTCCCTCAACTGCTGCTTCCTGTCTTTCTCCCAACCCCCTACTTAACCATATTATGGCTTCATATGATTCCTTCTTTTCTTCATCCCTATTTCCCCAACTTCTTATCAAACGAACTGAATTTTTCATCACATCTTGCTACTTTTCTTAATATTTGACATTTAAAATACCAGTATATGCTGTATGAACTTTGAGAACTATTTCTGAAGGATCTTTCATATTGTTTTCGTTCTGTTTGAGTCGTGGCTCTAAGTTAAGTGCATACCAACTTTTTTTAAGGATTCTGTCTACTCAATCTGAATAATTCAGAATAAAATGTTGCGTGTCCGAGTCTCTGAGAAGCTTCTTAGACTTTTTGATAATGTTCTTGATGAATGTATATGTTTCCCATCCATCGTGTTATGCATTTTTTTCATTGCCATGCAATCTTTTGTTGCTGTTATTGTCATTGTTTATTTGACTATTCTTTAACCACTGCCTTCTACTTATCTGTTACTATGTCTTTTTACTCTTTTCCTTACGTTTCTGATTTCCTTGGTAATCAGGACCAAATTGCTACTGGTGGTGCCGATGCAAATGCTGTGGTCTTTGATAGGTCCTCAGGAGAGATTTTGTCTACTCTCAGTGGTCATTCAAAGAGGGTTTGTTGGCTTTTTGTGTTTTCCATTTTTATTTAGTTTTTGGTGTTTCTATGGTCGAATGTCTTAATGTTACTTCCCTGATATAGATATCGCTTCGCAGGTAACTAGCGTCAAATTTGTGACTGAAGGTGACTTTGTTGTTACTGGTTCTGCTGACAAGGTGAAATACCACTATCATCTCCTTAGTACTGTCTTTTCAAGCTCTGGATTTTATTTAAATAAACTTTTTGTGCATTTATGTAATGTTATTACAGACTGTGCGCATCTGGCAAGGATCTGAAAATGGTAACTACGATTGTAGGCACATCTTGAAAGATCATACTGCAGAGGTAACACCTATTATTTCTATTTCTTTCCTGCTGAAATTATTTTTATGTTATGTAAGCTTATGATTATAGGGAAGGTCTTCACGGAGCCATTGCATGGCCGTTAACATGATTGTGATTCTTGTTTTGTGATTTCCCTGCTCAATGACTCCCTAGACGTAGTTTAGCCCCACATTCTTACGATATTGTAATGCAATTGCTAATAAAAATCTCATAACTTCGGCAGGTTCAAGCCGTCACTGTGCATGCAACTAATAACTATTTTGTGACTGCCTCCCTTGACAACACGTGGTGCTTTTATGAACTTGCTTCTGGTTTATGCCTGGCTCAGGTTTTGCCTCCATACTTTCAAGATCTCAATTAGTTTTTCCATTTAGTGATCATTTTTTGAACAGATTTGCTTGTCCCTGAACACTGGATAATGTTTAAATTTATGTAGGTTGCTGATACCTCAGGGTCGGAAGGATATACATCTGCAGCTTTTCACCCTGATGGACTCATCCTCGGGACAGGCACTTCAGGGGCTCTTGTAAAAATTTGGGATGTAAAGAGTCAGGTATGGGGTGATATTTTAGAAGTCTTGTCACGATTTTCTGTATTTCATATAATCTATCATTTTTCTCTTGCTTCTCTTTAGACAAATGTTGCAAGATTTGATGGGCATGTTGGATCTGTAACTGCTGTTTCATTTTCAGAAAATGGTTATTTCTTAGCGGTATGTGATTTCATTTGAGTTAACATCAATATTTAGGAGTTGTACATTATAGATGACATGTCATAACTTCTGTTTAAATTCATTAGACTGCAGCTCAAGACGGTGTTAAGCTTTGGGATCTACGGAAATTGAGGAACTTTAGGAACTTTTCTCCATATGACGAAAATATTCCTACTCAAGCTGGTACTGCATCTTCTAGTTCTAAATTGTTGAAAGGAACAATTCATTGAAGTTTGCATCTTCTATGTTCATTTTGGGATAATAGTAGATTTTATTCGTTTTATCTGGCTAATAGAAAATATACAGTAGAGTATTTGTAAATGATATTTGACCAGAGCAAATATATCAAGTTTAAAAGGCCCCAATTCCCTATGAAGAGGCTCCTACAAAAGCGTGATAAGGGCGGTTGGATTGTAGGCAACCTTACCTCTGTGATAACAGGGAGACTGTTCCTAAATTGGCCCACGAGTGCATTACAACACTTCACAGTAGATAAGAAACATGACCAGAACAAATAGTGAGCCATTTTGATTTATTCTAGTATATCCAAGAGTCAGAGAACACAGAATAAATGACACCATAGGACAAGGAAATATGACCAGAACAAACAGTGAGCCTATCTCAGTGAGTCTTTTTCTTTGTTTCGTTACTAGAGTTCTGTTAGTGTGTGCTACTCCTATTTTTCTTGTTGGACCCTCCAGATGAGTTTCTATTGAAATTTTAAGTAACCAATAAATTGCCCTTCTTTATTATTGCAGTGGGGTTTGATCACAGTGGAAATTACCTTGCCATGGGAGGTTCAGATATAAGGTATTTGTAAATTTTGGATTTCAGGAGAAATATTGTTGGAAAGGTTGATATAGGGAACCCCTGTGTTGGCCATAGCCTCAAGTTGTTATAACATGTTATTATGTGTCTATTGCAGAGTATATCAAGTTGCTAGTGTGAAGTCTGAATGGAATCTTATCAAAACGTTCCCTGATTTGTCGGGCACAGGTTTGTCACTCTGAAGCTCCCGTGTACCTAAAATCTTGCACCCACTCCCACTAATTATTTTATGCAAAATTGGATCTAGGGTCAATGTGTAACCAGTGTCTGCTGTCTTCGTTCTAGAACTTTTCCATCACTTCCCTTCTCTTATATATAATGAAGTGTGTGTTTTTTGATTTTGTCATCAAGTGAATAAGGTGTAATTTTTGTCCAGGCAAGGCAACATGTGTGAAGTTTGGTCCAGATGCAAAATATATCGCTGTTGGATCAATGGATCGAAATCTCAGAATATTTGGCTTGCCCGAGGAAGATGGTCCATCAGACTCTTGAGAAGCACTAACATTTTAGTATTTGTCGAAGTCAATAGCGGTTGCAGCATCAGCACTAGTAGATATTCCTCTTGTCGGATCAGTGTAGTGCATTACCGAGTTGCGACTCAACCAGATTAATGTACTTGGTTGAAACTCTTGTTTCCTTTGGCCCAAACGTTTACCTTTTCCTGTGATAGAGAGATGAAGAGAACACGAGCAGCAATGTGGAACACATGGAATGTAACATCTAGTGAGAACTTCTTCTGTTAATTTGTATCAGTTCTTTACAACTATACTCCAACTACAGTAATTTTGAATCGATTTTGTAATTCTACAGTTTTCGTCCTTTTGGTAAACACAGCAAATTGGACACATTGAGAATATGATTATTCTCATATCTTCACACCATCGTTTCACTCGGGTAAGATCAGGAACAAAACGTGCAATTTTTAAAAAAATAAATTCAAATCTTTGATTCGATTCGAGAAAATCTTCCCCCACCAAAGGATTCATCAAACTCAGGAAAAACAAAGCGTTGTGCTTTAGAATCTTTCCACATTAAGTTAAATGCAGATGTCCAGAAACTATTTTGGGTGTTTATTCTTTATTCTCCAAAAGAAGATTTCACCAATTTAGCATAAACAGGAGTTCAAATCAATGTTTGGGAGAAATGGGTTTGTTCATTTATTTTCCCCCCTTACATATATATACCAAGTGAAAAGGATAAACTATGCTTTTGTGCCATCTTAGAATTGGAGTCCCAAGAACTTGTTTAGAGAGATTCTTATGCAAAGCAAACTTTGGATAGTTCGAACATTTTTTGTGCGGTGCAAGTCGAGGAGGTCTTGATGCAGAAGCTGGCACACCTGAAGGGAAGACGAAAGTGTCAGATTTCGACAAAAAGCTTAGTGTTACCATGCAGACACGGTGATCTGAGTCAAACTTATTACTTTGCCATGACGTACGATGGATTTTAGCAATCGAAAGTCGTCTGGAGGGTCAAAATCGCAGTTTTATAAATTTTGAGGCACTTTTGCAATTTTTAATAATTCTAGCTCGTTTCTTATTGGGCTTTCTCATTGATTGTAAGTTAAACAGTGATTTTTGAAAATTTAATGATTATATTTACGTTATAAAAAATATGAAGGGGAATATCAAATTAAAACATCAGGTGTTCGAGTTATCACCTCAAAATTAAGTGGAGATCATATGGGTACTAAGATTTATCCTCTTAATTATTCCCTCCGTCCCTAAAAGATTGTCACATTTTGACTTTTGCTAGTCAAATATTACAAAATTTGATCATGAATTCCCATTAAACGATAATAAATAATATAGTCTTGTGGGACCTTGTTAGATTCGTCTCAATATATATTTTTGAAATATTAACTTTTTATAATTTTTTTGCATGTAGAATAGTAGATATTTATATTTTAAATCGTGTTTTGTTGACCACCAAAAGTCAAAATGTGACAATCTTTTAGGGACGGAGGGAGTATTACTTAAGAAAAGAAACTGCCTCCACCCCCTAAAACATTGTTCAAATGGTTTATCATTGGTCAAAGATCAACACACTTCACGGTGATCATTGATGTTGGATTGATGTTGGATGAAATAAACTTGGTGTGAATTCAAAAAGGGCTAATGACAAGAATTATCAGCTGTGTTAGGTAAATGTTTTCAGTTTATCACATGTGTTTTAAAGTTGGTTAGTCTATCACTTGTATTTAAAATTTCGTTTCATTTGGTCACGCTGTTAAAATTTCTGTTAACTCTCCTTCAAGTGGTACAGAGTAGCTTGGGGTGAGTAGCATCACATGACTCTTCTGCAGCGCGTGAGTTTGAGTCTTCTATGAGGCAGAATCTGTTATGGAAGTGGTTAACGGACAACCTCAAGTCCCGTGACCATCTGATGCACATCCCGCGACTTATTGCCTTGCAATTCTCCAGGACAAAGGATGACGAGGCCTTTAAGATTGCGATTCAATTTTTTTTTTTTTTAAAGAATCCATATAAAAGCAAAATGAAAGCCATTTCAAAGTAGGATAGGTGAACTTGAAATTAGGTAGGTAGGATGTTTCCTAGAAAGTTAATTAATTAAGAGTGATTAGAAGGAGCTAATCTAAAGGAGCCCTAAACCTGGTCCTAAGCTCGAAGCCATTAATCACGCCACGTAGATTTAACGTATGGTCCTACTTAAATCTCGTTTTGACTCAATGGCCAACCCTTAAACCTATATAAATAGTTTCAATTTCATGCAAAATAATGGACACAAACTAATCAACCTTAGCTTCTTCTATTTTTTACTATTTTCTTATTGTTTTTGTCTCTCTAAATTTCCTCCTTTCCTTTATTTCTCTCAATTTATATATTAGATCAAATTAAACCATTGCTTCTTCTTCTTCTTCTTTTCTTTGATTTTTTTTTTAATTTTCCCCTTTCGATCTCTTGTTATTTGTTCTCCATTAGGGGAAAAAAAGAATTTTGATCACGACGTTATCGTAGTTCTTTCCTTTTTCGAAAGGAAGATTATTACTTAAGAGAAATTGCAAAATTTATTGTTAATTTCTTTGGAGAAGAATAATGTTGCAAGACATTATTAATCCTCATCAAGAACAACTCCGCCTTGTAATTCCTTATTAGCCCTTTAAAATATATTCAATATTGGTTCATGCATGCATGTATTTATTTGATTATATAATATATATTTATATATATATGTGTGTGTATGTTTGTGATCTTGAATTGCCTGAGTTTTTCTTATGGATGAATGAGATTTAAGTAACTCTGATTTGATTGAATAATATTATTCAAGTATGTCTATGTTTTACTTCATAAATGGTTGCTTTATTTTAGTTTCTTTTTCTAATAACTCTTTTTGATAATTATTATTGAAATGACTTGAATCGGAATTGGGAAGTATCATCGCCGGAAATAATCTATGTGGTCACTAGGCTAATTTTAATTTTATTTTTATTTTTTTTGAAATTTTAGCTTCTATTAAATTGAAACAATTATATATACACACCAACATAGAGAAATTGCAAAATTTATTGTTAATTTCTTGTGAGTGATATTTGATACCCTTCACTACACATACATATGCTTGTAGAAAGTGTTTTGGACTTTTTGCTCAATTTTTTTTTTATTGTTGGTTACTTGGTTTAACTAATAGTGAGAAAAGAGAATATTGAACGATTTAGTGGTGAGGAGATATTCCAGTGATTTAGAGGTTCTGGGTTCGATTCCCAGTAAGAAGGTGATGGGTTGTTTGTTTTTAAACAAAAAGAAGAGAAAAGGAAATAATGAACCAAATTGCTCTTTGCATGCAAAACACTTTATGGTATATTAGTGCTTCACTTAATTGGTTGCTTATCCAATTTTAGAAATCACTATACCATTTTTTCATTCGTTTGGACACTAAGAAATTCCTTTTCTTTTTCCACTCAACTAGAATATATGTTTGGCAACTCACATGGGGCACTATATGCCACACTCTCTTGAATACTATTTTTGTTTCTTGGAATTTTTGTCTCTAATTATTTTTGTTGTCTCTACTTTGTAGGATGAAATAACAAGCTCCTTAAGTGCTCAAATAGTTGATTTTTGTGAATTCGACTTATTTTCAGAGACGAATGTACAACAAAATAATTCTGAGGTTGCTTCCAACTCGAATGGTTGTTATGACGATCAGTCTTCATATCCAACAAACCATTCATTAACTCCAGAAATTGAAAATGTTGAAATTAGACCTACCACCACAACAATGACCTCTAGCACTACCATCACCTCCAAACTCAATCTCAACGACGATAACAACACCACCACCACCATTGATCCATCAAATGACAACAATTTCTCATTAGTTTTCGACTCGAGGGGCGAAATCGAAAACGATGACATTTGTAATTCAATAGACTTCAATAATCCATGCTCAAACAATTATTCAATTGCTCCTACTCATTTTCTTAGCCAACAAGAACAATTTGATATTTCTTCCCTAAATAACCCTAGCCACCATGCAACAACAACAACAAACATGGTTTTGGGCACCTCATCATTAAATCATCAATTCAATAACAACAACAATAATAATATTCTTGATCCTCCTCCACTTATGGCTCATCCAAATCTACCACCTGTTTTTGAAGATGAATGTCTTTCTTCACTTCCTTCTTATTACATGAAAAGCTTGAATAATTCTTCATTACCTTCTTCTTCTTCTTCTCTTATTGATCCAACAATAGGATCATACATATCAAATGCATTATCAACAGACATTTCTATGATTCCAGCTGCTTTGTATTTTGGTTCTGGATTGCCACCTCATCATGAATCAGATTTTCAAGGAAACAATAATAATAATGGTGGAAGTTTTGGTCATGATCATAACATGCAAAGACTTCTCAATTGCACCAATGATCTTCAGGTACT
Organism: Echium plantagineum; assembly: GCA_003412495.2. Classification (NCBI taxonomy): domain Eukaryota; kingdom Viridiplantae; phylum Streptophyta; class Magnoliopsida; order Boraginales; family Boraginaceae; genus Echium; species Echium plantagineum. The sequence continues at coordinate 30,056,875 of CM016563.1, read as the reverse complement.
ACTCATCATAACCAAAAAGCCATATTTTTTTATTCTTATTTATGTATAATTCATGTTATAATTCGCGTTCGGGTCACAACATCAAAAAGGGTTAATGACACATTTAATCCGATGATCACATCAGCGGGTATCACATGTTTCATTTCATTCATCAGATCACACATTTTTCAATTTTTTCCACATTAAGTATCATCACATCTTTGATGAGTGACATATATGAGTCTCCAAAATTTATCTTTAATATCAATTGGATCCATAATTTTATTTATTTATTATCATCTTAGATGTTTGGATCAGTATACCTTTGCAACATATACTGTTAACACTTAGATTATATTTCGTGTTAAAACTATATTTGTATAATGATAAATAATTTTAATAACTTAGTAGTTTCTATAAATATATATGTATCTAAATGGATAGTGTATGCTGGTACATGTCTCTCACGCTTTATTGTTTACATTATTAACTTGATATTTAATATTATTTATTAAGTGCTAAACAAAAATAAATTACTTTTATGAATAACATTTATTTAAATAATAAGGTGATTATATAGAAGAATATAACTGTCAATAAACTATTTTATTTAATGTTAAAGGACCCCTATTGACGTAAAGATAAAAGTGAGGAACCTAAACGAGTAATACAAAAAATTAATAACCTAACAATTATCATTTAATATAAAATCGAGGATCTAAATTTCATTTATCCTTTTTTTTGTATATTAATTGTGAATTATGAATACAATGATATCACAAATAATGAATACCATCGGCCATTTACCTTTGATTTAAGGGCAAAAGGCCTCAACCGCATCACTCATGTTTCACTGAATTCACCATTCACTCACTCATGTTTCATATGGTCTCATTCACTTACTCATCTTTCAAAAATGGTTTTAAGTGGTTATTTCGTCAACTTTTCTGGTCGATCAATGATTAGTCAACTATTTCTGTCTCCCGTTAACTTTTTTAAGGGTAAAGTAGTCATTTCATATCTATTGTTTTTAAAAACAAAACACCAAAAAGGAGTAAAGTCACAACTATGCCCCTATTTGTAAGTGTATTAGTTAAGGAAGTTTTAAGGAGGGTCAAAATAGTTATTTCAAATTTTGTACATATAAAAAAGTAGATGTGAAATGATCAGTTTGCCATTAAAAAAGTCAACGGTGACCGAAATAGTTGACTAACCAATTGAAATCATTTTTAGAAGATGAGTGAGTGAATGAAACCATATAAAACATGAGTGATTGAATGATAAAAAGAATGAAATATAGGTGATGATTGAGGCCTTTTACCCTCAATTTAACGTCCTATTTACTATTATTTCCGTCCACAGTGTCCTTTTTATATGTATGGTGTTTGATAGTGTATTGTTTAGGCGTTTTCTAATGAGAATCAACATCACATGAAAGGGAGTCCAGTGGGTCCTTTGACACCAGAAATCACAAATTTGGAAGACTCCAATTATAAAGTTGGTAAACTCTCAGTTGAAGAAAGAAAGGAAAAGATCCAACGTTACATGAAGAAACGTAATCAAAGAAATTTTAGCAAGAAAATCAAGGTAACTACTTCTATTTTATGTTTCATAATAGAGGTAATTGTTAAAATAATCCTAATAAATGGGTGCTGTTGCACTATAATTCTCAAAAATGTTACTGACGAGCAAGCGTGTGTTGTGTGCATATAGTTCACCTACGAAGACCAAAATACAACAGTGACCCACTTACTGAAATCATATCGTGAATATGGTGATGTTATTTAATACTCCCTCTATCCCTCTAAAAATGATTGTCACATTTTGATTTTTGGTGACAAAATACAATTTAAAACGTAAATATCTATTATTTTACATGCGAAAAAATTATAAAAAGTTGATATTTCAAAAACATATATTGAGACGAATCTAACAAGGTAACACAAGATTATATTATTTCTTATCGTTTAATGAAAATTTACGGTCAAATTTTATTATGTTTGACTAACAAAATTCAGAATGTGACAATCTTTTAGGGACCGAGGGAGTAATAAACACTATTGCAATAAAATAGAGGTTTAGTTTGTTTTAGATAATTGCTTATTGTGATTATATTTATGATTTAATTAAAATATAATCATTTAACATATAAACTAAAAACATGAATAAAATCAATACTTAAATGAACACAAAAAACAAATTAAAATATATGTTAATGAATTATTATTACACTAGATGTTTGTGCACAGTTCAACCTGTGCGACGACTCGTTTCTCATATTTAAAATATATGTTGTTACATTAACTTTTACATGGATATATTATGTTAAAATATTTATTGTGAAATTCAAAATTTATGCATAATAAAAATCATTGAATAAATATATAATTATATATACGTAACTATTTTATTCATCTTAACTATGCTTAATATTTTAATATATAAAATAGTAATATACCTTTGCAAATTTTTCAAAAAAGATAAACTAAATGGAAGTTAGTAGTTAGTATGCAATTTAAACATGTGTCACTTGTTTATTCGTTAAAAATGATCATGGGGCTTCATTAAAAAAATAACTAATTCCCCCCTTCCCCAATTAAATATAGTGTAGATAATTAATTAAAATAATAAAGAATAAATTAAGCCATGAAATATCCATTTTAAATCCAATTTTAAATGCAGTATGCGTGTCGCAAAACTCTGGCAGATAGTCGGCCACGAGTAAGAGGGAGATTCGCCAAGAATGATGAATTAATCGCGGCTGCCAGGGCAGCTTTAATCCATCACGAAGAGGAAATGGATGAAGAGGTATGTTTACATACTCTCATATCCCGAAAAAGATTGTGAGATATTCTTATTGAAATGGTCTTAGATAATATGTGCAAAATGCACTTTCATTGCTTTAAATATGATAGACTGTGTTAATAGTCCTCATATTGTTGAATAATGTGCACGTTAGCTCCTTTTTTATAGAGACATTGAATTTTGAATCTAATAAGTAAGTGTTTCGGGCCAAATTAAAGTTTTCAAACTTAAATTCCACTTAATATTGGTCAACAAGGTACACTCTTTGGTCTATGATTTTGGTTGAAAGTCAATATTTAACGTCTTTATCAAAGATACTAAACATTTTCCATCAATATCAGAAACCATTTGTACAAATATCACATTTTGAGGGATAAATTAAAAGTGCAATTTACATATATTGCGTTTGACCATTTTGACAACTATCTCAATACTTTATTACATAAAAATCTCTTTGTTCGAGAAATTCAATGATGTTGGACAATTTTCCAGTGCCGGCAAATAGGAGTGGTAAAAGAAGAGGAAGATATGGCACACACTACAGACATATTAGCACATCTAAGTGGTGTTACTTCATTCAACTGCAACAATTCAATCAATCCCATCCACTCTTTGTTGTGATGTTCTCTTGGTTCATTAAAATCTCCAAATAAACAATTTTGAATGTCCTAAAAGAGGATGAGAATATCACCATCAAGAATCAAGGGGACATGATCACATGATAAAAGTTGGTCATGGAATAATAATGAGGTTATCATTTAGTTAAGGAAAAATATAACCAAATCATAGAATCATAGTTAATGTTGTAGTTCTACTTGCTAGTATGAGTTAAGTCCATCTACAACTATGTTCTAGCAAACACTAATCATCTTTGCTAAGATTCTAAGTTGAGAAGAATGGATCATTCTCATTATGAGCTCTATATATATACATAGGCTAAGTATACTACATATATTGTATTAATCTAAGTAAATTTTGTGAAAATTGTTTTGAGATCATCATGAAAAAATGTTGTCATTGTACACATTATTTATGTACCATTTCTTCAAGATCAATAGTCTTTTAATTTGTAGCGAGAGATCGGCGATAATACATGTTGAATATGTGGTGAATATACCTTGGATAACGTCACAGTTACAAATCACATTAGTCAGGTTGTTAAGTTAACCACACTTGATAAATCTCGTATGACAAGATCGATCAAGAAAGTATTTAATAAAAAAATCAAACTCAACATTAATTAAATCACAAGTTCACCTACTCCAATAACATGATTACCGACTAACTTAACTGCATTTGCGAACATGAAGAGAATAGACAAATAGTCTTAAATTTTAACGACCGAGCTTTTGAACTTGTTAACGTTTTTAAACTTAGCACTCAAAAGTTTGGCTTATTTTCATTTTGGATCCTGAACTATGATGAAAATTTTAAATTGGACCCTAATACTATCCTAAGCCTCATACTGGACCCTATACTATGGTTTGTCTCATTATTTTACCCCTAAAACGCCAAATATGATGTAATTTCGTTTTAAAATAAGGGCAAAATCGAAATAGCACATATTTAAACTTTTGGACACAATTCACAAATAACAGAACTTATTAAATTAAAAATAAATCCCAAGCTTATTTTCATTTTGGACCTTGAACTATCATGTAAGTTTCAAATTGGACCCTGTTACTATCATTAGTTATTTGTAAAAACGCCCCAAAAGTTTGATATATGTGATAATCCAAATTTTCCATTCTTTTAAAATGAAATTCAATCTAAAATTGGCATTTGGGGGGGCAAAATGAGACAAAACGTAGTATAGGGAGCAATTTCATGCTTATGATAGTATCAAAATCCAATTTGAAACTTACATGATAGTTCAGGTCCAAAATAAAAATAAGCCCAAAAGTTTTGTATGCTATGAGAATTAATTTAGCCAGTTGCAGTTTGGCTAACAATCTTCCCAAAAATTAATTATGAACTCAAGAACTCAATTTTATGATCTAATTATTTTCTTCCTTTCAAAATAGTTGAAGTCCTAGTATTATTATTTTTGTTCCAAAATAGCTATCATTTTTACATTGAAAATTGTTCTTCTATATTCTCATTGAACTTTTTGACTAACTTTTATCTTGAAATTAGCAACCAATCAATAATATCATTTCAAATAATTATATTTCTACTTTTTCAATATACTTTTTAACAATTTTCAATTTTTCTTAATCAATGTGCAAATAGCTAGATAGTCAACTAATTTAAAACAAGGGAATATATATTTTTCTTATACCATAAAAATCCTAACTACAAGCGTCACAAGTCTCTCACCAAATCTGTTTTAACTTTAATCACTATAAATGGTTAGGTCTCCGCTAATGCTGCCTGATATTGGTAAAAAATGTACACTTTAGTCTCTTTTCTTAGAAAAACGTTAAATTTTGACCAAAAGAGATATTAAGTTTTAAAAATTTATTTTTTACCCTATTTCTATCAAAATTTAATATCTCAAGAAAATGGATTAAACTGCACCTTTTATATCAATATCATAGACTATTTGCGCAGATCATACACTTACCGACACTAAAGTATAAGTTACATATTATCTAAGACCATTTTACAATTTTCTCCTTTTCAAACTACCCTTACTTTGTGTTTACCGCCAAAAAGTGAATTTAAGATAAGAACAAATTCGAAAATACATTTAAAATTACATTTTAGGATAACTTTAATTAAGTAAATAAATATGAAAATTAACTAATAAAAAATTTATTTATAAATAATTAAAAGACCAACCTCCTCCTTCCCTACTCCCACCCCGCCCAACTTCAACCATTACCGCTCATAACTATCGCCCCAGCCCAACTTCACCATCCCATCCTCATCCCCTCTGGATCTACAACCTTTAACCCACCTCCAACTAGTTATCCCCGGCCTTACAACCACCACCTCCAACTTACCTTTGCTACCCACACCTCTATCCAATTCGATCTGTAACTCTCACCCGCCACCTCACAATCTTCATACTAGCCCTAAAGGGACAAGGGAAAGGGGTGGTCGGAAAGGATAAGGTGGCAATGGCGGTGAAGGTTGATATATAACCACCACCCGTAACCTTACCACCACTACTCTCAGCCTTACTCAGCTGAATAAGGAACCCCACCTGCAGCCCCACCTCGTAATCTCCATACCAACTTTGAAGGCGCATAGGAAAAGGGTGGCCAGAAAGGATGAGGTGGCATCGCCGATGAAGGATATGATGGAAGTTATGGGCAAGGAGTTGGAGACGGTTAGTAGTGGTGGACGGATAAGTGAACGGAAGAAAATAATGTAAGGGTAGGATTATTGGCCTGTGAACAAGCCGATCGAGTGTAATATCTGAAGATTTTATTAGGCTCAGTCATTTTGGAATTCGAGCCAAATATCTAGCCGAATACCGAAAATGTCTCGGCTCTACGTTTGCTTTTCCGAATCGAATATGAGCCAAGTTTTTTCGAGCCGAATATCCCGAGTCGCGGAGCTTTTGAGTACCTAATTAAACCAACAAATTAGTTAAATACATAACTGGCTGGAAATGCATCAACATTAAATCTTCAATTGAAAACTAACAAGAGAATGAGTAGATGAGCGAGGGTTAGAGTTTGAGGTTCTTGTTTCCACTATTTCATGGCATGTATTACATCATAATTAATGAAGATATATATGACTGGTGCTGCCTCCAAGAATTTATAGTATAAATATATACGAGAAGGCCGAGCCGAGCTATTCGGCTCGTTTGGCCGAATACCGAAAATGAAGGATCACTTCTATGTTTGATTTCTCAAATCGAGCCATGAGTCGAGCCTTTCGAATCGAATACGAGTGAGCTTTTCGAGCTTTCGGGCTCATTTACAGGCCTAGGTAGGAATATTTTTATCTTCTCACAAGGTACTATTTAGGCAAAAATTTTATTACAAATACTAAAGACGTGTCTGTTAAATCTATTAAACACTTAAACTTAATTAATTCAATACTTATTTTATTAAATTTATTTGTTAATAAATCAAATTAAGTGTTGAATAAGTTAACATATTATCAAAATCATTAACAAAAGTTTAAGTAACAAATTCGGAACCTAACTTTATCATCTTAATAAAATCAGATATAATGAATTTCAATTTTGTAAATATCTTGTTTGAATAAAATTAAAGTTATTATTAATACAATAATAATGATGATTATTGTAATAACAATAATTATTATTGTTATTGTCATCATTATTATTATTATTATTATTATTATTATTATTTTTTCATATTTACTATTTTTATTATCATCATAATTACTATTGTTATATTATCGTTTATTATTACTATCATCATCATCATCATTATTTCAATTTTCAAATTAATTATTTTTCAAATTCGACATACATCCATTGTTCACTCACTTCATACTTTAAATTTTAGACCGTAGAATACTACTCCCTCCATCCCTAACTGGTTATCACATTTTAACTTTTAGTAGTCAATAAAACACAATTTAAAACATAAATATCTATTATTCTACATGCGAAAAAATTATAAAAAATTGATATTTCAAATATATATATTGAGACGAATCTAACAAGATCCCACAAGACTACATTATTTCCTATCGTTTAATAAAAATTAATTATCAAATTTTATTATATTCGACCAACAAAAATCAATCTTTTAAGGACGGAGGAAGTAATAGTTAAATTTTTTGGTCAAAGGTTCTCTTCCACCCAATTTCTTAATACATCACAGGGGTAGAGATGGAAAAAAAGTGAAAAACATCAATAATTAACCCTGGGGTTTATTGACAAGTACAAGAACAAGAACAAGAACAAGTTTCAATTTACATAGTTTTGTGTTCTTAAGAAAGCAAAATGCATCAACACATTCAACTAAGCAAAACCCTGAGTTCAATATTCAAACAGCATCTACAATTTATTAAGAGTACTCTGTACTATATTGATACAACATTTGCAAGATAAACCTGTGCATTTGTAGTTGATTTATTGCATCTTCCCCTCGGTACTCATGTTTAACTTGGCACAATATTCAAACAAGCTACCATCAAAACAGCGTCGGATCGCTTCCTTCGACAGAAAACCTTCCTCATCCCTTGCTAGTAAGTACAAAATTCCCCACTCCAGTTTGCTTGCAATCCTGATCATCACCCGAAACATTGATATCATATAATATAATATATATACATTGTTACGTACTTACGTATTACTATTAAATACTTCATACATACATGGGGCCGTTACCATTGTTTTATGGTGACGTGGCGGAAGACTTGACATCATACAGGTAAGGAAAAATATTGAGACGTAACAGGGCAATAAACTTAGAAAACAGTACATATTGTTTCAGAAAAAAGTGTGTGTGTGTTGGGACGGCGCCTTAATATACCACCCTGGTTCTACCACTTACCATCCAAATAAATCAAATGCAACTCGATTTCCTTCGGTCATAGCCCACAGCTCTCCAAGTGTAAGTTTGTCGGGGACAGTGTTGGCATACTTGCTGAAGGTATTCTCGAAGTTCACAGGCATATACCTTGTATACACACAAACGAATCAGGCCGAGGGACTAGATGGAATGAACAACTGTGGGATGTGGTAGGGTGGCGGGTAGATATGATATGATACCTTCCCTCGGTGTCGTAAGTTCCAGTATCACTACCATGTTTGCTCTTGTGTATGTTGAGTATGTAAACAGGAAAGAACGGAGAAGGTATCCACCCCTGAAAATAAGATCCATGGACAATGATAATATCGATATATTATGCAAAAAGGGGATTTATACATGGGAAATGATTTTTTGTCCATTTCATGGCTCCTCCTTCACAAAATTGTTGACCATACATTAAATGGTTACATTCCTTGTTATTTGGGCACAATCAATCAAAGCAGTTGAGACGATACACAAAACCTAGAGGCAATTGATCAGTTTTTTATATATATGTGATCTCTCTCAATAAGAACTTACCGGAAGAGTTGGATAACTTAATCCGACATTGATAACAATAGCTGCTATAAGAGAGATTACCATGTTGAACCCAACTTGACGAAATCCTACACATAACAACAATCAGAAGGATGTATGTGTGAAATACATAATAACAAGACGAAGGTATTTATTGAGTTAATAGTCCCACATTGATAAACGCAATATTCTTATAATTATTATCGTATTAGGGAGGTAGTTGCAGATTCGGTCTCAAATAGTTGGACGTAGTGAACTAGATTAGTTCCTAAAAAATAGGAGAAGTATTATAATATAGTCTCCGAAAATACAAATGTTATAGTATGGTCCCGAGAAAATAGTTCAAAATAGGAACTACTTGGGCAACACTTCAGCCACTTCACAATCTCGTACTAAAATGCAACTTCAATTCGTCCCACTACCTAAGACCAAACACCCCATATATATGTTTTAAGTTCATAGCTGGTGGAATTTATCATCTATATCTAATTGATTTTAATACCCGCCCATGAACTCTCAACAAAATATATATTCAACATTTTATGACAAGAATGTTTAACATCGATCAGAAACGAATATTAGTACCAGCATAAGTTTCCCAAGGATAGACGATTCCATTGTCATCTTGATCAAAGAAAGCCACATGTTGCTGAAGTACACTCAAATGTTCATGCCAGTGTCCAGGTGTTCCTTGAGGATGATCCGTATCCGGAGCAGTCAATCCCCTCGCCATATCTAACCAATAATTAAACACACAACACAAGAATCATACTAAAAGAAAAGACGAAAAATCGAACCAAAACCTCGTCATTGAAAATAATATCCAGGAGTGGCGGATCTAGAAGTTTCAAAATAACTGTTCGAAATTAACATAATTTTCATATATTCAAATATAAATTTAAATGCTAATTTTTACATTAACTTTTTTAAGATATATAACTTTTTCTATGAAAAGGTAAGTATTGTTCGAGTGAACGGGACTAAACATGAACAGATCCGTCATTACAAGTAATATCTCGTAAACACTAGCTAGAACATAGAGAACCTACATGGCTTAGGAATGGTATTTTCTAAATCATTGCGTACTCTCCTTTCAACTGTGATCGGAGCTAGAGGTGCCTCTGCTACCATTGCTGTTGCCATATCTCTCTCTCTCTCTGCAAACAGATCTTTTTTTGTGAAAATGGTGGTTTGAAGAGTAAAGAGAGCAAGGTTAAGGCTAAAAGACATGCAAGAAATAAAACATGGTGACACGTGTAATGTATAAGTGGCAGCTTGCATGTCCACTTGGCATATACTCTTGACAGCTGGCTACTAGTCTTACACACATGTATACCAAGGTGTCTCTTTATTACCAACCAGATTATTTTTCAAGGTCAACAAGTTGAGGCCAAAATCGGATGCTACTCTGACTTGTGAATTGTGATCATCATCATAAAATCTTGTCTATTTGTTTTTCGTTTTTATAATTACTAATGTTGGTACATAGATGTACTTGTGTTGGATGAAATTTTTCACTGTACCAAGTATTAGCAACAATGTATTAAAGATGATAATTTAATGAAGCATTGTACCATATGATTAATCAAGTGAACTCCTTCTAAAAGAATCAAACTTTGTTATTGCTAATTAGAGAGATTTATGCTACAGACATAATCGTCTGAAGATCAAGTCATTACGGGATATTAATGCGGTCGTGGTCAACAATTAGAAGGAGCATTAATTTGGTCTTTGTCAATCATGGTGCAATTAATCACGGTTGACTGATTCAATGAGAAGAGCCGAAGGCCTAGTATAAAAGGAGCTGGTTACTTCACTAGTGATGGACATCTTTTCTAGACCTTTTATTTACTTTTACACAATAGAGCTTTTAAGTAATTTGTGTTATATTGTTCTAGGCCATTTTGTATAGAAGCACATTATCTTTAAAGCTTCTATACTGACTGTACAGTTGTTGGATCTCAACAACAGTGAGGATTGTTTTCTGCATTGAATCTTGTAAACCCTAAATCACACATTGATTGACATAGCCGGTAGGGAGCCTATTTGAAGAGACGCACTATAGGGCGATAGATAGTATGTGGGCATACTGATAAGTCCCTTTTTATAAGACACTTTTCTTATAGTGGATTGTTCCCTTGGGTAGGCTGCCCCCAGATGTATGTGGTTGTGCACTGAACTGGGTTATCAAGTTCTCTGTGTTGATTTACTTACTTGTCATTCATTTCTGTTAAACCTATTGTTTTAACATCTGGTTTAACACTCATAGTTAATAAAGAACTTTCAACTAATAAATATTACATTATATGCATTATAAATGGATAATAATACGGTAAACGGCTGGGATAATCACTTACCTTTGAGGCATTAAATGAAACTAGTTGATCACCTAACTTTTGAAATGTCTCAGTTGATCAACTAACTTCTTTAATCATTCTCATTCACCACATTCTTCACTAATAATGATAATTATGGACTAATCATGTCATGTGTCCATCACATGGTAGTTAATTAGGGGCAATTTAGTAATTTCACATCTTAATTTTATGAAAAATAGTTTGATCCCATTAAAATAAACCCAATCCCTAATTCATCCAATTAAAATAGCCCATAATGTGAATTGATGATTGAGTTTGTTTTAATGAGATTAAACTATTTTTCATAAATTTAAGACGTGAAAATACTAAATTGCCCCTGATTAACTACCATGTGATGGGCACGTGATGTAATTAGTCCATAATTAGCATTATTAGTGAAGAATGTGTTAAATAGGAACGATCTGAAAAGTTAGGTGATCAACTGTGACATTTTGAAAGTTAGGTGATCAACTGGTTCCATGTTCCAAAGTTAAAGGATCATCCCAACCATTTGCCGTTATTTATATTAGAGGTGGTTGTCCTTTAAACGATGGGTTGTTATGCATTTTACATTAGGCGTAACTAGGTAATTAAGAAAACAATTTATTTTCTCACTAATACAAAAAAAGATTTAAACAACGCTTAAAAATGCCTTAGACATTATAAAAAAACACAATTACGAAAACTGATGTCTAAGTCAAAGGGTCTTAGACAGCGCTACACGAGAGTCTGCAGCAAGGGAGATCTCGAAGAAATGTGGAAGCCAACTTATCATTGGAGGATGATATATATTGTAGTATGTATAGGAATGCATCAGTTGGGGTACACTATATACAAGACTAGAGAGCTAAAAGAAAGAGCGTGAATAAGCATAGTTATCATTAGTGATAGGTTATTTTCCTAAGAGTTCTTAGTTAAAGATTAGTCGTTGCTTTATTGAACTCATAGTCCGAAAAGGCTTGCTATATAGTGGAACAGAAGGTGACACTCTAAGACATGATGTAAGCTTAGGCTTAACCTACATAAAAATGTATGTGTTATTATCTTCTGTTATTTGTGTTAGCCTCTGTATATTTTAAAAGTTTTGCTAATGTTTCCATTTCGCGCAAATGGAAATTGAAGAAACAAAAGTACTAACGAGACTGATATCATCTTTTGAAATGTGACTGAACTTACTCATTATCTTTTTTCTATCTCACATATTTTAAATTAACTAAAAATAGAGTTGGTTGCGACTGAGAGAGAATTTCACCCATCTCCAAAAAACTACAATAATTTTTGGATATTTACTACAGGATTTAGTATGTTCTCAGTAATTACATTTGATAGATATCTTTTTCTTCTTAATTTTATATAGGCACATACAACATATTCAAGTGGCAGGTCATCATTGAGCTGCAAGAGGAGTACCCTCAAATCTCTCCTGAGTTAGTTAGCTTAGAGGATATAATTAGCTTGTTGTTGATAGAGTGAGTTGGTGAGTAACTATGTAGGAGAGTGAGTATTGCCAAGTGTATCTATATATGTGTGTATGTGGACAAATCGGAAATTAGTTTGTTGAATAAGAAAGAGAAAACACCAAATTAGATATTTTATTTTCCTCCAATTTACATTTCAATTTTCCCCAAATTGCTTAGAACTCTAATAGTTCAATTCAATCAATTCCTTTCGATCGTTGTTTTACTCACAACAAATAACATGGTTTTAAAAATTGTTTTATAAATGAGCATCTAAGGAATTTTGGATGTCTGTGTTATGCATCTACCATTCAAGATTCCAGAAAAAACTTGACAATAGGGCCAGTACTTGTGTTTTCATAGGCTATCTTTTTGGAAAGAAAGCATACAAACTTTTTAACTTCGTCATATTTCAGGTGTTCTCCTCTAGAGATGTTACTTTCCATGAACAAGTTTTCCTTTTCTATCTCACACTTTGCCCTCTTCTATCATACTTCCTGTTTTGCAGGTGATTACCCTGTTACTTTGTATTATCCTGGCAACACTGTCCATGTCCAGTCTACTATGCAAGAGTCTTCTAGTATTTTTCCAAACTTAGAGGAGGATTGGTCTTTTTCTGTTTTATCTCCCTCTATGTCTATTTCTGAAAACAGTTTTCAGCCAAGTAATGTGAATGAGTTTCTTAGTTCTTCTGATCATTCACCTGTTGTGCTTAGAAAATCTACTAGATCACACAAAGCACCCAACTACCTGCAAGATTATGTGTGTTATGATATTTAGAGATCTGTAGATGCTAAGCTGGACACTGATGCTCTCATTTTCTTCTCCTTTTTCTGTTTATATGCCTTCTTTACATCTTGTTGAACCTAGAACTTATAAACAATCTGTTAAGAATTCACTATAGGTAGAAGCTATGGATAAAGAAATACATGCCTTGACTATCAATGAAATTTGTGAGTTCATGTCTTTACCTCCTCGAAAAAATACTATTGCTTGTAAGTAGGTCTATAAGATCAAACTCAAAGTTGATGGCTCTATTGAAAGGTATAAGGCCAGGCTTGTAGTCAAGGGCTTCACACAACAGTATGGTAGTGATTACTTGGAGACATTTTCTCCTGTTTTTTGAAATGGCCACTGTTAGATGTATTATATCTGTTTCTGTTGCTAACAAATGACCCCTGTTTCAGCTAGATATAAATAATGCATTTCTTCATGATAATCTCCATGAAGAAGTTTATATGCAGCCTCCTCTTGGCATTCAAGTTCCTGCTGGTTCTGTTTGTAGGTTTAAGAAATTATTATATGGTCTTAAACAGGCCTCAAGGTAGTGATTTTCCAAACTCAGTAGTGCTCTCCTCTCTCTTGACTACTCTCAGTCTAAAAATGATTACTCTTTGTACTATATTCATAATGAGGCAGGTACAATTCATGTTGATGTATATGTTGATAACATACTGATCACTGGTTCTAATCTGGAATGGATTGCAGCTTTGAAAGCTCAATTACATGACACTTTTAGCATCAAAGATCTGGGCAATCTTCATTATTTTCTTGGTTTTGAAGTCTGGCAGGCTGGGGAGTCTTTGTTTATGACTCAGTCCAAGTTTGTCACTGAATTACTCACTGATAGTGGCCTAGAATTTCCTGGCAGCAAGGCCAAAAGCCATTCCACACCTCTGTCACTCAATGATAAGTTCACACGTGATGAAGGAGACCTTTTGCCCAATGCAGAATATTGTAGGAACATGGTTGGCAAGTTGAATTTCTTGACTAACACGAGGCCTAACTTGTTCTTCTTTGTCCAAGTTTTGAGTCAATTCATGCAGCAACGTAGAGACTCTCATTTGGCAGGCTTAGTTCATCTTCTCAACTATGTTCATCTTACCATTCGTCAGGGTATAATCATTCATGGTTCCATGCAGCTACTTCTGAAAGCCTTCTCATATCCTGATTGGGCTTCTTGTCCTAACTATTTGACGTTCTGTCACTGGTTATATTGTGACACTTGGAGACACCCCCATATTCTGGAAAAGCAAAAAGTAGAGTACAGTCAGTCGAAGCCCTGCCGAGGCTAAATATCGAGCTTTAGCCCATGCTACAGCAAAGGTCACCTGGTTAGTAAGATTATTGGTTGATTTAGGTGTTCATGATCTTCGACCAGTTACTCTTCACTGTGACAATAGCTCAGTCATTCTCATATCTCAAAATCCAATTTTCCATGAACGTACTAAACACATCGACATCTACTGTCATTTCACGAGGGAGAAAGTTTTTGAAGGTCTTCTTCATCTTGTTCACCTGCCCACTCCTGAGCAATTAGCTGACATATTGACTAATATTCTGCCGTCTCCTCAACACACCTATCTTCTATCCAAGCTTGGGGTTCATTCACCTCCAAGCTTGCGGGGGGCTGTTGACTAACACGTGTGATTCCGGACACTTAATCATTGTGTTATGATGGTGAGATGATCCGGTCCGTTAGTTAGCTTAGAGGATAGAATTAGTTGGTGAGTAGTTATGTAGGAGAGAGAGTATATATATATATATATGTGTGTGTGTGTGTGTGTAAGTGGATAAATCAGAAATCAGTTTGTTGAATAAGAAAGAGAAAAGACCAAATTAGATATTTTGTTTCTCTCTAATTTACATTTCAATTTTTCCCAAATTGCTTAGAACCCTAATAGTTCAATTCAATCAATTCCTTTCGATCCTTGGTTGATTCACAACAAATAACAGTATTTTTCATGATGAAGTTTGGTTATTCTTGTTGTTTTTGTTCTTGTCGTGGGTTGAAAACATGGGCAGTTCTTTCTTTTTATTAGATATTATGTTTTGGTGTTTAACTTTAGTTTCAGTTAAGATGGCTTGGCTTGAAACTTTGCGAAAGATTTTGGCATCTTTAGCTTGAATCTCATGAAGAGGGGAAAAAAGAGCAAGATAAGTCTGATATTAATATTTATTGTTGGAAATCTGTTTTTTTTTTGTGCAAGTTTTTTCGAGACAGACAATTGGAATCCAGCAACAGAGCTCTCGGCTATCCCTCCATATCCTTCCTAGCTTGCTGATGGAACCAAATGCTGATGATCCATACAACGAAGAAGCCGTTGTACTATTGAAACATAGAAAAAAGGAGTATGCGTAGGTGATTGAAGGTGATCTAAAACGTAATATGATTTTTGCTTGACTTTTTTTTGTATCAACTGATGTACTTTCTTTCCAATAATGCTGACCACTACTTTGTACATGGGAAGCCAGCATAATAGCAGCTCGGATCTCTATCCCAGAAAGTCCTCTCACAATCACATAATGGTCTGTCTGTAGATAATTAGTTCCATTATCAGATCTCTTCTTCTTGCATTCTAATATGTTGACAATAAAATTTAGTTGGTTTCCAAGATAGTATTTGTTGACTATGAAATTTAATTGCTTTTAATTCAACTAGTACCATATTACGTGCTTTGCACGTGCATATTAAGGGAATAAAAGTAAAATTTATTTATATATTATTTAACATACATATTTGGGATATTACTAGGGTCAAAGTTTTATTTTTTTTTTCCAAAATTGTATTGTTTGAAATATTTTAACTATTCTTTTTAGTTATATATATATTTTGTATAATTAATAGTTGAACTAATCAAAAGAAACATATTTAACTTAAACTATATATTCAATAAAAGTCAAACTAATTTCAAACTTTACTTCTTATAATTAGATATTCAATTGAGCATACCTATTTATAGACATTGAACGAGAATATTAACATATTAGATCAATTAAGGTGTTTAATATCCATTGATATCATAAAATATTTCAAAAACATATAACTTATTAAAAACTTTATTATTCATATAATAATATTTATATTTTTAAGTTAGTGCTATTATTCAATGTATGTCATACACACTTCAATATATTTGTAACTTTGATAGTTGAATTTTGTTTTAAATATTATTCTCTATGTCCCTAAAAGATTGATACATCTCCACTCTTGGTTGTCAAAATTTTAACAAATTAATCAAGAATTCTCATTAAACGATAAGGAAGAATATAGTCGTGTGGGATCTTGTTAGATTCGTCTCAATATATATTTTTGAAATATCAACTTTTTATAATTTTTTCGGATGTAGAATAAGAGATATTTATGTTTTAAATTGTGTTTTGTTGACCACCAAAAGTCAAAATGTATCAATCTTTTAGGGACGGAGGGAGTATTATTTTCTTGACTCTGATTATATAATTCTCATAATTAAAAGGTGTTTTATAATTATTACTATATATAATCTCTAGGGCTCAAAAAGCTATATGTCAATCTCTCATTTTTTTAATTATTTAATTAATAATTTATATATGACCCACTGTTTTATTTGAAAAAAAAAAAATTAAAAAAATTCTCCCACTACTTAACATTTTAGTTTCCACTGTTTACAAAAATCAACTTCATCCAAAAGTTATAACATTCATATTCAAAATCAAATACTACTCTTATGTACAAATAATGTATAATATTACATTCAAAAACAAATATTCATATTTACAATTCTTTCAATAATTAATTATGAAAAAAAGTTAGTATTATATTTTGATTATATAAGATTTTGAAGTATAAACCCTTGTGGACAAACAATTAGTATCATTATTGTTACTTTTACCTATATAAATAACATTAAAATGTAAATTTCTAACACTTTTTATTAGTAACCTACCAATGCACTTGATTATGACTTGCGGTATCAAATTATATTTGGTATTGGAGTACCTAATGTTCTATTTGTCATTTTACTATATTAATAACCTAAATAAAAAAACTACCAGCTCTAAAACCCTACCAGACGCCACAAACAACTCACACAATTTCAGACGATTCTTCTTCTTCTTCTGTAAAACCACATTTTATTTAATTAAGTATTCTCTAAAACCACTTTCACGCTGCTTCTTCTTCTTTGCTCGGACGATTCTTCTTCTCAAACCAACTTGCTCTCTAATCCTACCAATTTGAAACTTAAAGGTAAGAAAATCAAATTTTTGAAGTGGTTATTTTAATTTTGTAGTAATTGAGCAATTTCTTATTGATTATTTTAAGGATTTTGATTGATATTGTGGGTAATTTTTTGGTTAAGTTTGTTTGCTATTCGGTTTAATTTGGGTAATTGAGTTTGATATTATGGTTAATTTCGTGATTAATTTTGCTTGATATTGTGGTAATTTCATTAGCTATTGTTGTGTGAATTGATTTTTGGTTGTGAATTTGGTATGTGGGAATCGTACATAACATTCATGAGTAATTTCGTTTGGGTTGTAATTGCTATCTTATTAGGTTCAGCCGCTATAGTTGTTCGTAACCCACAAACTATTCCGCCTGGCGGGCAGAATTTCTTCGAATGTGTTCTTGAATTCATTTGAGATGTAAGTAAAACGCAAATTGGTGAAGAGTATGGTCCTTGGGTTCCTTTTGTGGTTACTATGAACTAACTAATAAGAGTCTATAACTGTATTGTGGTTATTGTGAATTAATCATAATATGTTTTGTTATAGTTATCTTGAGATTATGGAGTGGTTAATGACATCTAACCCCATTCTGTTTTCGTTTGTATTTAAACAGATTAACAATGGCACCACCAAGATATCGGCATATGTGTCGGGTGTAGGCAAAACACACCTTCTTAAATATCATAGACGAGAGACAACCGGAAAGGGAAGAGGCCAAGAAGCAAATGCTAAGAAGTGCAGGATTCGGATCATTCATAGATATCTAACATTTATGATACTCAGCATTTCATTCTTCTTAGTATTAGCATGGATTGTAGCAAATAGAGACTTTAATGAACATTTAGATTAAAGCATGTTCATTATTTTTTTTGTAATTGAATAAGTTGTGACAATCACAACTTATGTATCTATTTCATGATTTTAATAACTATAAATTCTTACTTATATTCTTTTATATTTTAGATAAAACGGCATCTAATATAAGCTAAAATTCTAACCAGTTGTGACTATGACGTGGTTACCAGGTTCAACCCAATTACTCATGTTAAGTGGTTACTGATTTCTAACCAGTTGTACTTTTGAATTGGGTTACGTATTCTAACCAGTTGTAAATAAGAATTGATTTATGTTTTCTAACCAGTTGTAAATAAGAATTAGGTGCGTATACAATATAATCTCATCACACCTTACTTAATGAACCTTCTAACAAAAAAGAGGCACTTACACGAAAGTAAATGTGAAAAGGTTATCTTATTAAGATCATCGCCTTTCAGAGACATACCTTCCATTATTATAAAAATCAAAATATAATCATTTATAATTATGGTATTATAAAATAGCAATATACAAATCAATTGATTTAATAAAACTCCGTAGTTTAAGTACACATAAAAAAAAGCATAAAAAACATGTACCTTTATTACAAGCAAAGAACTACGAAAAAGTACACAAAATAAATTTATTTCTCACTGTGATTGGAATCGTTTATGTCTTTTTACCTTTATTGCAAGCAGCAAATCTATATCTACACCATATATAATATGGGAATGGGGGAATTAGTTATTTCATTTGAAGCCCCATGATATTTTCTAACCAATCAAAAAAAATAATATTTTTTGATATTAAAAATAACCTCCATTTATATTTTAACTAGATGTTTGTGCACAGTTCAACCTGTGTGAGTTCGGTTATTATAATAAAATATATATTGTTACATTAATTTTTACATGAATATATGATGATAAATATTTCTTGTGAAATTCAAAATATGTGCATGATAAAAATGATTAAATAAATATACATTATATAGGTAACTATTTTATTTTTAATAACTATACTTAAATAATTTAATGTATAAAATAATAATATACCTTTGCAAATTTTCAAAAAAAGAAACTAAATAGGAGTTAGTATGCAATATAAACACGTGTCACTTGCTTATTGGCTAAAAAAGATCATGGGGCTTCACTAAAAGAATAACTAATTACCTCCTTCCCCAATTAAATATAGTGTAAATTTTTAATAACTATACTTAAATAATTTAATGCATAAAATAATAATATATCTTTGCAAATTTTCAAAAAAAGAAATTAAATGGGAGTTAGTATGCAATCTAAACACATGTCACTTGCTTATTGGCTAAAAAAGATCATGGGGCTTCACTAAAAGAATAACTAATTACCTTTCTCCCCAATTAAATATAGTATAGATTACTCATCATGTAATATTAACTAACTGTATATTTTATATCTAATATTGATGCATTTATGTTTCTTCAAATTCATTTTTCAATTGTATATAATTTTTTAAATATTTTATCATATATGTTACAAAATTTTAATAATAACAAATAAATTATACAAAAATATAATTGTGAATAAGAAGGACATGCTAGACTGTGTACAAACGACTAGTTATATTTAATTGGGGAAAAGGGGAATTAGTTATTTTTTTAATGAAGCCCCATGATCTTTTCTAACGAATAAGCAAGTGACACATGTTTAAATTGCATACTAACTACTAAGTCTCATTTAATTTCTGTTTTTTGAAAATTTGCAAAGTATATTATTGTTTTATACATTAAAATATTTAAGCATAATTAAGAAGAATAAAATAGTTACCTATATATAATTATATATTTATTCAATGATTTTTATCATGTACAAACTTTGAGTTTCACAAGAAATATTTTACCATAATATATTCATGTAATAATTCATGTAACAATATATATTTTAAATATGAAAAGCGACCTCACACAGGTTGAAGTATGCACAAACATCTAGTTGGAGTAAGAGAAGAAAAAGGTTCAAATATTCAAAAGAAGAAAGGATTCTGTCGACGTGAACGGATGATGATGAAGCGTGAGTGATGGTGGAAAAACTGGATTTGGATTTTGGGTTGCGGGTTTGGTGGAAGGGGGGGCGTGGGGTGGGGTGTGTTGAAGAAAAAAAGCAAGAGTTTTGTCTTTAATTTTTTGAGAGTGGGGGTTGGGGGTGGGGGTTGGGGGTGGGGGTTGGGGGTGGGGGTGGGGGTGGGGTGTGTTGAAGAAGAAGGGGTTGAGATTTAATTTTAATTATTTAAAATATATTAATATTGCCCTCTATACTTTGTAATAGTGACAGAGTATCATATTCATTTTATCTTTTAAAACTGGAGAAAACGGATCCAGGGGATAATATGAAACGAATAATAGTACATGGGTAATCTGAAACGAAAACGGTAGTATAACTTCTTAAAGCTACCCAGACGTATCCACTCATTGGAAGAAAAACAAACAGCAGCAGCAAACATGGAATCTGAGACACAGAAAGCTAGTCTGGTAGCAGGACTGCAAGCAGTGAAGCAAAAGTCAGGAAAAAGTCATAGTCAAATAGCTTCTGAGACAGGGTTGACCAACGTCTACGTTGCCCAGCTCCTCAAACGTCAAGCTCAGCTCAAGCCCGAAACTGCCCCCAAACTCCGGGCAGCTTTGCCTGACCTGCCCGATCATCTTCTCCAAGAGATGATGAAGCCCCCTTTCAGATCATACAATCCTTCTCTTATTCAAGAACCCACTGTTTACAGGTTCGCTTTCACTTTATATGTTGCCTTTCGATCGGGATGAATCTAGTTGAGGGTAATTATCGAAAGTTCAATGGAGCTTAATGTTTTTAGATGTTGTTTCGGTACTGTTTTATTTGTCTAGTTGAATTATTTGTGGAGTTGAATTTTTTTTCTTGTAAAGTAGGGATAAGGTAAATTTCGAAGTCAGAAGAGCTTTTTCACTAGCTATTCGATTAACTCTGTGGAGTTGAAATATTAGTAAAAGTAAAATTGATCTCTGTTAGTATTAGACACTGATTATTTAACTTCGATTAACTAGGTAAATATAATAAATACAAAACGCCAATGCAAATGGACCAAAAATGTTGTGTGAAAGTTCATCAAAGATATCATTTTTAGCTTACTTGATATTAGAACATGGAATTGGGAATTGGAAATTAAACTAGATTATATTTTAGGGATGGAGGTAGTTTTAAAGAACATGGAATTGGGCTAGTGGTTATTAGGAGGCTTCCATAGACTTAGAGGTCTTGGTTCGATCCTGACCATGTAAAGGGCCGTTTTTTTAAAAGGGAGAGACGTAGTTTGTAATAATTAAAAGTCGTAACTGTTCAATAGTTTATGCTTGGTAGCAGAATGGCAATGGAACAACTTGATTGAGATTTGATATTGATAACGGTCAAGGCTGAGTATTGTCATTAGACAATGATCTCAATCTTGTAAGATGCTAAGGATTACATGTGCAAGAGGTGTGCTACTTGATAGTGTACAAAAGATGATATGTTTACGTTTGGTTGGCGATTAATTTTCGCTCTGTATAACTCTACGACGAACTGGTGCAATTTACATCTGTGCATATACATTATACAGTGTAGAGTTTTAACACCTATATCACTGGTTTCTGCGAAGACCTTAAAATTTTTCTTATAGGTAGTTTTGTGTTTGCAGGTTGAATGAAGCAGTTATGCATTTTGGTGAAAGCATCAAGGAAATTATTAACGAGGAGTTTGGCGATGGCATGTAAGTTCCTGTTTCTTTGCTGGACCATTTTCATAATTAAAGTAATCTTTTATTGCTAACTTCGTTACAGCTGTTTAACCTAGAGTGAGGAATGAAAGTATGAAGTATGATGTAGATTGCAGTTCCCATTCCTTTAAGTTCTTGCAGAGTGTGATTCCGTATGTTTAAAATACTATATTTAGATAATTATTAGCGTTCTACTGGTTCATTTTTCGGTATAATGACCATTACAAATGGTTTAATTGTGTAGCATGTCAGCTATAGATTTCTACTGCTCTGTTGACAAAGTCAAAGGCGTGGATGGAAAGGACAGAGCTGTGGTGACATTTGATGGGAAGTACTTGCCATACACCGAGCAGGTGCTCTCTGTTCTGGTCATATTCATAGTTACTTTATCATTCTATAATAAAAATGTCTTCATCTGGATGGGTGACCATATAAGTGCTTGGTAGAGGGGTGTGTGGGGGGGTGGGGGCTGTCTTTAAAATAGAGTTCTATTTAGGTGCTCCACGGTACTTCACTGGAAAAACATAGCTGCGCCATTTGCAGGGGAGAACATAAAAGTTCTTCTATAAGAAATCTAACTCGGCATTCTAATCCATATCATGCAGAAAACTGAGCATATGGCATCAAGATTGAAACGACAGGAAGACTGAACAGTGGGCAAGCACAATATTGCAGTCTATTGATTTACGCGATGTATGTAAGCATGAATTTTATACTCAAAACTGATCATAGTTTATGTACTATGTGTAAACATATATGTACTATGTATGTTGATAATCTCGCATTATGCGGCTAATAAAGCGACTCCTCGTGTTACTATGTGCTTGAGGTGTACTTTGACCTACCCTTGAAAGAGAGCAGTGTTATTTTTGAATGCTAGATAAATGTAACATCTGTGAATTTGAAGAATGTCCCCTATTAAAATCCTACTATGACCAATATGAACTGCATCAAACTGGATGTTAATCAAATTGAAGTGTAAAATTTTCGATTGTTTTAGTTGCAAACAAACTAAGAAAATAATTCGAACTCAACTATTAGAAATAAAATACTAATTAAATGTTCAAATTTGTATAAATAATGAATATCCATTACAAAAATTAAAGGTTCATAAACAGCCAATGGAACTACTCACATTTAAAGGCGATAGATAACATAGAAGAAAGAAAGAAACCTTCGCAATAGGAATGTAACATCCTTTGTAAAAGTGTACCTACTTCTTGATGATAAAAATCCATTGTTGTTTAAATCAAAAGAAGAACATTAGCATGTCCAAAGCATCTGAAGATGTTTCCACCTGAGCGGGCTAAGGGGGTTGCTTACCCGTGATAACAGAAAGGTTATTTCCGAATTGATCCAGGATAAAGAGATAGATTCGTATATTCTACACATATTCTAAGATTTCACACAGTCTGCCAACTCCTTGGAACTGTATTAGGAGAAAAGTTCTGCATGAGACTTGAGAGTACTTCTCCTGTTAATGATAAGATTAAGTGAGAAACTGATTAACTAAAACATGTGGAAATCGAACGAGTCCACTGGCTAGGTATAGTTAAAGCAAATCTGTTGGTTGAATCGCACTAGAATATTATGTTAATGACAGAGTCAGGGAGTTCAGTAGTTAATTGTGAAGTATATATCAAGTAGGTCGTAATGTACCTGTTTTCTGCCTTGCTGATAGCTTCTTGACTTCTATTCTTGTCTCACGAAATACGACAGAAGGAATATGCTGTATTTTATGAAAGTCTTCTCCTTCTCTATCATTGAATACTTTGAGTCTTCTGCTGAACGTGTCAGGCATGTTAGCGATCACTAATTCTTTCATTGAAGTAACATCCCTCAACCCATCGGGAACCATCCGCAGTTTCTCACATCCGTCAATATCCAAGTTTTCAAGTCCAGGCATGGCTTCTTCCTCAATCTTCCATTTCTTTAGTTTGAGTAGCCCCTCCAAATGAAGAGTTTTCAGCTGAGGAAAACCATGTGGCGAACAACGCATTTTCTTTCCTGCAAAAGCATTTGCGCGTAGTGCCAGAGTGCTCAATTTCGGGAGCTTCTCTAAGGTAGCCATAGGGTCATCAATAAATGAACTGTTTCTTAGGGTTAATGATGTGAGGTTTGGGGAGAAAAAGCGATAATGAGGTAGTTCTCTTATGTTTCCAACCAAATCTAACTTCCTGAGATGGAAGCAACCCACTAGTCGTCCAAGCACAGCCAAATCTCCCTCTGTATTGAAATTATATTTGACACGTAAAGCAATTTCTTTGAGGTTAGTTGATTCTCCATTCAGGTAGCAAATCACTTCCTCCAGATCACTTTCTTGCAGGACAAGGGTAGCTGATAGTTTTCGAAGCTTAGACAGCTTCATGAGCTCTTTAAAATCATAAAATCTTGAATCAAAGTTCTTCAACGTTTCCAAGCTCAAGCTTTCAAGAAACAAGATATTTGTGTTTCCATGAGAAGGAGGAAGATACAAATGTCTTAGATGCTGCAATCTCCATAATACATTAGGCATCGTGAGATTGGAAAAGAATTTCACCCTTAAATCTAGTGTCTGCAAATATTTCAAATTACCTATAGATGATGACAATTTTTCGAGCTCACAGTTCTTGAAGCTCATGAACCTGAGGCCAACCAGATTACTGATAACTTTTGGTAGCTTCTTACCGAGCTGTGAATTCTCAAGATCCATGATTCTGAGCAGTCGAAATTGCGTACACATCAGGAAAAGGGTAGACTGAATACTCTTTGTGCTTGGCAGTGTGCAGAAGAACAACACTGTTCTTATTCGTTCTGTTGTCTCCTCACTTGGAGGAAAGTAGCTCTCCAAATCTTCATTGACAATGACAGAAAGCCTGCGTACAACACCTGCTCCAACTGATTTTCTACTTGTTGAAGGTAATAATATACTTAGATCATCTTCACTATGAGGTAATATCTTTAGAAAATTCTCTTCCTTTCCCTTTAACAGGCAGACATCTCTCATCAGATCATGGAGACGACAAGACTTGAATCTTCGAGTTGAATCATTGACCTGCACTTGGACCATGTATCTCTTTGCTAGTTCCCCTAAGAAGCGTTCCCCAACATCCATCATCGTTTCTTCTCCCTCCCCAGGGTGAGGTGATCCAAGAGGAATGAATCCTTCAGCTGCCCACAGTTGGATTAACTTCCTCGCAGGTATCCTGTAATCCTCTGGGAAGATGCCCATGTAAAGAAAGCAGTGCTTAAGATGGTATGGTAGATCATTATAACTCAGAACTAGCACTTGATATACAACTCCATACTGTTCGTCCCCTCTTCCCCTCCTCAGGTTTATGTTAAGATTTTGTTTTACTTCTTCCCAATCACTCAATCTAGACTTATTCGCTAAGATTCCACCAAGCATAATGATGGCCAGAGGTAGTCCACCACACTGCACAGCCATCTCTTTCCCAATTATCTCTGTAGTTTCTGCTAAGTTCGGATCTGTCATGACATATTTCAGATTTGCTTAGTCTGGCGATGTATATTATAAGTCATAGTTTCATAATAAGCAACAATCTTCTGAAACATCTTTACATTTTTCTAGAACTTATTGGTGGAAAGCTAGAAGAACATAAGAGGATAAGGAATACCTGGACTGTACTGCCTAGGAAATGCTTTCTTTTTTAGCAATTCCCAGCTTTCCTCCGGATTTAAAAATCTCGGTTCATAGATGAAGGTAGATGAATTTGCTGGCAGCGACGCTTCTATTTTCCTTGAGGTGATGATTACCTTGCTACCTGAATCATGATCTGAGTTCCCAATAGGGAACGCATGTTGCATTTTCTCCCAGAAATCGAACGACCAAATATCATCCAACACCACCAAGCACTTTTTTGTCATTTGAACTCTGTAAACCTCCTCAATCAGCTCATCAATTCTCATATTTCTGATTTCTTCTCTTCTCTTTTCCTTGGAAAGTTTACTTAGCAAACCTTCCAACACATCTCTTTGTTGCCAGTTCTGAGATATGCTAGCCCAAGCAAAAGCTTGGAAGTGATTTTTAACACCATCATGATGATAAATTTTTCTGGCAATCGTAGACTTGCCAAGTCCTCCCATGCCGCAGATGGAAACAACCTTGTGGAAATTAACGCTGTCTTGGTGGTTTGTTAAATGTGCGACCAACATGTCTACTTCATGCTCAAGTCCTACAAAATCCTGTTCAACATTATGATGGTAAGATCTCCTTGACCCCTGGGATCTTGGACTTTCTCCACCACTTATTTGCTTGATTCCGTAACTTTGCAGGCTTGTTCTGATTTCAGATATTCTGGTCCTGATACGATGGATTTCTGATTCGACTTGGTGGAGAGATACGCCATCTCTAAAGATGCTAACAAATTTGCCAAGAAACGTTGGATCCTGGTTGAGGGGAATCTTGAATGCATACATGTCAAGAACATCTTCTATGTCCTGAGCAAGTTCCCTAATCTCTGCAACCCAATTGCGGACCATCTCATTTTCGTTTTGTCTTGCATCTGCATCCTTTAGGAAACATCGCATTCGCTCTAGCTCACCTTGACTTTGCTTAACTTGATCTCGCACCCTACTAAACAGTTGCGCTTCTTCAACTAACAAACTACCTAGCCTTTCCATAACACAAAAAACAACAGATTCAGCCATGAAGTGTTATAGAATGTGTTTGTATGATGGTAAAACCTATGTTGTGCTACATCAAGAGGGAGAGGTAGCCTTGACTTGGTAAGTCTTCTGGCTAGAATGTACCTTAAGGAGAGGGATTATAATTTATATTAAGGACATCAATATTAATAATTTAGCACTAATGGCGCTTTCAGTACTAAGTAAGTGTTATTCTGAGATTTAGTAAGCAATGATAATACGACCAAGTCAGTCTGTCTATTTGTGTCTTACTTTTCAAACTTTTATACTTCATTTTTCTTATTCCATCAGTCCATCTTGGCTAGGAAGTTTCCTGAGACACGCTTTATGTTCGAGCGAGTGATTTGAGCATAGCAATTTTTCCATTTTGGAAAATATATTGAATTTATCAACAACAACGCGTCTCAACGCCTTGTAAGAGGCCCCATCACAGTTTTAGCCCTGTGATAATGGAGAGATTGTTTCCTAATCGACCCAATATTGCAAAGACATGAATATCTAAAAGCATATAAAAACAGATAAAATCTATGTGCGCCATAGACTCAACTTCTTGATTATTACACTCCACTTGTTTGTTATTTTCATCAACTTTTTTATAATAAAAATCATTGGCCTAAATTATATTTAAATGAGTTGACTAATCAAACATCTATGCTGTCACTTTAAGTCTGTTAATAATCTGTATATATCACTAGTTCACTATCTTCCAAAAGACAAGCATGAATAAAGACGAATATAACATTTATGAGCATTGGACCCATGAAAGGGACTTGCTAACGTTTGAACTTTCTTCTCCTTATTATGTTTAGAAGTTGACTTTCAGGTTTCTTGTTTCATCTTACAATGCTATTGATAAAGTTTTCAAAGATAGAGTGTACAAGGAGGACGTTCGGATGTGCTAGCGAAAGGACGCAACTGCGTTGAACATTTTATCCCAACGCACAGTTAGTGTGTTCGCCTGTGTACCTTGTACAACCCGTGTCTTGAAAATATATGCACCCTATATAGTTACTGTTGTTAAATATTTAAATTGAAGAAATCTGAAGGGAAACATTGTAGAAGTTTCATTAATATAACTTCTTTTGGTTATTTATTTAACCTCTCAAGAAAATAAGATTTTATTTACCAAACATATAGAAATGCTAGCTTGCGTAGTAACTATTTTTATCTACTAGTTGTGCTTCATATGTCTGAATCACTTATTTTACAAGTAACATAATGTGTACTTATGTCTCAGTATCAATAGTATAAGAAGGTCGAGGGGTAGCTTATGATTTCTTCATATTAGTATGAGTTGAGTCACTTAAGGTGCCCATCCATGTAGGTGGAAACATCCCAGTTTGCTCATGGACTGTGGTAAACAATGGTGGCAACATTTTATAGACCCCCGCGATTTCCTTCATGGCGTTGTTGCTGCCTCCAGAAGCATCCCCATTCTCACCGCTCCCACTTCCTGTTGTCCATATGCTGACTTTTGGTTGTAGTCCTTGGACGGCCTGAGCATTGATCTTGGCCAACTCCTGAAACATGCCTCCACTGATCATTAGGTAATCTCTCAGAGCAGCATAGTTTCCACCTAATGCTTCTAATAGTGTGCGTAAATAAAAGCCTTGCGCTTCTGCCATCGCTTTAAGTCCTTCGGCTTCTTTTTTCTTTGCATATAACTCTCCGTCGATTGCTTGTTGGCGCGTGTAAAGAGTGGCCTCGGCAGTTGCTTTGAGAGCCTCTGCCTGTTTTTGCTTTTCGTATAAGAATGCTTCTGCAGACTTTTGTTTATTATACAGTTCTGAGTTTGCCTCTTGTACCTGCGAACAATAAATACATAATCTTAGATTGAATTAGTTATTGTTAAATTATCAGGCATTCATTAGAAAACATAGAACAACATATTGGATTGTCGATTTGCTGATGCCAACATAATTGGTAATTGTATTTGTTAATCAGTTAACCTTCGTTTCATATTCAACACTGGCTTTGCTTAAAAACTCCGCTCTAAGCTTTTCGATCTGTGTGAAGGCGTTCATAGTCTCAACTTCCTTTTGCAATTCAGCATCACGTAAGGCCACTGCTTTTATTGCCTCCACCTCAACCATCTGTGCCTCTCTAGCCCAGGCTGCCTTCTTTTTTGCCAAGTCTGCATTTGCCTCTGCAACTTCAGCTTCTCGTTCGTTTTCAAAGATCTTCACCTCAGTTTTCACTCTAATTTCCTCTTTGCTGCCTTGTCCGAGCCTCTGAGTTGATATGATCATCGTCTCAGCATCAATCTTGGCAGCATTTTGAAGTGTCTGACCTTCTCTAAGCTTCGAACCAATTTCTCCCTTCATTTTCGCCTCTGCAACATCAATTCTTGTCTGGTTTGCAGCTTCCATTTGTGTCTTTTGCCCCAAGTAAGAGAAATACTCATGTCCTGGTATATCAACTAACTGTTTAATATTTGCATTGTAGATCAACAAGCCAAACTGGTTAAGTTCAAGTTGCACTTTCTCAAAAACTTCTTGTTTGAAGCCTTTGGTCCCCTTGAAAATCTCTTCCATGGTCATTGATGCTGCTAGTACTCGCGTTTCGCCTTCAATGATCCCTTGAACAAGCTCCTTAACATGGTTAGAGAGTTTGTCATGAGGGGCTATTAGCTTGGCATACTTGAGGAGACTAAAGTGATCATCAAGCCGAGGGCCGATAGTGAAGACAGCAGGCAGTAAAAAGGGGAGTTTCTCAGCGCTCATCGCCTGCACTTCAAACGTATAGTTCACTGGTGAAACATCAAACAAAGTGTAGGATTGGCCTGGAAGAACCCATGCCTTCTTGGCAATCTTTATGTCAGAGATTCCTACTCCAGTGATCACTAGGTATTCTGAGGCACTTGCAACTTTGTACATGGTTGCTTCTTGTTGTGTATGTTAGGTGATCTCGAAGAAGAATAGTGTACAAGGTACGAAATGTATCGTCGCTGAGGTACAATAGGTAAGGGTTATGTTAAAGAATTTATAGGAAAGGTACAAGTATATTCCATTATAACTTCATTTGGAGTATGTACTATGGACGTTATAGATAGTTACGATGTGATATCGACTAGGAGATGTAAAATGTAATGTTTAATTATGTGAAGTGGCCAAAGTTATTCTTGGTTAATTAACATTAAGGTGATTACAATGTTATTTCTCAACCTAGAAATATCCTAACCTATGAGCTAAAGATGCTTTGACCCTCATTATATTGTACTCTCTCATTATTCTTTTTTGACGTTTGTTTTGTCATCTCAAAACCAAATTTAAGTAATTAGTAAAGTATAGTTACGCATAGAATGATAGTATTAGTTTAGTGGTGTCGTGCTTGAGCCTCTATCCAAAAGATCTTATGTTCAATTATCGCAAAGGAGTATTTTGCACATATCTCATATGCATTCGGGGGTTATATTTACAGCTTTTCAATACCCATAAAGTGAAATTTCTAGGCAAACTGCGGTTTTCAATATTCATTTTGTGGAATTTTCGAGCATTCAGACACATTAGAAAACGGAGTCATGTTTAGAAAAGGAAGAACGTGCATTACATCAACTGAAGCTATATATTCAGAAAGTGAATGCTGTTTGGAAATTCAATTTTCTATCATATCCGTTTGTGAGAGAAAAAAACAGTATACCATATTTACATGAATTATACTAAAAGCAAGTGTTTCATCTTGTTGCTATTGATTTATTTTTGGTGAACTTTAACTAATGTGAAAGAGTTTGTCATAGACCAAAAATGCATACCATATTTACATGAGTAAGGCTGAAGCACAACCTTAGGTTCATACATTAGGCGTTAACTATCGAATGATCTATTGAATCGGATAATCGAGTCGGATGTTTGAGTGGGTAACGAATGATCTATTCACGGCCTAGTTGTACCTACCTCTATTTGTGGAAGACAATAGCTATAATTTTTTCATTTTAAATAGTCTCATTGGTCAATACCTCATATACCTTCCTAGTTCCTAATGGTTCCCATATACCTTTGTCAGAGAGTATACGAATGAGGCAAATCACGGAATGTATCTTGATTGATCACATTATTAGAGATTGTTTTTTAGCCACTTCGATACAAGATTGCTTTTCAGGAAAGTAGAACCTACCTGCATGAAGAGGCGATGTCATATATACTTATTACTTCGCTAATTTACAAAAACGAATTAAAAACAAAAAATTTACTTCCCCCTCCCCCATCAATAAGGGCAAAATAGTCTTTTGAAGTTTCCCTCTTTTATTGATATCTAGGTTTTGTTTCCTTGATATTTTGTGAGAAATGACTTCTAACTACAGTGAGAACATGGCGGTGCTGAGCTACTAATGCTATCATTTCTCCCTCTCCGCTGCCTTCCCTCACCGTTGACTTCCTCTCCGGTAATCTCGTTGACCATTACTTATTATTTATCCAATTTTATTTTATATCATCATATTAATTGTCAAGAATCTTGGAATCTGTTATAACTATGTAAAATTGATGAGTGTGTGAAATTGAGCTATAAACTTGGTTACAGTAATTGTATATGACCAACCGAAGCCTTATCTCATGGGTCGACTATATGAATACGTCATCTCTAGTCTGTTAAGTGCCTACAGTATGGCCTCTTCGTGCTATGTGGGTTTGACTCTCATAAAGACTGAGCATTGTGCGAAAATTGCATAATCAATTGAGACACGTCTCAGGTTTAACTCCTTCGTGTTATCCAGGGCAGGGGGCTGATGTTTGGACGGTTTCACACTTTTTGGATTGCTCATTTCTACTGGTTGGTGTGGGGGGTGGGAGAGGTTTCACTTGTGTTGATTTCAGTGAAGATTTGGGCTTTTCACTACGATGATACTTAATGTCATAGTAATTATCAAGGGTCTTGGAAACTGCTAAAAGTAGATGAATTTGATAAATGTGTGAAGCTGAACTCTTGACTTAGTTTGTAGTAATTGTATATGCTTCGTGCAAATCCATTGCTCATTTCTCTTCGGGTCTTGGAAATGTTAAATATTTATTGTTTTAATGAAGATCTGTGCTTGAACATATATCTAAGTTTTAGTGGTTGCGTAATTTATTCAATGAATTGTGAGATAGTTGTGTAGGTGATGATTGGGTATTTTTTA
The DNA here is from genome assembly GCA_003412495.2 of Echium plantagineum. Lineage (NCBI taxonomy): Eukaryota > Viridiplantae > Streptophyta > Magnoliopsida > Boraginales > Boraginaceae > Echium > Echium plantagineum. The sequence goes on along the minus strand of CM016563.1, from coordinate 30,024,969 downwards.
TATTAGTATTTGGAGTAACAAAAGATGAGCAATTTTACGAAATGAAACACATTGTGAGGTAGAATGTATTTTTATTGGTGAGGTAGAACGTCTTGTCCCATTGATTTTTTGTTGCTATCTTTATCCCAAGAAAATTGCGCAGTTTTCAATTTAGATAGTTGGGTTACTGAATTTGATCTACAATATTTGTATATATGTTGTTCAACAATTGGTGAAAAGATATATCAAAAGGTAGTATTACTTATACCTTTGAGATAATGTTGATTAAATCAACGTTGTGTATGTCATTTAAGGCTTCAAAGTTTCTTAACATTGATAATTCAAACTCAAAATGGACCATCTTTTGAGATAGATTGAGCAGGAATTAATCAAATTGAATGTGTTTCCTGTCAGCTGTCCCTGCTTCCTTATTTATTCTTTGAAGCCTTATCTGATAACGATAATTTATACAGGTCTAAACGTCAATACAATACCAACCAGGTCTTTTCCTTTGTATTTGGATTTCTTCAGCGGATAAGTGGAACCTTTTTAGTTAACAAATGAGTAGGTCCAGTCGCCATAGGACCAAAAATGGCCATCACAGCGGATCAAAAGAGGATCTTTTCGATGATGAAACTTCAGCCCGTACAAGACCTATGAGTTTTGATGAAGTAATGCTGAGAAGAAACAATAGAAAAGAAAGTGCCGGAGGTGACACTGGCTTGGAAGAGGCACATGGACGGTCAAAGGGACATGATATTGATGTCGCCACTACAACTGCCGAGTTTAAACCTGCCGAACATATTGATATAATATCCACTGGGATGCCAAAAGCTGTGGAAGAATCACAGCGAGCAAAGACTAGCAAAAAAGAGCATGCTTCTGGTAAGGAAGACAAATTAGTGAGAAATTCTGTTGATGATCGTAACAAAACTAGACCTTCCCGAGTTACACTTAGAAGCGAGATTGTCAGAAATGGTAAGACACTGGAACGGAAAAATGATAGGCATACACATATAGATAGAGAAAAAGATGATTATCTGAAAACGAAGAGTGATAAGAGGCACTCTGAAACTTCAATCAAGAAGCACAGATCTGCGGAAAGAATTAGAGGGAAGCATGAAGTACGTGAATCTCACCAACAAGCTCTCAACAATGAGAGACACTTGCAGAACAGGAAAAAGAAGGATGATCAGTTGAGAAATGATTTAGAGCATATATCTCAGAAGAGAGATTCAAAAGATTTGATTGAAGCAGATAAATACGTGGACAAACGTAGAGTAAAATCTGAAAAAGAAACCAAGAGGACACATCACTTTGATGAAGATAGGGAAAGAGAGGCACAGAGAAGTATAAAGCATGATACTAGAAAAAGAAATTATACTGATTCTCCAGAAAGGAAGGAACGAGTTTCAGCGAAAAGTCATCATGAAGAGTCGAAGTCAAAAAGAAGAAGGCCAAGGAGTAGAGAACGTGATAAAGATATAACTGGAAGGCCTTCTTCACAAAATATGCACAAGGGCACATCTCATCATAGAAACCCAGCTGCTTATTCCCCTAAGGATATACCAGGAGAGTCACATCTTGATACTGAGAATAGGACATCTACTGATGGTACAACTAGTCATTACAGGAGACATGGTTTGTCCTCTAGTGGCCTTGGTGGCTATTCACCTAGAAAACGAAAGGGTGATTCTGCTGCAAGAACTCCTTCTCCACTCAGACGGTCTCCAGAAACAAGAAAAATAGGCTGGGATCTTAATCTCACTGGGAATGGAAGAAGCACTACTGGATGTCTAGTACCTAGCCAAAGTGAGCCCTCAAGTAAGCCGGACCTTCCTGGTGTGGTTTCCGCAACACCACAGCCGCCGATTGGGATTTCTGATAACACGAGGCCCTTAAATGTTGATGCTGTGGATTCCATTCAGCTCACTCAAGCAACGAGGCCTATGAGAAGGCTCTATGTTGAAAATCTGCCGGCTTCAGCTTCTGAGAAAGCCGTTATGGAATGGATTAATAGTTCTTTACTATTTTCAGGTGTAAACCACATTCAAGGAACCCAACCATGTATAAGCTGTGTGGTGAGGAATTTTGGATCTTAAATAAGTTCTCGCATCATTGTCATTTTCTCATGTCAACAAACCATTACGACCTATCTATATTATTGTTAATGCAGATGAACAAAGAGAAGGGCCAAGCTCTTCTTGAATTTCTCACTCCGGAGGTCGCTTCGACTGCAATATCCTTGGATGGGAGATCATTCTCTGGTTCTATACTTAAACTAAGACGGCCCAAGGACTTCAATCATGTTTTTGTAAGAGTTGTTACTGCTTCTGCTAATTTAATGTCTCCTGCAAGTACTGTTCTTTTAGTTATCTTTTTGCCACCAGTAATGAAGTATAAGGACCGTAGGTCACTGTTATGATCTGAACTGGAATATGATTGTGAGCCATCTATGTCTATCTAGATGAGAGTGAGCTGGGGGATAGTAAATGTCTATTATGAGGATACATCATTTGCTTATTCAATAAAAACAGTGGTAGTGGATGGGTAAGGATGTTAAAGAGCTAGAAGTAGGTTTACATCAGATTCAAGGTCATTTTCTCAAGTCACTTCAGCTTATGAAAAAAGGGACGCAGAAGATGTGAAGTATAAAGCTAGTCATGTTAAGAGTTAAGGGAATCTGATAATAAATTTACATTTAATTTTGTTTATACTGTATATAATCAATGCTATTATTTTACTTATCAGCACTTTCTAATGCGATAATTAACGTTTTAAATTGAGAAAATACATCTATAGAGAGAAGGCTTGTTTTTGTATTTTGCAGCAGTATAGCTTGTCCCTCTTGGTAACTTATCTGGAATTTTTTCAGAAATGTGTGCAACTATAACACAACTAAGGGCTACTTCTCTCATTTAATGGGCGTTCTGGTCTTAGCTGAGTCTGTGCATGTCACAATAAATATTCAGCAAGATATTAATTTACAAACTCCATGATTGGCTGACTAGTGAACTAAGTTTACCAATTAAGTAGTTACCATTCTGGAAATTATTTTCTTAATCTGTATCAGCTCCTGTTATGGATCTGTAACCTCACGTTTAGCTTATTAATCTTCTGTTTTTGTTATGTTCAAAAGGCACATTCTCTGACTTATTGGGGAACTAATGATACTTTTATTCTCTGTAACTCTTACTGAAATACTCCCTCCATATTTATTTACTTGTCGTTTTAGACTTTGGCATAACAATTAAGATTATCTCATTTATGATGGGAATAAACAATAGTACCTCAAATTCCAAGACAAAAAGATGATTCATGCTCATTTAATGCCACGGTCATAATAGGAAAAATAAACTAAAAGTGTCTTGAAATTGTAAAACGACAAGTAAATAAAAACGGAGGGAGTATTATTTTTGTGATACCATCTCCTTCTCAGTTGACGTGTGTATAATCTTGTGCTTAGATTGTCTGGATAGCACAAGCTATTTCCCATTACAGAAGTTCATTACTTCGTATATTCGCAGTTTCTGAGGTATGTTGTGGTTATTATCTATGTAGCAGGTTTTCAGACAGTTGCTATTTTCATGCAGACTGGTGATATGGAGAAATCTGTGGAGTCGGGCAATTCAATTACCGACACTGTTCTTGATTCGCCAAACAAGGTTCAAACATGAAACTAGACAATCTCTCTCCCTCTCCCTCTCTCTCTCTCTCCATCCTTCTCCCTCCACCTCTCGTTGGATGAGGTCTTTAGGTGTACAACAAAACTATATGCTTGCCCCAAATCATGTTTTACATGAAAGTATGTTTTTTGTAGATACTTGAATAGTTTGATGTTCCTGTGTCATGCCGGTTTAGTAAACTCGACTATAATTTCAATAGCTTTCAACAGAATCAGATACACTTGATTATATTGAGTGTAACTGTTGCTAAGTCCAAGTTAAAATATGCTGAGTTTAACGAAATAGATGGAAGGTAGTTTGTACAAGCGTTTACAAACCTTGGACTTAATTTATTAGTCTCTTTTCTAATTAGAAGCTGTTATTTTAAAAATATTTTCCGAGTATTAGTTGCCATTGAAAGTATTTGCCATCAAACATCTTACTTGCTTACAAGTAGTATTGGTTTTGGAGTGAAGAAGTCAATTGAGGATACTCACGTTTGTATGATAAGCTATCAATTTATGGCTGTTTTATCACTTAAACCTTTATAACTTGTTTGGTGTGGTGGAAAGAGAACAAGGAGGATGGAAGATATAATGTTTGTGATTTTATTTTCTCTCCCTATTTGCCATCTATTACACCACACATATTAGGTTTACATTTTGCTGTTTGTTTTATAACCTTAACTCTCTTCCTATTGATACAGATCTTTGTCGGTGGGATATCAAAGATCATATCATCTGAAATGGTAACAATATCAATAATGGAATATAGATGACTTCATTGTGTTTCCTAAATTATACTTTGCCTCTTGATCTTAGTATCATAGACATGTTATTTTCACTCTTTCAGGTTAAAGAGATAGCACAAGTCTTTGGACTTCTAAAGGCATATCGCTTTGAGGTTAATGCAGATACTAAGGAATCTTACGCTTTTCTTGAGGTACCCTTTCCTCGAACTATTGTGATAAGGCATGTTTCCTAGACTTTCTCGGACTACGTCCTTTGTACTCTAACTATGATTTTCTGCATTCAACCTTTACATAGTTACCATCTGGTTCTTGCATTTTCTGTACTTATTGCAATCTGTTAGTAAATTAGTTCAGAGTTCTCTGCTTGAGCTGAAGTGATTTTCCTACTGAAACAGTATGTTGACCATTCAGTTACTCACAAGTCTTGTGCTGCGCTTAATGGTATGAAATTGGGTGGACAAATTCTGACTGTAGTTCAGACTATTCTAGATGAGGCCGAAGTGGTAAAGAAATATTCAATCAAATGATACTTTATGAATTTGGTGTATATGATTATCATTGGTCTAAGAGTGAGCTGCACTTCATGTTAGGCCAATGCTGAATCCCAGCCTTTCTATGGAATACCTGAGCATGCAAAGCCACTTCTTCGACGGCCTACACAAGTTCTGAAGCTTAAAAATCTCGTAATATCGTATTTTTACCTTGTTAATCAATTAAAATTTTCTGGCTTCAAGAAGATCTCTAATACACTGCTGAAAATTTTCAGTTCAATTTAGAAGATCTTGGGTCATTGTCAGAAGCAGAAGTGAATGAGGTATTAGAAGACACAAGGATAGAATGTTCCAGGTACATGCATAGACTTTCAAATTAGTTATCTCATTTGCCATTACATTTTTCTGTTTGTGGCCAATATAAATGATTCAGGGATTTGTTATATCATGAATCAACCATGCAGGTTTGGAACTGTGAAATCTGTTAACTACGAGAAACGTAGTAACAATACTAACACTTTCCAGGCAACCGATCTTACAGACAGTGGTTCTGGCGAAAGCCATAGTGTAGAAGATTCAGAAAGTGATCCTAACCAATTGGCCCAACCTTACGAATCTGAGCCTCGATGCTGTGATGAAGATTTTGTAGTTATAGAAAATTCTGAATCTAGAAACACCGATGCTGAGCCAATTAACTCTGACCTCTTATTAAACCATTCAGAAATTGAAGGTAGTGCGAACTATGTTGTATCTGATAGCCACACTGCAGAACAGTCACCAGATAAAATGAGTGACAAACCACATGATACTAGAAACTATGACGCTGCAGGGCCATCTTTCACTGAGAATTGTGGTGAAATTGCTATTAATTTAACAGTGGAGGATCATGAGATTAGCAAAACGTTTTCAGTTGAGGAAAATACTGACACAGAGGAACAAAAGGAGAAACTAAAAGAAGAGTTTGATGGTCTTGATAAAGACAAAGGTGGCAAAATGGTTTCTGGCCTAGGAGTTTTCGAGCCTGGTTGTGTGTTAGTAGAATTCAAGAGAGAAGAAGCTTCTTGTGACGCTGCACATTCTTTACATGGGCGCCTCTTTGAAAACAGGGTCGTGACCGTAGAATTTGTAGATCTTGATGTGTATTGTCGAAGGTTCTCCAGTTGAGTGCACCAAGTGTTGCCCATTTAACAGGGTGTAGCCTTGCATTATTGAGATATGAGATGATGCATACTTGAAATTGGTTTACCATGTTTGGCTGTAACATTTTTGTACCAAATTGAGAGATATTGTTGGTTATTACTTGGCTATGCCAAAGCTAATACAGTGGAGTTAGTTTTGTAAGTAAATGTGAATATATTAGATACATAGCTATTTTCTCCACTGGACCTCCTCATGAAGTAGGGGTATGTTATAGGGTTAAAAGCACGTTTGATCACACATTTTTTTCACCATGTAAGATTTTTGTACTGGTTGTAATGTTTTTTTTACCAAATTGAAACATTGTAATCGAATGATGACATGGTGTAAAAACGTGCGATCAAATGGGTCTTTAATCCTATATTATTATATGGTTATGCCATTGCTAATATAATGAGGTTAGTAATAAGATAAGCAATACTTATATGGTTCAGTAATGTAGATGTGTTGTGAGGTTGAATTGTATTTATAAGAAACTTGTTTAAAAGGTAATATTTATGTACTTAACAATCCAATTATATCGATATAGATGTATGATAATTCCATTTAATATGATATAACTTGATTTTGCTTGGGATGAAATCCTACATTTTTCATTCTATAAAATGATACTACTTCAATCACTTAAATATTTTGTTTTTGAAAGCCAAAAATTGAATAAACTTTGTCGAGTTTAATCATTTAATTCCATTTAATATGAGAAAATTGAAGTTTGAAAATCAAATGGTAGTGGGGGGTAGGGATTTTAGTTCGGGTCATTAGGGTTTTCTCGAGTTTTTGTGTGAAACCGGGCTTATCAGTTTTTTAATTATATTCGATTCGGTTGAAAGTTATTTCGGTTTGGTTGATGTTGGTTTTGATGCAAAATCGGCGGTTCGATCCGGTTTTTCAGTTTAAACACAAAAGAAAATGAAAGTGCACAATTTCAAATTAAATAGAGTCTACAACAAAATAACCATTATACTTTTGACATCAAACGAAAGAGTAAGAGACACATTTTATACTATTTTACATAATTAAAGTAGTTTATTTTACATAATTAAAGTAAAAATAGAGTTGGAGTATGTTAAAAGTGGATGGGGTTTATTTTAATCGTGGAGTATAATATTGTAAAACGTGCTCATTATTCTTTGGAGCGGTGTCACTAGTATAATAATCGTGTTATCGTTCAAGTATAAAAAATGACTCAGAAGTATGTGAGAAAAAATTGATAGTTGAGGCGGTAACCTAAAAATCAATCGATAGTTCAGGGTTTCAGGCGGCGTTCGGCCAAAAAACCGTGACTTAATTGGGCAAGGAAATGATGAGAGGATCGTGCCGTAGAATATAATTTTCAACCAAATCGAATCTATATCTCAAATTTAGTTGAACAAAAATGAAGCATTCGAGTTTCCATTTGCACAGCATCCAACCGTACCTCGAATCGAATCAATTTTTAAGTATACATGCCTTATAATGTGAGTTTAGCCCCTAATAATTAATTGATATAAATTGTTGAGAAGAAGAGGGACTAGAACAATATCCTCATTATCCACTCACCACTACCGTTGATTGGCACCAGTTGAGCCTCTCAATCTCCATAAGCAGAGCTACAAAAATGGCAACACTAACAGCAACTGTACGCTTAGTGATGGGGCACCCCCACCCCTACCCCCACCCCCACCCCCCCAGAGCACAACCATTGAGGCCATCAACAATAGCAGCAGACCTCAAATTCTTGACATCTGAGCTAAGTGGTTGCAAGATTTCCACAAATTCATGTCAATCTGTCTTAACCATTTCTTCTCAGCCTTCTCTTCAGCCCATTGTTGCACGTAAGTCATTTTTTTTATTAGTTTATTTATTTCATTGTTTATTTTTGTTTTTTTCCAATGTTGTTTGCTGGGTAGTGTTATAAAGTTGCAATCTTGATTGGTGGGTTTCTGTCTAATTTCTTGCTTGCTATGTTTGGTTATGGTTTTTGGTTTAGTTGTTTGTTGGGTAGTGTTAGAAAGTTGCAATCTTTATTGATTTGTCGAATTCTGTAAGACCTGCCCAAATGGGCGATGTGATAAAGATTGATAATATGTGCCTTCTTTTGGGAAGTACAATATGTAAGGACTCCAAGGTTAAGTGTGTTTGGAGCAATTATGTGATGAATGGCCAACGCGAACTTTTCCAGTGAGCACGTGAGTGTGGACTGGATAAACGTAGAGCGTGATTGTTGACAAACGTGCTAGGAAGAGGTGATGGTTTGTGAGGCGTGGTGATACATGGGGTTCTGAGGCGGGGCGTTATATCTTCTTTCTATTTTCTTGCTTGCTCTGTTGGGTAGTGTTAGAAAGTTGAAATCTAGTTTTGTGGTGATGTTCATGTGTTTTCCGATTCCCAGTCAATCGATTGTGCTGTCTGAGCTTTAATTGAGGACGTTTTCATATCAGTACTTTTAGTGGATTTTCATCAACGAGGGGGATAAATTTGATTGTAATTTATGCAAGTGTTTACTATAAAAATGAAATTTGAAGTGCCTGATAACACATAGTTATTGGAATTCAAACAATGTAAAGCCTCCAATTGAACTAAGATGGATGAAGAACTATATATCAATCAATACAAATTCATTTCAGTTTAGAGCCTACCATTTTGTTCTTTAGCATCTGTTTCGCAATGCCTTGCAGACTGTAGTTGACTTGTTGGCTTGGATATCTCAATGACATTGTTTTCTTTCGAAGATTGCTTTGATTTCGTACTCTTTGTTGTCCTTCGAATAGACATCTATTTAACAAAAGGCTTTTGTCTGCTCAAATTGCAGTGTTTGCAATGTTTGTTTCGAACCGTTTAAAACAGTTTTTGTAGTTTGTGCCCATGCATGACACCTATTACAACATGAAAAGTGGAATCACAATCTTCTATCTTTTTCGTATATAATGTTGTGTATTTGTGACATACATTGTAACAAATTTTGTGATGATAGGCATGTTTCTACATTAGCCCGGGAATTTACATCTTTTCGCATTGCTTGAGATCAAATATTTTATCTTTGGTTGATCTCGTTTGCAGGTCGAGTGTGCCCCTTCACTGGGAAGAAATCTAACCGCGCTAACAAGGTATCTCACTCAAACCACAAAACAAAGAAGTTGCAACATGTTAACTTGCAGTACAAGAGAATTTGGTGGGAAGCTGGAAAGCGTTATGTCAAATTGCGCCTTTCGACAAAGGCAATAAAAACCATTGAGAAGAATGGACTTGATGCTGTTGCCAAAAAGGCTGGGATTGACCTTAGCAAGGAGTAGATCCATTTTCTTATGAGAACATCTTTACTCTGTCGTTATTGCATATTTGCATGTAATATTCTCTCAATTTATGTAGATTTCCTTGTATTCTGTGATCAAGAATTTATCATTTCTTCCTATATAAATGAGTTCAAATTTGCGGTAAATTGCAGAAACGATAGTTACTTTAAAGAAAGGGAAATTCTGGGAACCGTCAGTATAAACGATTATATTCATAGAACAGAATATCTACTTACACTTTCAGGATCCTTTGGATTACAATTACACACAAACAAGAGACGAAGGTACTTATTTTTTGTCTTGAAAAGGATAAATATATGTACCAATTAACTTGAAACCTCAGTTTCTTTCAAACTTGCCGCTAATTTTTCTGCAAGGCAATAAGCAGTGGACTGTATTGTAATCATAGGATTCACGCCAACTGCACTTGGGAGGACGCTAGCATCGCAGACAAACAGACCTTCCGCTTCCCAACTCTCGCCATTTTCATCTACTGCACCATCTTGTTCTGTAATCCCCATTCTACAACTTCCCATTTGATGTGCAGAACCGTAAGTTGTCCAGTTCTCTACTAATGACTTAGGCCCTTGAGGGGATGCTACAGTATCGATAAATTCTTCCACATCTAACTCACTGATACCCTTGCACTTCAAGTTATGTCCATCACTCCGATGAGTACCAACCTCGACAGCTCCTGCAGCAATCAGTATCCTCAGTGCTTGACGCAGCCCAACCTTAATATTTTCTTTGTCCAGTTCATCAAATGTATACTTTACCCTTCCCTCTGCTGTAACTTCTCCAGACCCTCTGTCTCTAACCATTGAGAACAAATGAGCAGTTCGGGCATACTTCAAAGCCCTATTTTTCAAATCTTTTCCAGAGACCCACGGCGACAGAGCAGTGAATGTTCCTGGACCTAAAATTGCAGCTTCTATTGCAGCTCTTACATGGTATTCATCTGCCCCAACTTTGTGTATCGAGGTGATTATACCGCCTTCATACATCTTCCCCTTGATCTCAGAATTATGTTCTGGGAAATATCCCCAAGCCATGAGAACTGGATGGAGGTGAAGGTTTCGGCCAATGTTGCGGTTTTTCAACCCACTGGAGATCATCAGAGGAGGTGTTAGTAAAGACCCACATGCTGACACAGTTGCTTTGGCCTCAATGAGGAATCTCTTTGTGATCTCTTTATTCATACTCTTTGCAATGACTCCCAAGCACTTTTTCTTTCTTTGTCCTACAAACTTGTTCTTTTCGAGAATAAATCTCTCCGCTTTACATCCAGTAATGATCACTGCACCACAACTAACAGCATCAACCAGCCAAGTAGTATCGGTTCCTTTCTTATCACCACTTTTACAACCGTAACAGCACGAGCCACAGTAGTGATCTTCTGATGAATTTCTTGGCACAGTTTGAGCTTCAAAACCAAGTTTTTCACATCCATTACGGAGTACTTGATTTTGGAATCCCTCTTTACTACAGTTCTCCATGACACCAATTCTTTTGCAGACAGCATCCATTGCAGATTGGTAGTTGTTGCTTGCAAAAATTGGAAGTTTATTATCTTCAGCCCATTCGTGAAGAACGGGCTCTGGTGTTCTTATGGAAGCAGACCAATTAACAGCAGAGCCACCACCTACCGTTGATCCTGCAAGGAGTGTGATTTTCCCATCCAAAGTTGATAAAAGGCCTCCAGATTCGTAGAGTTCATTCATGGATGGTCCTTCTAGCAAAGAATAGTCAGTCTTCACGAAATAGTTTCCTTTTTCAACAACGATGACTTTGTAACCAGAGCGAGCTAAAATAGCTGCTGCAACACCTCCGCCACAACCAGAACCAACAATCACAACATCACATTTGATCTTGTACGAATTTGTTGAAGCATCTTCGGAAACTTCTAAACCTTTTTTCTTCAGAGAACCAACGATAGTGAAGTCCTGTTCTTGTGAAGTTTCTACAATTCCTTTGTCAAGTGGTCTCTCTTTCGGCAGTTCTGTCACAGCTTCGCTGGAGTCTGGCCGATAATCCATAGCTTCCCATGCTAGATTGTTTGACTCTTCACCAACCTATATCATTAACCAAAGATGAGTATATATAAAAATTTCGATGTTCAAATAGTTTGGATCTTCAGTAGATATACCATGGCATATCTAATTGTATTAACCGGCCTTAAAATCTCATTCAACTGGCTACTGCTATCAAATGTAAAATGGATCCGTTCAAGAGTTAAAACAAATGAGTTATAACAAACACTAACTTGACGAGTCAAGGTACGAAAGATCAATGACAATGTACATACAAAAATCCCTAAATTGTCGATTCTTCATGCTTAATAAGAAGGTTTTCAAGCATACTACGTACTGTCAAGTGTACATATAACAGGTTCCTAACCTGTGCCTATGAATAAATTGGAGACTACAATCTCCGCAAGGACAATTATGATAACAAAAATTGTGAAAGACGATATGCATTTATCATGATTGGAGCTCGTTTAACAAAAATAAAAGTTGCCCCTCCTTAAAAATCATAAAAGGAATTAAACCATCCTTTTCAGCAATCATAAGATCAGGGTAACGAAAACATACCACAGTGAAGAAGACATAAATACACAAGAATTTGAGGAAGACAAATCCCACTCTGATAACAGTAAGGAACCTATTCTTGAGCCAAAATTGAAGAACTTTTTCTCTCTTCTCCACGGACAATTCCGAAAACTTGTTTACGAAGGGCCACGAGTTACTTAAAGAAAGACTGCCACAGAGCAAAAGGGTTCCAATCCTAGATGACAGCATTTTCAGTAGAAACCTCACTAGCAGAAAAAGCTCCAAGAACCCCCTTTTCGACACAGTTTCTGCAGTCTATGTACAGATTCACCCAATAAATTAAAACATGAAAAAACAACAACAACAAAAATAACAATATGTGCCAATGCCTATAAAGAGGCTCCCGCTTAAGCGAGGTAAGGGGGAAGTTGCATAGTACAGGGCCTTACTTCTGTGATAATAAGGAGCCGGAACTCAAAAAACATGAAGAAATTATCTCTAAAATGTGATCTCTTACTCCTTTTCTCCTTTTCACATATTTATTATGAAAAACGAAGAGGATCATCGAAAAGTCAGTGTACCTCATCAGGAATAGGATATTGAGCACCAGAAGCTCTGCAGAAAGATTCAATGGCCGCCTGGTTGGTTTTCTCACCATTTCGTGCAGTAAGCTCGATAGACTCGAGAGGTACAGGAGGGACGAAAGCTTCACAAATGCTTGTTAACGCCTCCATATCAGACGACGAAAATCCATGGCTATACTTAGTTTCTCTTCTCCCTCCTTTGAGCAAAGGGTGACAATTTCTCTTCATGGTATATATCAATTATATCAAGATTGCATTTGATCAACTGTATACATAGATTAAAATAAACAAATTAACTCATCATTATATATAATTGAATTTAATCAACTACACGACAAAATTACAATAAAGAAATTAACTCCTCCTGATTTTTTCTACATCATCCAGATTGAATTTGATAAACTATATGACAAACACAACAATAAAGAAATTAACTCTTCATGGTATATGTCTAAATAAATTAACTCTTCATAAAATTTGTCTACAATATGAGGATTAAATTTGATAAATTTTATATACACATTACAATAAGGGCATTAGCTCTTCATGGTATGTGTCTACGTACATTATCAAAATTGAATTTAATAAACTATATATGACAAAATAAATTAAAATAAACAATTACCTTATAGAAGTTGATGATGAGTTAAATTGAAGTAGGAGATGTAAGATATGATTATGTTGAATAAAAGTGGTGTGTTCTTACAGAATACAATTTGATGAAAGCTAGTGAAGCCATGTCCCTATTTATAGTACATATTTCATATTTGTAGTAAAGTAGCCAACTCCTATATGGCTAATCATGCCTTGGCCAACCTTGTCTCTTCTTTGTTTTTTTCTTAATAAATTTGGTACAATGATAGGGAATTCTTCCTTGGAAAGAAAGGGTTCCGAAATTTAAATTAGAGCTAAATTAAATATAAGTAATTTATGACGTATATATAAACTTAAACTGATCAAAGACAATCTTTATTTGAATGGTTGTCAGAAATTATAATCAATTTTTACTCAACAAAATTTGAGCAATTTGCCGGGGAAAAGTCGTAAGGCAATTTCTTATTGATTAAAGATTGATTATAAAATAAGTTTGTTATGTACTCTCAATCATTAATAAATTTTTGATATAATAATGGGAGCTTGAAATTCTTTGTTTCTTTTCAAGATTACATCGAGAGTAGAGAAAATTTAGAATAATCGCAACTTAAAATATAATACTTCCTCCATCCCTAAATGATTGGTATATTTTGACTTTCATGGTCAACAAAACACGATTTAAAATGTAAATATCTCTTATTCTATTTATTCAAAAATTATAAAAAGTTGATGGTCAACAAAGCACGATTTAAAACATAAATATTTATTATTCTACATGCGAAAAAATTATAAAAAGTTAATATTTCAAAAATATACATTGAGACGAATCTAACAAGGTCCCACAAGACTATATTATTTCTTATCGTTGAATGGGAATTCATGATCAAATTTTATGATATTTGACTAACAAAAGTCAAAATGTGACAATCTTTTAGGGACGGAGGGAGTACTATTTATGTACTTTAATGATATATTTGGATCGAAAGTGGATCGAAAGTAAATATGGCATCATTGGCATTAATCTTTACTCTTCCACCATCCCGTAACTCACTTATTGATTGTCTATATGAGTCCATGTCATTGTTAAATTCTTATGGTTGTATTTTAATTTGTTCAGTATATTCAATTATTCATGATGAACTATGGCCTATCATAATTATGAATTCAAATAAAATGTGTAACTTCTTTTTTGTGTGTGTGTAATATGAAATATGGCCTATCTTATTTATCATGAATTGAAATGTAACCTAGAAGTTAAGGCCGGTATATTAATGAATTATTGAATTGTCAAGTTTCGTTGAAAAATTCATGGCTGCCCTTTAGACCCGTCGACGTCTTAGACATTTTGTGGCTACAAGATCGATGTGATTGCCATCAATTACCATATTTATGTGATTCGAGTTTATGTGAATTTATTTCTAAATAAATATGGAAATGGAGATGTAACTCGAAGTTGGAATGAAGACCTCATCGTTTCTGAATGAACATAATTTAATAGTAAATGAAAAGATATTCGGAGCAAAATTAAAGTATTCATAAATTTCGTGGTTGCATTTGCATAACTAGAGACAATAATTAATGCTGAAATATTACAGGGGGATTTCTCAAGTTGATCACGTGATTAGTCCATGCATGGTACCCTATTTTCCTCTCAAATGTTCTGTTAATTTATTTATAAACTCTAACTACGTACTTAATAAGCAGTTGTATTATGTGTTTAGTCTAACTTAATATCGCATCGCTTACATCAGTATATATATAAACAATAAAAGATAAGAATTAAAAGTATAGCTCAAATAGTAAAGGAACTAATTTGTTATTGTACTATATATATTACTGTTCAATTCATAAACTAAGCAATTTTTTTATGTAATTTTGTTTTTTCTTATTTGAGTTTTGACTATTGGTGTGTCTCTTTTCCCTCCTAGTTTTGTGTTAAGATGCACATCCACAATGGATATCGGTATCCTCCCGGTTCAATATATAAGATCTTGATGGGCTACTCCCTCTATTGCCAATTGGTTTTAGAGTGGAACCTCATAGACTCTTAACATGGTATCATGAACCAAGGCCCATGTTATTGAGGCACGTGTAACCCGCCGATGTTGTTTCCGGCAGTTAATACCGACGAGGAATATTCCGCCGATGATTGGGTTACACGTGAGGCGGAGTGTTAAGATGCACACCCACATCGGATATCATGTCTTTCCGGATCAATATATAAGATCTTGGCTAATCCCTTGTCAATTAGTTTTAGAGTGAAACCCCATAAACTCTTAACATTTTGCTCACAAAATTTTAATTTTTAAATTTCACTTCCCTTTATTTTCATCTCGCTTTCATCCCTACTAACACAGTGATGCACACGCATGACATATACACCATAGACATTATTAATCTCTATATTAGATATTTGCATGCTTAATTATGACGGATTAACATATACACACAATTATTGAAGAGGAACGATTTGACGAAATAACAATAATAGATAGAGAAGGAGAAGACTTAAAGAATAGGGAGCCTACTTATTTATTACGTGGAAAAAAAGGCAATATGATTGCGAAATATATATGCGAATTGTTTATTATCACCATTCATCATCTAGATATTATTTTAATACAATAACTGAAGAAAGCTCGACTCCTAACGAAGAAATCTTCTAGTGTGTGATCTCACCTTGGTTTTTATTTACAAGTTGCCAAAAATATCTTGGACTAATAATTCACTTCATAATTTATTTATAGTAATGGATATTGATTTTCCATTTCTTTTACCCAAAATCTAACAACTGTGACATTTTAAATTTATTTTCTATTGAAATGAAATTTTATTTAAATTTGAGGTTTAAGAGATCACATGATAATAACTTAAAACTAAGGAAAATTTTAAGAATAATTTGAAACAATAATGACTTTAACAGGACAACCCAAAATTTATGTAAAATAAATAATAGCATGTACCAAAAAATAAATAAATAACCACATGGCTTCCATCTTAAATTATTTGGTCACTTTCTATATATGATTTTTGGGGGAAACTTTGAAAATTTGATAATGGTTGTTGTTCACTAGTGTTGCCGTTCATTAATTTCATTGAAAAGATGGTACACATTATTACTAAAAATATTTAAAAAGAAATTAAATATACCAAAATTGTTCTATATATGTACCAATAATTTAATTTGTACACCAAAATTCGTTAAATAAATCGATACAGATTATCGAAATACATAAATAAGTTTAACATTAGTAAAATATGTTAAAACATAATATGTATTACTTTAAAATGTATCAAGAAAATTATATTATATTTTAATTTGGCATAATATATTTTTATCATTATATGAACAAAAAACTTAACAAATCATAAGTTTATACTGTCATAATAAGTTTATACTATCATAATAGTTCCCTTTAGCCCACGGGATATAGCTCAAATGGTAAGAGACTTCACTATAAGAGTGTGCTTCTCCACAAGTGTGTGGGTTCGATCCACGGCAGATGCATGAGTAATTCTGCATTTGTTCAAGCGAAAATCTGCTTGTGGGTGGTTACGCCCAGCCTACTCTTGACACTCTTGAGGTGGAGTACCGAGCCGTTAGAGACGCATCTTGGATTCATCTCCTCTATTGACCGATGGACTAGTCAAGTGGGACGCTGAGTGTATCATTTATAATCGTTCCTTTAGTAGCTGGCAAACAAGCAAGTTGCAACAGGATTGATTAATCCAACAATTCATGCAATTAATGCATGCAAAAGCTGGCTTTTGTACTGACTTTCATGGGAATATTATCGATAAACTCGTGCAAGTTAAGAAATTGAAGTGTAGAGTAATCATATTTTATTATTTTATTGCATACATGAAAACAATGGTACCACATAATGGTACCATTTGGATTTATTATTATACTCCCTCTGTTCCTATTTACTTGATCACTTGGAAATTTTTTACTTTTTCAAAATACTTGATCGTTTGTATTCCCAATGCAACTTTAAGCTTATTTTCTTCTTTTTACCCTTCAATAAAGTAATAGTACTTCAACATATTTTTTACTTTTTGAGGATATATTAGTAAACTCTTCTCATTTCTTAATAAAGTGTTTTTTCTCCAAATGATCAAGTAAATAGGAACGGAGGGAGTATCTCTTAATTTAATCTGTACTATATGTGTAAGATCGAAAAACGTTATATGACGACGGTCTTTAATATTTTTTATAAGCAATAAGTATATAGAAACGCTAATCAATATCACTTGGACTTATTGTTTTTAATATAACTAGTATTATGTTACGTGCGTTGCACGTGATAAATTTTTGAATAAATTGTTAACGATATATACTACATATATCAAGATTTATATGGATGTGTAACTTTTCACATTAATCGAGTTCAATGTCAGTTCATGTGCAATTTGTAACTTCCTCGAAGAAAACATCAAAAAAGGAAAATTATACCATTACACATGATTGATTTATAGTAATCAACAAACACAAGTGTACAACCATTATAATTTATAAATATTTTACCAAATAACAATGAAATAAAAAAGAACATTTACTTATGCATAAAGTAATATAATATTGATATACTTAAGAGTACTATAGTATTGATATACTTAATTAAAGATATCCATATATGGATAATTGGTATACTATATACCAATAAAAATATCTCACATACTACATGCACTCATGTATACGTTAAAGCTTATTATTAAAATTCTTCATATGTAGATAATTCATAGATAACGATTTAATAAAAGAGATTGAAAATTATCTCACATGATAAACACTTCAAATGTTATATAGTTTTTCATCACTAATAGATAACTGAGAAATACTATGAAATATTATTACCACTACTGGGTCATCGTTGCAGTAAATATATAAAGTTAAACAAAAATATCTAAATTTATAAATATAATAAAGAAATCATTTACATAAGAACCTCTCTTTTAAAAGTGAGTTTGTTACTAACAAAAATAATTAATACTTTTTCAACTATATCTATCTATTTGTAGTATATATATGGGTAATACTAAATAACTACATTATATTAATATATGTGATGATGCATATGTGCAATATATAAAAATAGTAATTGACTATAATTTCAACGAGTCATACAAAAGTACATACCAAAGATTTTGCAATTCATCTTTGAAAGAAGATTATGAGACACTCTAAGACGAAGTTACATAACATGTTTTGGGCCTTAGATAGTATCAGGACTATAAGAACTTCATCTAATCGACTATTATTATTTCTTCACATATCTATTCATAAAGAAATATAAGCCATTCGCTAACGCGTCTCTTAGATAGTTCTCTTGTAAAACAGTTACCTTGATGTTTTATTCGTATAAAAAAGATAGTTAATCAAATCATAAAATCAATATAATTGTTCTTCTTATTTTTTGTTTTAAATTGATCTTCTATAATGAAAAGAACTATGACATTGATATAAAAAGAATGTAAAAAATCAATTTGAAGTCATCAATATGATTTTTAATACTAAAATAATACAAACATTATTACACTAAAATATAAGGGCTTTAATACATTCACATATAGTTGAATCTATAGTTGAAACTAATATTTTAATAATAACTTTAATATAATTATTTTTTATATATAAATTAGCGATGAGAGTATGAGTGCGATGATATTACACTTAACTATTACAATAAATTTTTAAGTAATATACAATTAAAGTACATATGAGCTAAATTATCAACAAGGTTTGAAATTATAAATAACCGAAGACCTCCTTTTTCAATAATAACTTTAATACAACTTGATGACTACTTTTTCCTAAAACAAATAACGAATAAAATATATATTAATCATGAAATTGTAAGGATCAAAATTCAAATAAAATTAGATATGTAATGGTAATAATTTTTTAAACTAATTGTAAGATTTATATGGTTTGATGACTACTTTTGCTAAAGTAAACTATGAATCTAACTTTTCTTACAATTTACATAGTTGACATTCATATGTCAGTCATGTATTATACAAAATTGAATATATTGCATATAAGTCATATATAAATACATACAAATACATATTTTAGCCTTATTTGAGTATCAATCATATTATTGCAAAATTTTATAAAGAAACAATGAATTAAATAATTTACAATGAAAAAGTTGTATATATTGATTCTAAAAGAAACTAAAGGGTCATATATAATTTCGCAAATTAACCCAAACATTTACTCCCTTCATCGCTAAATGATAGACCCATCTACTTTTTTACGGTCTCCAAGATACGACGTAAAACATAAATATTTTTAATTTTACAAGTGTAAAAATTATAAGAACTTGATATTTCAAAAATATATATTGAGACGAATCTAACAAGATCTCATATGACTATATTATTTCTTATCGAGTAATAAAAGTTTACGGTCAAAACTTTCGAAGTTTGACCCAGAGTCAAAATGGCTCTATTAAAAAAGGATGGTGGGAGTAATTTATATTAACTTATATGAATTTAATTTATATTTTAGTAATAACAATTTTAATTTTTTAATTTGACTTTTGATCCTTATAATTTCATCATGTATAAATATATATGTATGTATATATATCGTTTTAATATATAATAAAAGAACACTCTTACATAATTTAAAATAATATTATGTGTAGATTGAGCTTACGATAACATTAAAGAAATATTTTCATAATATTGTTATTGAGTATTATATATCAATAGAAGACATATTATTATTTTATGCATAAATAAATTTATATTGAAAGAATATAAAAGTCATCAGTTAATTTTACATATCTCATACAAGTTTAATAATTAAATAGTATTATATGATTCTAAAAGAAACTAAAGGGTCATATATAATTTCGCAAATTAACCCAAACATTTACTCCCTTCATCGCTAAATGATAGACCCATCTACTTTTTTACGGTCTCCAAGATACGACGTAAAACATAAATATTTTTAATTTTACAAGTGTAAAAATTATAAGAACTTGATATTTCAAAAATATATATTGAGACGAATCTAACAAGATCTCATATGACTATATTATTTCTTATCGAGTAATAAAAGTTTACGGTCAAAAATTTCGAAGTTTGACCCAGAGTCAAAATGGCTCTATTAAAAAGGGATGGTGGGAGTAATTTATATTAACTTATATGAATTTAATTTATATTTTAGTAATAACAATTTTAATTTTTTAATTTGACTTTTGATCCTTATAATTTCATCATGTATACATATATATGTATGTATATATATCGTTTTAATATATAATAAAAGAACACTCTTACATAATTTAAAATAATATTATATGTAGATTGAGCTTACGATAACATTAAAGAAATATTTTCATAATATTGTTATTGAGTATTATATATCAATAGAAGACATATTATTATTTTATGCATAAATAAATTTATATAGAAAGAATATAAAAGTCATCAGTTAATTTTACATATTTCATACAAGTTTAATAATTCAATAGTATTATATGAATGTATTTTTTGTTTTATATATAGATATATTAACCTTAGTATATTGATCATATTTCTAGTTTTTATTGTGAATGAACTAACGATAATTCATAAAAGTAAGTAAAGAACTATAATATAAATGAAATCTTACATTGAGAAGTCTCAACAACAAACCAATATTCCTGATGATTGTTCAATTGTACATTGTATGTCCAAACCTGTAGATGAAAGATAAAAATGATGTTAGTTGATAAACAACAGAGAATTTGTGCAAATATGATTTTTTTTCTTAATCATCGATGTTAGTGAAAATGAAAAAGTGAACTGCTCGAACAAAAAGAATGAATTTACTTTAGATGAAAGACAAGAAAAAATGATAATAGATTGAAGGATATAAAGGAATGTTAAAAGTAAGGTAATTCAAGATATAGTGTTAAAACACATTTATTGAGTGCCATTATTTCTCAAAAACATTATTTATTCTCATTATTTTTTTAAATTAGATTTTTAATTGACATTATTACCAACTATATAGTGTAATTTTAAAAGTTATATGTTATATTTAGTAATTGTTGTATCTTTTGAAGATCTTTCTACTAATTTTAACTTCTAACTTTTGTTATAGTCGAATTTGAACTCTTATAAATATTTAATAATTTTTGCAACTTTTGTGTCTGAATATTGCTTTTTGATCTCATAATATGCATATTGTCATTTTTCATCTCTCAATATCAATTGATATTTTGTAATTAAATCATGTAAAAGAAATAGTTCTCCATATTATCATCTTTAGAGCTAAATATTATATTGATAAATATGAATATTTTTACCTGTTTTTTAGACTCTCGTGGAACATTAAAAACTATTTGAGCATTTAGGTTATGTCATTAATAAATTTAATGGAGAGCCTTATACTCTTGATGATGTGATTCATATTGGCTCTTGAAATTCTCTATCTTGTTATTATCACAAGGATTGTTGAAAATATAGTATTTGAATGTGCTATAAAATTCAAATTGTATTAGTTTAATTTGATTATATATGCTAAGTTTTATTTTGATATAATTATTATTAGAGAAAGTTGAATTGGCTCATCAAAGTGATGATCCTAAAATTACACTAAATAACACATTTAATTACATTTATTGTGTAGGAAATGATAACACTAATAACGGTAGTGAGGAACCTTCTCTGAGTTATTTGCATTCGAATGAAATAATGTAGTTGTGGCCAATAATTAATGGATACAATTGGTTGAGATGAATTTTTTATTTGTCAAATAATCATTAATATTACTTCATAATGTACCCATCCCTTCAGCTTCTCATTAAAAGATACATATTATTGAAAAATTAAATTAATAGTAATATATGAATGGGAAGGGGTAAAATAGTCTTGACAAAATGTGGAAGAAACACTTAAGAGTGTTGGCTCTTTTATAAGTATTATAGATTAATGTGAAATATTGATTAACAATAAGTATTCTCTATTAAATTATACTTGAAGAAGCCTTACATAGGTTCTCTCTATTAGCAATAAGTATTCACTATTTAAGTTAAGAAATATTGTAATAGAAGAAGCCTTACATAGGTTCTCTCTATTAGCAATAAGTATTCACTATTTAAGTAATTATATTGAGAACACTCAAGAAAAGAAATACTCCCTCCGTTCCTAAAAGATTGTCACATTTTAATTTTTGTTAGTCAAACATTACAAAATTTGATCATGAATTCCCATTAAACGATAAGAAATAATATAGTCTTGTGGGCCTTGTTAAATTCGTCTCAATATTAATTTTTTATAATTTTTTCGCTTGTTGAATAATAGATATTTATGTTTTAAATCGTGTTCTGTTGACTATCAAAAGTCAAAATGTAACAATCTTTTAGGGACGAAGGGAGTAATATATTATGGATCTTCTTACATTAATAAATTTTGTTGATCCTACTTATATGCAACATAGTTTGAGCCCTATTATATTTCAGGGGCAGGATGACCAACTGTCTTGGAAGAATGCTATAGACTTGGGATTTCTTACCTAAGAAGGCTTAGAGGGACCTGGCTGATTTGGGTGCTCGCCAAGGGTGACATTTTTCAGAGGGTAATTCACGTGTGGAGTTGTGAAGCTCCTTCCAGGGGACATAACAGAGAGCTACTTTGAGTGATTATCCTTTGGTGTTAAGATGCGCATTTTACATTGGAAGTCGATGTCCTCCCGAGTCAATATATAATATCTTGGGTTACTCTCTTTATAGTCAATTGGTTTTAGAGTGGAATTCCAAACTTTTAACATGGTATCAGAGTCAAGCCCGAGTTAATGAGGCACGTGTAACCCGCCGATGTTGTTCCGGCAATTAATACCAGCGAGGAAAAAATAACGCCGACGATTGTGTTACACGTGAGGGGGAATGTTAAGATGCACATCCCACATAGGAAGTCGACGTCCTCCCGGGTCAATATATATGATCTTGGGCTACTCCCTCTATTTAGCAAAAAAAAATACTACATGTACTTATTTGGCGAGGTGAGAATAGTTCAGGTGTCTATATGCAAAAAAATGTCACTGGATATATGCATACAAAATCTACTTTATTGCATATATAATGTTTGGATGTTCATCAATGTTCACATACAGTTTTTCATACACCATCTATATACTACTCCCTCCATCCCTAATTGATAGGGATACTTTCCCATAATAGATATTCCTTAATTGGTTCCTATTTAGTTCAAAAAAGTGAAAGGAAAATATAGATTGTAAGTCGAATTTGAATTTTCATAAATTTTTGTGCCAAATGAAATGTCCCTAACAAAAAAGGATGGAGGGAATATCATTTTTTGTATTGGCTTCTAGCATGGTTCTATCGCATATATTGAAAGTGATCAGACGAGGAGATGATTATCAATACCTAAATCTCGAAGATTTATCGGTAAATAATGTGATATATTTAGATCACATTTCAGAACAAAATTTTAGAATATAAGCGTTCGAGACCAACATTTCATTCCTAAAGTGAAGTCATACTTAACGACGTGTCGATAGAAAGGGTGATGAACTGAAATTTTGAAATATAGGTGATTAACAAAAAAGTTTTGAAATATAAGTGGTGGACTAGGATTATCTTGTAAACACAGGAGACTGTTATCGTGATCAATCTTTTAGGTACATAAATTTCTCGTTATCACGTTAGTAAATTTTACTAAATTTGTCGTATAAAAAATAGCAAATTATCCAAACTCAAGTTGATAATGAGAATTGTCGTTATTTATCGAATGTGCATCAACAGATCTCACCTTATCTTAGCTAAATCACACTAATCAAGTTATTTATGTCGAAGTGGACCAAAGAAGTGTCGTTGGAGAAACCAGACCCATTATTTTGCGAGCATCTCGGACATACATTACAATTTACAACCACAAACGTTATTACATCTTCAATGGCTTCTGTTCTTCACACCAAACTTCCAATCTCTCATCCTCACTCTGCCTCTGCTTCATCATTGTTGCCTCTCTTAACTCCCTCTGCTTCAACTAGTTCAACAATTTCTCTCAAATCTAAGAAAAAATTCCAAGAATTATATTTCAAGAAAACCATCATTTGCAGGGCTACTTCAGCTGATGTTTCTGTTGCTTATGCTCCTGAATCTGTTCAGTCTAAAGCTAAAACCATTGCTAGTTTGAAACTCAAGTTGTTGGTATTTTTCTAAACTCTCAGACAATTACTTTTGTTTCATCTTATGTTGTATGGGATTTAGTATGCTCAGTTAGAGAATTGGGTAGTTTATATATGTTTCCCCTTATTGCTTCTGCTATTAATAAATTAGCTTAGTTAATAATAATAATACTTCATGTTCTTAAGTAGCCTTGGTAGGATCAACATTTCGGCCGGGTTTCTTCTGGTTTCGGGTCCCGTTGGTCCTCTCCTCCCTCGAAAAATTGTTACTAGGGCATATTTCTTGATTTACAACTCATGTGATCAAGGGGCCTCTAACACAAGCGGGGAAGAATAAACGTCCTCAAAAGATATTCTTAAGTGTGTTATCATCAATGCTAGTAGTAGTTCAATTACCTATTTGGGTAGGTCGAATTGACCGTTGCTTCATGAAATCTTGTTAAGTTTCCATACATAATTAAGAACTGACGCTATGCGTACCTAAAGAACTTGAAGAGATTGGAGGTGTTACCTAACAATATAAGGTTCCTAACTGTTGATTGCATTACCTAACAATATAAGGTTCGTAACTGCAGAGTGCGGTTTCTGGGCTAAATAGAGGCCTTGCTGCAAGTGAAGATGATTTGCGTAATGCAGATAGCTCTGCTAAAGAACTTGAAGAGATTGGAGGACCTGTAGATCTTTCAGCAGATATAGATAAACTGCAGGGAAGGTGGAAACTGATTTATAGCAGCGCATTCTCATCGCGCACTCTTGGTGGAAGCCGTCCTGGCCCTCCCACAGGCCGACTTCTTCCTATAACACTTGGACAGGTAGCCAAGTTTTAGTGCACATACTTGATAACAAAAGAAAAGAAACTAAAACTCAAGTTTTGTTATCGAAAGCTGCACACATCAATCATTTGAATGCAATAGTATTAAAAACTTGATCTCTGCTGTTATGTCATTTAAAATTCTTCCGAGTAATTTCTTGAAAAATCTTGTTAGGCTTTCTCAATTCTTGCATAGGTAACGAGAACCATAACTAGCATGATCTAATATCTAATGTTGGACATTTAACTTACCATTGATCAGGTGTTCCAGCGAATTGATATCCTGAGTAAAGATTTTGATAACATTGTAGAGCTAGAACTCGGTACACCTTGGCCCCTCCCCCAAGTTGAAGCGACTGCAACTTTAGCCCACAAATTCGAAATAATTGGTTAGTTTTCTTGTCCATGCAGCTTGCTTGATCAGAGATATTTATCCTATGGCATCACGTTCTACGTTTCTCGACATCTCTTTTGTACATCGCAGAATGAGATTAGTGTACTATAGAGACTAGAGTACTGAGTATCCTTTTTGTTGTACAGGATCTTCTAAAATCAACATAAAGTTCGAGAAGACCACTGTAAAGACATCAGGAAACCTATCTCAATTACCACCACTAGAGATACCAAAGATTCCAGATGGATTAAGGCCACCATCGAATACAGGAAGTGGTGAATTTGAAGTCACCTACCTTGATACAGATATGCGTATAACAAGAGGCGACAGAGGAGAGCTAAGGGTATTTGTCGTTTCATAAACTTCGGTGTATGAACTCTCTGGCAAAGGATATCAATTGTATAGAGCTATAGATGCTACATATTGAGGTGATACACAACTCGAAATCCTTGTCATTTCGAGTCGTTGTTTAATAAATACATATTGGTGAATGGTGATATGGTGTTCCCCTGTTATGGTCATAAAGAAAAATAATTTTAGGCTATGTATGATATTTATTCCTTGTATAAAAAAGAGGTCCTACCGGGAGTCGAACCCAGGTCGCTGGATTCAAAGTCCAGAGTGCTAACCACTACACCATAGAACCAGTTCGTGTCAATGGTCTGAATCCTGGGGTACAGGAACGTCAATTTCGTCTCTCTTAATAATTTTTTTATTAAATTTAATGAAAATTTCATATTTATATATCGACAGATTTAATATTATAAGTCTTGGTCTTAGTTTGATTTTCACAAAAATATGCTCAATGAACAAGAGAAACATAAATATGGATTAATTGCAACTAAAATATAGGGTGCATGTAATATAATAAACCAACTCAAACTGCACCTTATTTAAGTAAAAACATTTTTTTTAAAGTTGTTAACAAATTCAAATATATCGTCTAAGAGTATAAATTGGTTCATTAATTCCAACATTTTCCCCATTATTAAAAAGAATCAATAAAACATCCTTTCCAAATTGGTATTTTTGGAAATAGAAATAACATTGAGTGAAAACAATAAATAAAATTATTTGGTGTGGCGGAATGTTTCTAATTTCTAAGAATCATAATGCCATTATATCGCTAATTTAAGAAAAAAAGAAAGAATCATAATGCCATTAAAAAATAATTAAACATGATTCATGAGATTATATTACTTTCACTCTACTATTGCTCTACTTATATCGCTTTCATCAAAGCCATGTGTAGAATAAAATAATAATTCTATCATTTTCCATTTGTTAATTATTGTAAGTTGAAAATGTATTATCATCATTAATTATACAAGGCCACAAAGATAGTGGTTGGGGTATCAATAGCTTTAATTACCAACAATCATAATATGCATTTGGGGAAAAAAAAGTATGCACTTTCGTATTTTAAAATCCAAAAACATAGATTGATCACCACTTCAGATCCTGCGAGAGTCGGGGGTTATTACCATTTAGAAATAGAAAAAAGTTCTAGCGAAAGCACGAAAAGTCGAGGCATGTAATGCATGTAATTGAAGGGGTGCCATATCAAGTAATGAAATAGACATCAAGGCTCAATGAGTTGAATAGCAAAGTGAAAAAAAAAAATATAACCATTTCTTAGATGGATATAATAGATAATTTCTTTCACAAAATTCCGAAACTCCCTTACTTTTACACATGGCTCTTTAACATTTTTTTTCCAATTGAAGTGTCTATCTTATGAGGCAAATCAGTTTGAATATCATACATGAATGAGTGGCTCAGAGTCGACTCATTTCCTTCTTCCTGAACCAATAGTTAGAAGCTCGAAGCTTCGAAGAGCATCGTCACGACCACCTCTAGTAGCTGCAGCACGAGTGAAAGACGAAGATTTGGACTCGAATCCTGGTTGCAGTCTCTGGGTGGTGGATATACGACCGCTGCTTGACCCCAATCGATTAGCACGGCTTTCACCAGGTTCACCGGAGGAGCTTGGCCGACTACTTGACATCACAACCCGCTTTGATGCACTAGCAGTTCGTGACACACGTCCTCTATCGGAATCAGCTTGCTAGAAAGAACAAGCACAACCAACGTCAATATTAAGTAGAACTGGAGGGGCTGAATAATTTTAACGGTTAACATATCTGCAATAAAAGATGAGTTATGTCTTCTCCTTACTGCGTCCTTGGATGATGGAACATCTTCAGAAGATCTGTGCCTCGAGCTATCCCCTTGCAAACCAGCAGCGGAACCATTTCTCCTGGCAAATGCTTCAACAGCACCAGGAAATTTATGGAGATCCTGCTTCACTGAATCAGGATGCCAAACCAAAGGACAATTACTCTCCACTAGCGAATTTTCGGTTCAACATTGAGTTAGATTAGATAGAGCGATTCTGTTAACTAAAATTTGCCAAAGATTTCAGTGCATCATGATAACAAATTAAATATGTCCCTAATCTCTTGGCTTCTTGATCAACATTGAGAGCCAGTTAACGAAATTGCCGCAAGTGAATGCCGCAATCTTATGACTAAATCTACCAAAAGTGAAAATGCCGCAATCTTATTATATCAACTAATACGCCAAGCCTTTCATAATTTGAGGAAAGAGGAAAGATTGGATCTCCAAGTCGTGTTCTAAGAACTTGTAAGTGATAAGCAAAACGAACCTGGGGTCCTTTCTACGCCAGATGGACCAGCGTTTAGAGGCAATTTCCCACTTGGCTGCAGAAGAAAAATGAAGACGTTAGGTCCATCGTGTTACTAAACATGCCTGCATTCAAGGTTAACATACATACCCTCCCTCTCAAACCGGAACTAAGCTGTGGGTACTTCAGCATGGTCCAGTCGAACACATAATCAAATTGGTAACCTACAAAAAATAAAAATGACATATCGCCTTAAGTCAATATCAATTACTAGACAGTAAATACTAAAAGTAGAAAAGGATCAGGTAGATTTCTGTGAATGCAATAGGAGTTAAGAAATATCGTTACCTTCCCGAATAAATAAATCACGGAAAAGTCTCTTTAAGTAAGAATAATCTGGCTTGTCTTCAAACCGCAATGAACGGCAATAGTGGAAGTAGGATGTGAATTCTGACGGGAAGGATTTGCAGAGCACCTACAGGTTGAAAGGTACAATCAAATTTATTTAACGTATACAAACATAGTACTGAACAGTCAACATGCAACAACTCTTCATTGTTTTCGCTTCAGAAAAGGTAGCAAGGGAAGGACAACATGGAGAGGAAGACCAGAACAGTGAAGGGTTTAATAATTCCATTTGTTGTGCATTAAATAGTTAGGGTAAATTCCATTATTTTGCAATGATGAAGGGCACATGAGAAATATGTTTCTTGCTAATATCAAATAACAGATTGATTACTGTTCGGAGAACACATCGATAAATGAACAGCGAATTGGGAATTTTAGCATATACCAAAACTATTTTGTTGGAATCTCTCTTCACAAATTGTGAAAACGAAGGGACTGCATACACGGTAAAGCAGAACTAGAGTTACCTCTATTGGTGTAAGCATCTTCTTCTCACTGATTTTATCGTACTTTTGCTTTTTGGTGCCAGCTCTCAGACCTTGCCAAGGGAGGCTAAGGTAAGAAGTTAAATACAATAGTTAGACTTGTTAAGATAACCGAGGAAATAGAAAAATAAATACACAATAAATCTCAACCTTCCCCTAAGAAAATACATAAGCACATAGCCAAGAGACTCCAAGTCATCCCTTCTACTTTGCTCTGCAAAAGTAGATCAAAGGCATTAGGTACCATTCAATGCTTGGACAGACTATCTAACAGAAGACAAATATATAATCCTCAGCAACAAGACAGCCACTCACCAACTCCAAGGTGGGTATTAACACTTGCATAGCGAGCAGTTCCAGTAAGATTTTTATTTTCCCTGTTTAAGAGAAGTATAATTCAACTAAGAGATAATTATGGCCAATCGCATATCACTGAAAAACCAACTACACTCTTGTCATATAGGGACAACAGGAATCCTCAATGTATTGTATTCATGAGAACATGGTCGATGAGGTGCATGGGTCTTTATTGAATTTCCCTGCATGGGTCTTTATTCATTATAGTACTCAACATGCTTTAGGTTGCCTATCGGGTAAAGTTTGATGCAATATAATAAAAAATATCAATCAGCTTTATAGCACATTGCTACTCATTAGCATCATTCTAGAGAAGGAAAGAACAGAGTCCAGAAAAAAGAAAATAAAAGGAGGAAAGGGAACCACTCAGATAAAAGAAACCTCTCTTCACTCATGAGAATATTTTCACAAACCTGTATGGTATGTGCTTATGTGTCTGAAGATCTCTATACTTCTTGGCCAGACCATAGTCGATTATGTATACCTGTGCAATGTAAACAATTTTCCGAAGTGTTAAAAGATAGGAGTCAAAGGTGTGCTGGGCATTGTTTGCTGAGTGGAAGTGAACGGAATTCAACAAACAAAAACTGAGATTATAGAGAACTCTCCATTAAGAATCTAGGAAAGGAATAATGATACTCTGACCAAGTTACACTCCCACCACATAAAAATCATCTTTATTATAAGACTTCAGAAAAGATTGCACACTCTATAAGGTAACGCATAGCACCTACTCACTGAATGCATCGATGTAACCTGACTACATTTGCTACTGCTCAAATGAATAAAATGGAATTACAGATAATTTCTCATGTAAACTATACTTAAACTAAATAAAATAAGATGGAATGAATGGTGGATCTTTTGTATATGTTTGGCACAACTGACATAAATATATTATATTTGGTTGCGACATCATGAGAGACGAAGTTTTATGGAACAACTTAGAAATGTAGTGCGAGGTTCCCTAACGAGCACCCAATATCAACCAACCTGATTTGCTTTGCGCCCTAACCCCATCAAGAAGTTGTCAGGCTTTATGTCACGGTGAAGAAAACCTCTAGAGTGCATATATTCCACCCTATTAATCTGCATACAAGAAAATCATATCAACCATGCATGCCAAAGTGACCAAACAAGTTTCTAGAGTTGAGACTTACTAACTGATCAGCCAGCATGAGAACAGTTTTCAATGTCAACTTCCTATTGCAATAATTGAACAAATCTTCCAAACTTGGCCCAAGGAGATCAATAGCCATGCAATTATGTTCCCCTTCAACTCCAAACCACTTCAAGTGAGGAATTCCAGCTGTGCAACATAGATAGAACATATTAAGCATGGTTTTAGAACCAACAACATCATTGAAAAAGCAAAATTAATTATCAATATAAATCCAATACTCACTTCCTCCCTGAAGAAGCATATACAACTTTGATTCATAGTGAAGTTGTGGATGCTTTGTCTTGATTGATTCCTGAAAGAAATACAAACAGATTCCATAGAGGAAACATGAGTTTGATTTGCAAGACAAGATGTAACCACTCGTCAAAACACAGCAAAAGATAAAACAAATGAATAGGAAAACTTGTCACAGACTTCATGTTCGATTGAACAAAGGCTTAATTGCTAATACCCCTAACGTATGACCATGTTTTCACAAGGGACTAACATCCCCACCAATTAACTGAGGGAATGAACTTGGTGATTTTTCATCAATTAATAACAAGTGGCACGATCCCCAATTTTCAATATCACACAATGATACAAGAATCTTTGAAATCTTTAACCGAATAATATGAAAAATTTCACAAATCCGTTATCATTTAACCATCATGTTCAAGCCAAATATTCTTAATAGTTTCATGTCTTACCAATTTCACAGCAACCTCTTCTCCAGTTTGAATATTTACTCCTGCAATATACATCATCATTGTCATCAAAAAAACATAATAAGCAAATCAATCTTCAACCAAAACTATATAAACAGAATCAAAAGTTCAATAATCACCCAAATACAGCTCCCCAAAAGATCCACTTCCAATTTTCCTCCCAAGCTTGAACTTGCCACCAACTACATGATCCATTG
The DNA here is from genome assembly GCA_003412495.2 of Echium plantagineum. NCBI lineage: Eukaryota > Viridiplantae > Streptophyta > Magnoliopsida > Boraginales > Boraginaceae > Echium > Echium plantagineum. The sequence continues at coordinate 29,993,546 of CM016563.1, read as the reverse complement.
CTAAAGATCCAAACTTTATTAAAACACCAAACAAACTTTGGTCAAAGACCACCTAAAAATGTAAAATTATGTTGCTAAAATTGCAAACTTCAGTACAAATCACCTAATAAACTTTGGTCAAACCCCACCTAAAGATTGAAAAAAATAATCTTTTGCTATATTATAAGCAATCTAAAACATCATTGACCAAAAAACCATCAAATCTATTGCTAAAGTCCTAATAAACTTTGGTCAAATACCAACTAAAGATAACAAAATTACTTTGCTATATTATAAGCCTACTAAAACAGCATTGACCAAAAAATTATCAAATTATCTAATTGATTTTCTTATTATTTTGATGAATCCAACAACCAATCAGCAATCATCTGGAGCTCAAAATCTCAGATCCAGCTTCACCCACCACTAACAACTCCACAAGAAACTACCAATCAATAATTCCCTCTACTATACTATACATATATATCCAATCCTAGCATAAAAATTGAATCTTTATGAGATTGGCCAAAATGGTTTATGAGAAAATACAAATTAAGTTGAACAAATTATCAGCAAAGGAACAAGATTGGTTTTATAACAATAAGAAAAACCCACAAAAACTGAATTACAATCGGTTGATTAAGAAATAAAGAATTAAAGAAAAACAAGGTGAAAATGTATATAGCAAGAGGAGAATGAGAGTAAAGGTTAGAGGGTTTGGATATGCATAAATGGACAGAAAAAGAGAGAGGATTTTAGGACTTATTTTTATTGCAAAGGGATGATGTAAGAAAATTTTCTATGTAGTCGAAATGGAAGTTCTTACTTAAGGTTATTATTCGCCGCCGGGAGACTCGATCACGAAATAGTTGGTGAAATTCTTATTTAAGGTTATTATTCGTTGTCGGTAGACTCGACCACGAAATGGTTGGTGAGTTTATGACCTACGATTACTAGATTATCAACTCCACCAATTGAACCGTTAAAACTAATTTTCTATATATTAATTGTATAGATATTTTTTTTTTTGATAAGTGATTCATAATATAATTAAACATTATTGTGGCTAAAGAAACCATTACGACCCGAATCTAACATAATAACATTGTGTGTTTCATTGAAATCACTAACAACAATATCTTTAAGATTATGGAGGCATCCTGCACTTGTTGGTTTTCAGAACAACATAAGTCATTGTCGAGCAAAAACTTTAATCTATCCTCCTGGTGCAAAAAGTAGAAGTATCTAAACCAAACCTTAGAAATAAAGATGTCAGTGATAATAAAAATACTATGATCGTGAATATTTCTAGCGATAATAAAGGATGTGAAAATTCCAGAGCATAAATTCTTCAATTTCAATTTTTTGCTGGGGTCGTCCATGATGAGGTTTGATCCTATAATGGTCGACTATTTGTCATAAATAGATATAAGAATAGTCCATTTGGATTTGGGTCGGAAGTAATCCCGATCAGGATTTTATTATTTCTTCTGTTGCAGCGTCTTTGACAATTATTGTGAAAAAGTATGTTGCTTCCCTTGCTGAAAAGGGGAGTCATTCTCTTAGTAGCGAGCTCATCAAATCTAGCAATACTCGTTGGATGATGGGGATGGGTCTTGGTAGCAAAATCTTTGTGCCACTCATTGCTAAGATTGGTGGCAAGAGTAGTAGTCTTCGGGATGTCCGGAATTATCTCATTGAAAAAGCAATCATTTTTGGCAAGCCAAATAACTCAAAGAATACTTCCAAATTTTTTTTTCTTGATATATACTTAAATTTGGTAGTGAACTTAATTATAAGCTCTTCAATAGATTATCACGCCAATTGATTAAAAACACAAAGGAAAACAAATAAATTTAAACTACATTTTGGTGTTGTCTAGATATTATAAAAAGTAAGCAGATTATTTACTAAAGATTCGAGCCATAGAATTTCTCAATTCTGATACAAGATAATTGAATAAGTGAACCACATCTGATGACACGCCAAGTGCAAACAAAAATACAGAATAGTAAAAACACACAGATTGGTAACCTAGTTCAGTGTCAATGTAGCAACTACGTCGGAGGGCAGCCGGCCTAATGGAATCCACTATATGGAAAAGATATTACAATGAGGGTCTTACACGTATGCCCCACATAGTCATTTCCCTAACCTAGACTCTTATATAATGTCCCTAATCCAATTCCTAACTTCACCTGTACTACCCTCCCAGTAGACCGACTCGATGAAGTAGTTTAAGAAAATAGAAAACATCCATATTGTTATAACAGAGTGATATAACAACTGTGCATTCTATTAAGAGCAAAGAACTAAAGCTCTTAACACAAACAACAACCTAGCTAAGAAAATACTAAATGTTATATACTTATATGCTCTCGTGCTCTTGAATATTGTCGATACCCTTCTCTGTCAACGAGCTCTCCTTTATATATAGCTAGGTTGTGAGCTTCTTGCGTATATGAAGAAGATAGTAATGTCTCCATATTTCGAGTATGTGCATTCCACTTTTGGTATTGTGGAAGATCCGCCCAATATCTATTCCATTATTGATCGACTGATTGCTCCTTAAGTAACCTAAGTTATCTAATTCGATGGCTTGCTCTCAAGTGTATATCTTATCCTTATTCAATCGATACTTTCCTAATCCACATTTGGTAACAAAATCTCTTGCTCTTGAAGCTCCGATTCTCGACTTTACTTGTGGATTGGATATGTCAATTGCTTTAATGCTTGCACTCATTTCCTCAGTAAATTCCCTCAGCTCTCTGGTATAGCCCAGGTAGTATAACAGTTCGTCTCTCATAAAAATTTGACCAATTCGACTACACTAACAGTACTTTTTTTTATTGAATGTACTTATTAGATCAAAAAGATTTTTTTTTGCAGTGTCCAGACAAACACCAATCCAAATTTATTTTATGAGTAAAATGTGACTAATTAATCAACGAAGTAAATTATTTAAAAATAACATCCTCTTGTTGCATCATAACCTATAAATGTTGACTAATATGTCGAACATTGAGTGTAAGAATATGAGTTGTGCTCTATGTTATGTTCTCCATCATTTGTTCATTTTTATTTGTCATTCTACCCAGTCAGAAACGGAATCAGGATGAAATTTAAGGGGAGACAAAATTTAAAAAAGTTAAGTAGTGGGCACAATTTAAAAATAAGAAGACAAAATGATAAATGAAGAATAATAATAAAATAAATAGATAAGGCACCAAAGATGAAATTTAAGGGGAGACAAAATTTAAAAAAGTTAAGTAGTGGGCACAATTTAAAAATAAGAAGACAAAATGATAAATGAAGAATAATAATAAAATAATAAATAAGGCACCAAAAGGATTTGAACCCTACCAACTCTTGTGAAAACACAAGACCTTCGCCAATTACTCTAGCTTAAGTCTTATAAGAATAACATATTCAATAATATATCTAACAACTTTCGGAAACCAGGGGGCACATGCCCCCCTACCCCCCTGTTTCGTCACTGTACCCAGTTCTAGTCATTTGTGAATAGATATATCGAAAATGTAAAATGATAATTATTTAAAACTATATCATTAGTTTTTTGATAATTTCATAAGAAAATTTAGTTAAAAAATTTATTGAGAATGTAAAAGAACACTTTTTATGCTAAAGTAATAAGTATTTTTAAACAGGAAAAAAAGTATGTTAAGATGACAAGTAAAATGAATGGAGTTAAAGTGAAGTAAAGTAATATTGATAAATCTTATATTTTAGTAGTATTAATTTACCAGTTTATGGTGCATATTTTACTCTTTTCCTTTGATTGTGTTGGTGTTTGACATGGGAAGTGCTTGCTTTAGCTTTTGCTTTTTGAGTAAAAAGCCTTGAAATTGTTTCTTTTTGTCTCACATTATCTTTGAACATGTTTTTTGAAAAAGCTTTTGCATCAGTCAGGCTTCTTTCTCATGAACTTATGGACAAATATGGTGAGCAATGTCTAGTTTTGGTGCAACCCACTTAAGTTCAATAACTAATGATGTGAACCGTGAAAATCTCATGTTATGTTCATATAGTCGATCCCCGAAAACATAATGATAATTAGCTTTAGTTGAGTGGTATCTACTACTACAACATGCTTTCTCTGAAGAACATATAAGACGACAACAATGGTCAAATTGGCGAAATATGTAAGTTTGTAACAACAAGGTCATAAGTTTTTAGTCGAGCCGGCACATGAGACTTATCTGAGTGACGTGATTTGCAAGATATTCTGAAAGTCCGAGATCTACCTAGTACGAACTTGAAGAGTAATGCCTATGGGTCCCGTCACAAAAAAATCATGTGCCTGCCTTTGAAAGTACCGAGCTTAACTAATCAACTTGTTGCTTAAAATAATTCAAGACTAGGTTGTCTTATTGTTTACATCCATATCTACATAGTTTGTTGCTTTCAGATGCCAACAAGCAAGTAATAACAAAGAGTTGGTGACTGACCAAACCAAAGCGACTACAAAATTTTATTGGTTAATACCATTTTCTTAATGCCCGATCAGACTAACTTAACGATTAGTAGTGAGTATTATCATTCTGTCTAATCTCTCGAAGCGCCAGCATCTGTAGAGAAACTATATCTAAGCTCAATTGAACATTTGATCGAGTTTGATTGCGGAATTGAAAGAGAAGCAAAATTATGAACCCTAAAAGAAAGAAGAGAAAAAGAGGGAAAAACGAAATTGATTTCTGATTAACTAACTTGGTGAATCAGCCTTGGGGTATTTATACACGTGTGCTCCAACTAATTGCACAGCTGGATTTCCACTTAACAAACTAACTAACCACCATCTACTTTAATCAAGACCATTGATCTCATACAATCTCGACCGTTCATTTATCTAACTAGCCGGGGATCGAACCCGCTTATTAACAACAATTAAAAACATCAAAAGAAACTTGGAAACTTGATTAATTCCATCAGCCCCCCCTCAAGCTGATGCTGCAGGAACAAGGCTCAGCTTGGACATAAGAGAGTGAAAGAGACCAGTAGGAAGGGACTTAGTAAAAACATCAGCCAACTGGAGCTTGGAGGAAATATGTCGAGGAGAAACAAAACCAGATTTGTAAGCACCTCGAACAACATGACAATCCAAGTCAATGTGCTTAGTTCGCTCGTGAAACACTGGGTTCTCAGTGATATGGATGGCAGCTTGATTATCACACCAAAGTGGTATAGGTTGAGAAGTAATTAAATGAAGCTCCTTGTAAAGATAACTCAGCCATTGAAGTTCACATACAGCTGAAGCCATTGCTCTGTATTCAGCTTCAGCTGAAGACCTAGATACAGTTTGTTGCTTCTTGGATTTCCATGAGATCAAGGAGGAGCCCATGAGTACTGCATAACCAGTAATTGACCTTCGGGTGAGCTTGCAACGAGCCCAGTCTGCATCTGAATAAGCCTGAAGATCAGTAGAACATGAAGCAGAATAGAAGAGACCATGCTTAGGTGTAGCACTAAGGTATTTAACCACATGGAGAGCACCATTCCAGTGGTTAACAGTAGGGTGCTGCATGAATTCACTGAGATGATGGACAGCATGAGTAACATCAGGTCTACAAAAATCCAAATACAACAGTCTCCCAACTAATCTCCTATACTGGCCTGCATCTTCTAACAAAGGAGAGTTGGGATCATAAGCCTGCCAATCACACTGTAAAGGAGTAGCAACTGATTTGCAATGTTGCATATTGAGATCTGAAATAATATCAGTGATGTACTTGGTTTGAGACAAAAACATTCCATTAGAGGATCTGGCAATTTGAATCCCTAAGAAATATTTTGCTACTCCTAGGTCTTTGATGGTAAAAGCTTGATGAAGATAAGCCTTCACATCCAATATATCAGTCTCATTTGGACCAGCCACCAATATGTCATCCACATAAACAACAAGAACAAGAAACTTAGCAGGAGTATTGAGGATAAACATACAGTGATCATGATCTGACTGGCTGAAGCCATAAGTGATCAATTTTGATGTGAATTCCAAGTTCCATTGTCTTGAAGCCTGTTTAAGGCCATAGAGAGACTTAATTAGCTTGCACACTTGTCCAGGAACAGCCTTAGTATAGCCTTGAGGAGGATACATATAGACTTCTTCATCAATATGCCCATGAAGAAAGGCATTATTTACATCAAGTTGATGTAGATGCCAGTGATGAGAAGCTGTCAAAGCAAGCAATAATCTGACAGTTACAACCTTAGCCACTGGAGAAAAACTTTCTGAGTAATCCACCCCTTCAACCTGGTTGTATCCCTTTGCAACCAGTCTGGCTTTGAACTTGTCAACACTGCCATCTTGCTTACATTTAACTCTGTACACCCATTTGCAGCCAATGGGAGTTTTACCTGCAGGAAGATCTACAATCTGCCAGGTATTGTTAGCCTCTAGAGCATCAAGCTCTAATTGCATTGCAGCAACCCAGTCAGGATTAGAACATGCAGTTTTATATGAATAAGGCTCTGTAATCTTAGAAACAGCAGCAACAAAAGCTATATGATCAGGAGTATAAGTAGGAAGACAAATAGAATCTGTGACATTAGACACAATGTAATCATTGAGCCAAATAGAAGGTTGCTTGATCCTGTTAGACACCCTAATAGGTTGTGAAACAGGAGCAACAGGAGAAGGAGAAATGGGAGGTGAACTTATAGAAGTATCATGCTCCTGATTGATTGAACAGTCTGTTTCATTACTATGTTCAGCAAGATTTTGATCATTAATGGGAATTAAACCTTCTTCTCTAATGACTTGAGTGCTAGGGATGGAATTAGGAAGATCACAGTCAATAGGAACTAAAGGTAAAACCCTGTGATCTGTGGTAGCAAACTCATGGAAATTTGGCATTTTATATGGAAAAACATTTTCATGAAAGGACACATCCCTGGAAACAATGACTAGCTTAGAATGCAAGTCATACAACTTGTAGCCTTTTTGATGAGGTGGATAGCCAATGAATATACAAGGATGAGCTCTTGGCTGGAATTTTGTTTTATGAGGAGTAGTACATGATGCAAAACACAGACAGCCAAAAACCTTGAAATCTGTAAGCACAGGCTTGATAGAATTGAGAAGTTCAAAAGGTGTTTTCCAATCAAGAACCACAGTAGGAAGCCTGTTAATTATATAGGTGGCTGTTAAAATGGCATCTCCCCAAAACTGGGAGGGCAAACCAGATTGATACATTAATGCTCTTGAAATCTGTAGGAGATGTTGATGCTTTCTTTCAACTCTCCCATTCTGCTGGGGAGTATACACACATGTCTTTTGGTGAACAATCCCTAGACTAGACAGAAAACTAGCCAGTTCATTATTGATAAACTCATTTCCATTATCTGTCCTAATCATTTTGATTTTCTTATTATATTGTGTTTGAACATGAGTATAGAAGTGTTTGAGGATAGCTATTGTCTGAGTTTTAGAAGACATCATAAAGGTCCACATACTCCTAGTGCTATCTTCAACTATAGTGAGAAAGGATCTAGCACCTAGTCTATTTGGAAGTTTGTAAGGACCCCATAGATCAATATGTACCAGCTGAAACAGCTCAACAGACCTAGATTGACTATTAGGAAAACTTAATCTGTGTTGCTTGGAGATAGGGCAGACAAGACAAGTATCCAAATCAGCACAATTTTTCACATTCAAATCAGAAACATGCTTCAAGGTATTAAAAGAACAATGTCCTAGCCTGAAGTGCCAAAGTGTTGTATCATTGACACTTTTATTTAAACTATTTACAACAGGCTGAGGAGTCACAGACATTTTTGAATAGAAATCAGCATAAAAGTTGATAACAGAAGGACTGAAGGACTCTACATTTAGAATATACAGTCCTCCTTTCTCTTTTCCAATGGCAACAATCTTCTGTGTCTTAGTATCCTGCATAATACAGAATTCAGGAAAGAACACAGTATGAATGCCAGCAGACCTCCCAACCTTGCTAACAGACAATAAATTGTACTTGAAGGAAGGTAAGTACAGACAATCAGTTAATGTTAAGCCATTGTTAAAATTTATAGTGCCAGCTGATTTGACTATTTTGAAAGAATTATCAGGCAATTTTACAGTAGTACTAGTTTTAATTTCCCTTATAGATGAGAATAGGTTAATATCTCCACACACATGCACAGAGGCACCACTGTCAATGATCCAAGAGCCTAAATTCATACAAACAGTTCTACTACTGAGTTGAGTATTACCTGCAAATTCTCCAAAATTAGCAAAATTCACTTGCTGAATTTGCATATCTCCACCAGTGTCATACTCCAGTGGTGAGCTCAGTATCTGATTCCCTTGTATGTCCACATTATTCACATTATTCCTTCCATTTTTGCTTATGGCATTTCCTTTGTTCCCTGGCCACCAGTCTGGAAATCCAGTCAACTTAAAACAACCTGATCTCACATGTCCATTTTTCCCACAGTAGTCACACTTAAGGTGTGTTTTATCCTCCTTTCTTCTAAACACTCCTCTAGTGTCATTATTGTTATTTGATCTAGCTCTGTTATCAACATAGGCTAGCATGTTTGGTTGTCTAGTATCCAGATCACTCATTCTAGATCTAGCATCATTATAGGAAGCCTGACTAAATTGTTTATGATCTGTAACTGTCCTGGTCTGCATCACAGCATTTTCAACCATTTCAACTCCATTCCCATGGATGTTTCTCCTCTCATCTACATCCATGACTAGAGAATAGGCTTTTATAACAGTAGGTAATGGATCCATCACTAAAATTTGATTTCTAATTCCATCAAATTCATCACCTAATCCCATAAGGAACTGCATTAATTTCTCCTGAGCTGTAGGTGTACCTGGACTTAACACACTTAGCTCATGCCAAAACCTTTTCACCTTATTATAGTATTTTGCAACTGAATCTCCAGCTTGTTTTGTAGTATACATGCTTCTTCTCAGATCATAAATCCTATGTCCATTACTCCTTCCATATTGCTCTTTGATCTCTTCCCACAACAACTTTGCATCATCAGTAAACACAAATCCATTTCCTACTTCTTCAGTCAATGCATTTAGAATCCAAGACACTAGAGTACAGTTGACTTTCACCCACTGCTTGTATCTAGTATCATTTTCAACTGGCTCATCTCCATCTTCAGTTAGAAACCAGTATTTGTCTCTAGCTTTCAGTGCAATAATCATTGCTCTGCTCCAACTTACATAGTTTTTCTCATTTAGCTTCTCAGATACTAGCACTAAGTTCGAATGATCCGAAGAATGCAAGTACAACGGATCATCTGGTCGAATTTTTGACACAGAGTCTTCATTCTGAGCATCAGATGCTCGATATGGAGCTCGATTTTGATTCGAGCTATTGTTAATTTCTTCTTCCATTTCTTGAGCTTAGAGCTCTGATACCATGTAGAGAAACTATATCTAAGCTCAATTGAACATTTGATCGAGTTTGATTGCGGAATTGAAAGAGAAGCAAAATTATGAACCCTAAAAGAAAGAAGAGAAAAAGAGGGAAAAACGAAATTGATTTCTGATTAACTAACTTGGTGAATCAGCCTTGGGGTATTTATACACGTGTGCTCCAACTAATTGCACAGCTGGATTTCCACTTAACAAACTAACTAACCACCATCTACTTTAATCAAGACCATTGATCTCATACAATCTCGACCGTTCATTTATCTAACTAGCCGGGGATCGAACCCGCTTATTAACAACAATTAAAAACATCAAAAGAAACTTGGAAACTTGATTAATTCCATCAGCATCCATCTTCTTCTTGGATCTTGTTATAGCTTCCAACGGAGGCCGTACAGCACATACTATCTATGGAAAGATAGTTTTTGTTTAGAAATGTGGTAATGGCTTATCTGACTTAGACGCTGAATAAAACTCACTGTTTGTAGCAAAAAAGATAGGCTGTTAAACTGTGTTAAAAGAGATAGCATGCAAATATACTCATCTAGTACTCTTGAAAAGAAGACAAACAGCCAAAAGCGAAATTTAGAAACTGTGTTAAAAGATTAGAATCCCTCTCTCTAAAGCAAACTGGATTTGATTTTGATGAACATCGTTAGGTGCTAACAACATTGTTAATATATCTGAGGCAAGAAGATAACCTCCAAAACTTGCAACATCACAACCAACGTCAAGAATTGTACGTAGATTTCCCTCGTTGTTTAATTTGTTGTTAGGAAATTGGAGCATCTATTGGCAAGACACTCAAACATCACAGTAAAAGTCTAGGCTTTTTAAGAAACTGATATTAAACTTGAAGTAGTGACCTAAGCTATTAGAACTTATCTGTTAATTACATAGTTTCAAAGAGATCGCCAACTTACATTTGCAAGAGAGGCAATGTACTTATCAGCTCCGTAGTGAGAGTGCGTACACTCCTCCTGGAAAGATAATTTTTTCACCTTTAACAACCATCCAATTCTGGTCAGATTTCTCATTTGCAAGGTGAGTATGAGGAACATTTGCTTACATGATTCGTCTCTACTCTTAGGCCACTTAATTGGGACCTGTAACAATGGTTGTATTGACGAGTTAATATATTATGTATATGAATATTTAAAATAACACGAAGGCATTAAATGAGCAAATGCTGACCTTGTGAGGAAAGCTCTTTGGAACAATTCCATCATCCTGGCTGAATTTGGTTGAAGTTATGAATCTATGTTTGTGGAACTGCAAAACATTGCCATATACAACCACTCACCATAGTGAGGGGAAACAGAAAGGTCAACATCTCCTGAAGATAGATAGTATTCATTCACCAATAATCTCCGCATGAGCATTTTCCATCCGAGAAATGGTGGAATCGGCTATTATCCCTCACAATAATTTCTCTTTTTAAAATCTTTGACATAACTTTCGTGGCAGCATGGCAATCTACACACATCCTCAGATTTTTTGTCACTCTAATTGTTGTCCCAGCAGGAGTGCTAATGACCCCAAACACAATTGCTAGACGCTCACTATGAGAATTCAGTAAATATATCTTCTGCTCCTCCTCAATGTCCTGTAGTACCTCACTTGTATCAGGAATGTACCCTTCTTGTTTCATTCTATCTGAAAGATCTTCTAGTGCGTCAATTATTCTACCATACTGTGGATGTGATGTATCACCCGACATAAAAGCATGTATATTACTCTTAATTTCTACCCAGCTGCAAGCTGGTTTCTTTGGCATGCCTTTCCTTCTCATTTTTACTCTGTATTTAGCAGCTTCCTTCCACCTTTGAGCCTTGGAGTACATATTTGCCAAGAGAACATAAGCTCCAGTATGGTCGGGGTTGATTATAAAAATCTCCTGAGCAACCTTTTCAGCGACTTTAATATTCTTGTGTACTCTACATGCAGACAACAACGTAGACCAAACCCCTGCTGTTGGTGTGATATGCATGCTACAGATAAAGTTGTATGCTTCATCTAATCTTCCTGCTCGACCAAGTACATCTGCTACCGCAGCATAATGCTCAAGGACTGGAACAATTCTGTATTTCTGGGTCATACTTCTAAAGTATCTCCAGGCTATATCAACCAGGCCTGCATGGCTACACGCAGTCAAAACAGCGATGAAGGCTACACAGTTGGGTTTAATATCCTCCATCTCCATTTTCTCAAACAAGAAGATGGCTTCTTTGGCTTGTCCATTTAATGCATACCCCGTTATCATGGCTGTCCGAGCAACAATGTCCTGTATTTCCATTTTTTCGAAAATTCGTTTAGCAGATCGAATATTCCCACATTTGGCATACATATCTACCAGTGAACTCGCTATAAACATATTGTCATCAAACCCTGCTCTGAAAATGTACCCATGGAGCTGCCTCCCCAGATTCAGGGTAGTAAGATGAGCACATGCCGGCATAATACTTGAGAATGAAACTTCAACAGGCTTAAAACCAGCCACTAACATCTCTCTGAAAAACTTCAGCCCTTCATCAAACATACCATTCCTCACACTCCCTGCTATAATCGAGTTCCACAAGACATTGTCATGGTGAGGCAGCGAATTGAACACCTTATAAGAATCCTCGACAAGAGCACAATTTGCATACATATCAATCAAGCTGCTAGCTATAAATTCATCCTTATCGAAACCATGCCTGATAGCATACCCATGAATTTCTTTACCTTTTGACTCATCTACATGAACAGAAAAAATGGGAAGAACACAAGATAAAGTAAAAGAATCAGGCTTAATGTTACTGTTTCCCATATCTCTAAACATCTGCAGGGATTCCCTGTACCTTCGACTCTTTGCACATCCTCCAATAACTGTATTCCACGACACAACATCTTTTTCCGGCATCGACAAAAACACTTTCATCACACTATCCACTCTTAAAGCATCCGCCGTTTGGCTCTGTTCACCACTAGAACTCACCCCATTATTCATCAGCCCAAATAAATTCACAATTTGATCGGTACCACTCTTTGCGTTCCTTACATTTTCATCAAACTTAATCATATTGTCCAAGATCACATTTTTATCAATATCCCGTCCAACCAAATTATTTCCAGAACCTACTGAACTATTCCCAAAGCTTTCAACAGCTGCATTTAGTTTAGAGTTTTTATCAAACGCATTAACTCCATGATCACTATTCATCACCTCACATGACTTCACATTTTGATCAATATCTCTCTTCTCATTCCTCACATTTCCATCAAACTTAATCACATTTTCCAATATCACATTTTTATCTGTATCCCGATCAACCAGGTTCTTTTCAAAACCACCAAACCCCACTAAATCATTCTCAAAGCTTTCAACAGAAACATTCAATTTAGACATTTTATCAAACAAATAAACTCCATTACTACTGTTCATCACCCCACCCAAATTCACATTTTCATCAAATTTACTCAAATTGTCCAAGATTACATTTTTATTAGTGCCCTTTTCAACCAAGCTCTTTTCAAAACCACCAAACCCCACTAAGTGATTCTCAAATCCTTCAACATAAACATCCAATTTTGACCTGTTATCAAACAAATTAAAATCACCCAACTTCCCATACATAAACATCAATGCATTACAAGTATACAAATCACTTTCAACACCAAACCTAATCAAGCAACCATGCAAACCCTCACCAAATCTCAAGTTTCTTGAATAAGTACAAGCTTTTAACACAGAAGGAAAAGTATTGCAATCTGGGTATTTACCATTTGCTCTCATTTCAAGAAAAGTCAACAATGCTTCAACATATCGGCTACTTGATGCATAGCATTTTATTACATCTTTATAAACACGTGCTGGTTTGTTTTGACACGTGGTGAAAAGTTCATGAGTTGGTTTGAGGAGTTTAAGGTTAGTGTAAATGGTAATGAGAGACGACGTAATGAAGGAGGATGTTGGGGAGGAGAGATTGAAGGATTTGAGGATGTGGGCATGAAGTTGTTCAGCTTCTGAGATTGTTTTGATTGATGATGATTTTTCTAACAGCTTTTTTAGGTGATTGTTCATCATCTGCTTGTTCGGAAAATTCATTCACCTCTGTCTCAATCAAACACTGTGTGGAAAAAATATTTAGGTCGAGCGCCAGTTATTCAAGCCTGATCTGTTATATACACATCGAAATAGTGGTTTACTATAACATTATTATCATTTTGCTCCCTTTTAAAAGTGTAATATATGAGAAAATTAATTGGTAATAAAATGATATTTTTACGCTATTCAAGCCATTGAAAGGGCCCATAATCGTCTCTTACCATTTATCTTTATTTATATAGGAGAATTATTTTTTTATACACTTTATTATATCCAATCATATTTCTATTAGTAGTGTATCTATTATTGCAACTAATTCAAAATGATTACAATAACGTTTATATTTTTAGGCAAATATTTGATTATTTATATAACTTTTTAAGAAGTTACAATGATGATTTGTTAACTAGACTATTTCGAAGATTGAAAAACAATAAAGGTGGCGAGTGACGGGAAGCCAATTTGGACATAGTTGGCAACTACTCCTTATATTTCAAATTAATTGATATTTTGAGAGTTTGTGTAGAGCTTTGACTATAAATTACTTTTTATTAATTGATTGAAAAAAGTATAAAATTGATATCACTAAATTCATTTTTGGAAATACTTCCATAATATTTTCTTTTTGTGCTTTTTATAATATATATAAAGCAATTGGTGCCTCAAAACACAATTACGAAAGTTTAAAATTTATTAAAGTGAAATGAACGGAGAGTAATAAATATAGGTTATCATTCCTTTGTTTATTGTTGGTTGTCCTAGAATTATTAGCAATGTTTATGTTTGCTTATTGTTGATTGTCCTAGAAATTATTAGCAATGGTTATGTTAAATGAATGTTAGAAGAGGTAATAAGATATTAAATGAATTTCAATTAAAAAATTGGGTTATAAATAATGTAGGTGTTAAATGGTTACTCCCTTCATTCCATTTTTTGGGAATCTTTTGTATACATTTAAAATTAAAAATGTTCCAAATAAATGGGATAGAAGGCACTAGTGTGTATGAATTATGAAGTAACAGACATCTTACATAAAATAAATGAAGTATATTTACTTTTAACAATATTTTTTATTCATTGACCTTCAATATTCGCTTGACTATTATCCAATTGCTTGATTATTATGAAATGAAGATATTAGTTGTTCCAAATGAATCAAGTGCACATTTGACGAGTAACACCTAGTGCACATTTAAAGTATACGAAGTATATTCACTTTTGACAATATTGCTTGATTATTATGAAATGACGATATTAGTTGTTCGAGATCTATTAAGTACGCATTTGACGAGTAACAACTTGCGCGCATTGGATGAGTAACAATTGCAACTACATGTCCTGATTGTCCTCCATTACAAAGGATGAAAGATAGTTTGTGAACAAAATATACTCAGATTCCATTGAAAACTTATATGAATAAAGTACCATATAAATATGTGAGCTACATAAATTAAGAACAAATGGTAAAGGAACTATCAAGTGGCATTGTATCCACCTCAGGCTTGGACATTGTTCTTCAACCCCAAAACAAAAATTTATGAATCAATAACAAGTATCAAACCTATTAGCTATGTCCTTATTCTGAATCCCTGAAGCTTCCACTTGTGAGCCAGAGCTTTTTCTGAATCACGAGCACAACTTCATCGCTCTCCAACTCGGAGTCCGAAGTGGAATCGAGAGTTCCAACAACTTCCCAGTGCAATGCAGGTATGTACTTCTTTATGAATTCGATGATGGGCTGTTTGTCGCTGAAAATGGCGAAGCCGGTGGGCCTTAGGATGCGGTCTACCTCAAGTAGCAAATCTTCCCCGCTGCAACCTTTCTTCTCTATATCAGAAAAGATCGTCCAAGCATGGATCAAGTCGTAGGTCCTGGGGTATGTCGAGTATGCCTCACACCTGGATGAGTTCATCACAATGTAAGAAATGTTATTGAAAGATATACATAAACCTATCAACAAACCAGTATATAGAGATCAGAAACGACATTAGAGGCAAACAAGTTGTCAAGAAACGGAAGGTGTTCTCCCCCACAGTTATTTCGTTTTTAAGTAATACTCAATATTTAATAATCAATACATGAAAACTGTACTTATTTTAAGGCACATACCAGTTGTTTATGGACCCAATCAGACCTCTATCATATACAATTTTGAGTGTGTTTGGACCATCTTCAGGAACCACATTCATGACCCACACGTTCTTATCTTTCAAGGCAGCAGCAAATGAACCCAAATTTGCCTTCATGTCCATCACATTTCTCAATGTATCCGATGAAAGCTTTGGGTTGAGAAGATTGAAATAACTGTCTACCCTCCTCTGCCAAACTTCCTGCAGAGATCAAGTAAAAAAGATGTACAAGCCCCTTAGAACCTCAAAAATCATTGGTAAATGTTAATATAAATAATGCACTATAATGTTAATTACCGTATCTTTCTCAAACATTTCAGCTGAGTAACCAAGATCAGCAAGCCTGGGAGGAGGAGTAGTTAAACGAGCAGGCCAAGGTGCCAATCCACTTCCTTTAGCTTTATGGTCATCTGTTAACAATGATAGCTAGTATGAAACATTATTCTAAAAGGGAACAAATTTCCGGCCCATTTCTGTACAACAACTCTACACTAAAAGGGCAGGCAAGCGTGATTAATAAGGTAGCACAAAATTTAACACTTACGATCAGAGTAGGGAGTTATGCAAGCTTCCATTTGCACATTCCAGATAGCATCTGGATTATCGTCAGATCGACACATAGGGGGAAGGGTTCCTGGCTCTCTCTGCATGTAACAGTCATTTGTTAAAGGCTTCACCCAGATCACAGTTTGGTTCTTTTTTTCAGCTATTTTCCAACACATGCGCTCGACTAGTGTGCTCATCTGTTTCCAAATTTTCAAGTTCTCTTCGTCCTGGGCATATGCTTCAGGGGACGAGTAGGCAAAGTAACCTCCTGGTCGCAGAACCCTATCTAACTCAAGAAGGAGTAGTCCATCTCTCTGTAGCCAGTCAATCCTACAGCGAGAACAATGAGCAAATTCAAATGATCTGCTAGGGTATGGAAGCCTCTTCGTCCCAAGAATGCCAAGATAAGCAGGAATCCCTCTCTCTAAAGCAAACTGGATTTGATTTTGATGAACATCGTTAGGTGCTAACGACATTGTTAATATATCTGACGCAAGAAGATAACCTCCAAAACTTGCAACACCACAACCAACGTCAAGAACTGTACGTAGATTTCCCTCGTTGTTCAATTTGTTGTGAGGAAATTGGAGCATCTATTGGCAAGAAACACAAACATCACAGTAAAAATCTAGGCTTTTTAAGAAACTGATATTAAACTTGAAGTAGTGACCTAAGCTATTAGAACTTATCTGTTAATTACATAGTTTCA
Source organism: Echium plantagineum (assembly GCA_003412495.2). NCBI lineage: Eukaryota > Viridiplantae > Streptophyta > Magnoliopsida > Boraginales > Boraginaceae > Echium > Echium plantagineum. The sequence goes on along the minus strand of CM016563.1, from coordinate 29,976,675 downwards.
AAGAGATAGCTAACTTACATTTGCAAGAGAGGCAATGTACTTATCAGCTCCGTAGTGAAAGTGCGTGCCTCCTCCTGGAAAGATAATTTTTTCACCTTTAACAACCATCCAATTCTGGTCAGATTTCTCATTTGCAAGGTGAGTATGAGGAACATTTGCTTTCCACGATTCGTCTCTACTCTTAGGCCACTTAATTGGGACCTGTAACAATGGTTGTATTGACGAGTTAATAAATTATGTATATGAATATTTAAAATAACACGAAGGCATTAGATGAGCAAATGCTGACCTTGTACCCTGGAGGAGGTGGGATTAAGCAATTAAATCGCCTTTCAGGTAAAGGGCAGTGTCTTTCATAGTGCTCCATCACAGAGAGATCTAATTTCAATCTCATCTGATATATCAGATTCCTGTCTAGGCAAGGAATCAAATCCATGTGGCGGTCATCACAGACCTTCAAATTTCAAACAAATTATAAATCAATTCACCTTACTAGTTAAAAGTATAATAAAAAATAGCACAAGAATCTGCTCTAGTTCATTAACTCGGAAAGAAAAAAAATCAGGCAACGAGATTATCCATGACCAAGTATCATTTCCAAACAAATTACAGTGACTCACAGGAAAGCTCTTTGGAACAATTCCATCATCCTGGCTGAATTTGATTGAAGATTCATCTTGTTTGCTATCAGTGTCTTCATCCCCTCCAAGGTAAGAAGATCCTAGATTTCGCAGAGATCTGCTTCCATACTCCAGAGGAGACTCGCCTTTTCCCTTAGACCCCAAATAAAAATACAAGAAAACAAGAACAGCGCTAACAAGACCTATGGTAGTCAACAGGCGCTTCTTCTGCGCTCCATCTGACCTTCCCCTTGTCATTTAAGGAGCTACAAGATTCTTTAACCAAACATTAAGATGATTTTAGATACTTGATCGTAGAAATCACAAATACAATTTAATAAATATACTACAAGCACCGAATCTTCGAAAATCCATTATATCAAATCAACTGGAGAAGCAAACTTAGAACTTATTTGAAAAATGCGAAAACAGTAATTAATAACTAGACATGCAAAAAAAAAATTACTACAACTATTGGAAACAGATAACAGAAAAAGTGATAATCCATTATATAAAATGTCTATTTTACATTTATGCAGCAACTAACATCAAAGGATTACTTCCATTCATTTGAGAAGAAAGATTATAATTGCATACAGAGAAAATAAATCTCATACAGACAAAATAAATCTCCATAGCAAAAATTTACTTCACACTTACTCATCCATATAGACAACAGAACTGGATCACATTCACAAAGTTCCGACCAAGGAGAATCTGATACTAGGATTCATTAGGCAATTATTACATTGAACTGAGCATTTATCCTAACCCAGCAAGATAACTATATTAATCAACACTAATGGACCAAAGAGAATCCATATAAGATTTGTGCATAGCTTCTCCAAATCTAACAGGCAGAAAAGAATCTTGTAATTACATACCAATCACATAAATTGCTTCCCATTACCAGATTTAGATATTGATCCACACAAAATTCCTTAGATGGCAGACTTTCTAAGCTCAATCTACTAACACCTAACTACACTATGCATACAATGAGTGAGATTCATGATTCACATACATTATACAATCCAGATGATAATATAACAAATCAGGTAATATAAACGCAACAAAAAGATTGAATCTTTTAATAACAAGATCATAAATTGAGCAAATATAATCGAAGAAAAAAATCACAACAAAAATAGCATGGAGATTCACTTCAATACAGGATCTGGATACCCAATCAACTAAATCTAAAGAGAATTATTAAAATATATTCATTAATGCAAAGAAAATATCTTCGAGGGGAGACTTTCTAAGCTCAATCTATAAAAACACTAAACTACACTATGTTCACAATCCACATACATTCTACAATGTAATGCTTCATCAAATCAGGTAAGGTAATAAAGCCAAAAAAGATCAAATCTTCCGACAACAAAAACCTAATTTGATCAACTCTAATCAAGCAAAAAAAAAACCCATGATGAAAATATCATAAAGATTCAAACTTCAATACAAGATCCATATACCCAATTAGATCAAACAAAAGAAAATGATTACATGATATTCAACGAAATAAAGAAAATTGTAAGCTCAATCAACTAACACTAAACTACAGTATGAATGCAATGATTAAGATTCCCAAAGATTGAATCTTTCAGTGATAAGATCATAATTTGAGCAAATCCAATCAAGAAAAAAGAACCCCACATCAAAAATAGCATAAAAATTCAAACTTTATTACAAGATCTAGACACACAGTTAGCTAAAACTAAAGAGCATAAAGATTCAAACTTTAGTACATGATGTAGATGCCCAATAAGCTAAAACTAAGTAAAAATGATTATACGATGAAATAACAAGCATACCATATGATGTGTTACACAATTCTCGTTATGAAAATGGACAAAAAAAGGTGAAAATTGGGAGTAAAAGATGAGCTAAAAGCAACGAATATGATTACAAGATGCAAAAATAAGCATATTTACAACATTCTTGATACAGAAAATGGAGAAAAATGTGAGAATGAGGAGCTGAAGATAAGTAGATCAGATCGAAAGTGAGAGAAAACTTACTGGTGTAATCAAGTGTGTGTGTTTTGGAGTTTAGATCTGAATGGTTGAGAAACACTTATTTATAGGAATGATTTATATAGTATGTATGTGTAAACACAACTGGGTGAATCAAGTGTCAACTAATTGAGGGGACGTCTCACTGCCCGTTTTAAGACAGTGGTGGTGTCGGTGAGGGTTGGGGTTGGGGTTGGGGGTGGGGGTGGGGGTTCAGAGGGGGGCAAGACGTGTGAATTTGTTCAATGAAATAGGAAAACACTATACACGAAATTACTATTTTGCCCTTATGTGAAGCTCCCTCATTCAATTATTACACTTGCAAATGGGGTTCATAATTGTAAATTCACTCTAAAATATCACTATTTGGGTGTGTGTATGGTGAAAAGATTGGGTGCATCAATACTTCCATACATCAGGTTCATTAAGGGGGTTTGGACATAATATCACATAAATTAAGGGTCACGCTGCAATTATTGATATAATTAAGGGTCACGCTACAATTATCTATATATTTGTGGGTCAATTTGCAAATCACATATATATTTACTACTTTTACTTTGGGTTCAAGTTATTGGATAGAAGCTTGTGGTACTGTACCATTGTTATAGTATAATTTAGGTACAAGTTATGTTGATATTGTTTCTTGTACCAATGATGAAGTTTCAGGTGGGTACAATACCTACGTGAAGCCTTTAAGTGGGTACATTGATGAACGTTCATCAAGAATACCTTGATGCACCGAAACCGGAAGGTATGACAGATCAGCCCTACACCTAAATAGTGTTTTGGAATGAAATTACTATATCGTCCCTAAATCAAATTGTCTCAAACATTATATTTACAAATAAAGGGTAAAATAGTCATTTATTATAAAACGCTATTCCACACTGTTTGGGTGTGTGTAACGGTGCAAATTCATTAATTTGCTAGGTCGGGTGAAACTAATCCAGGGTAAAATAAAAAAAAATGTACGAAATACAAATGTTTTAGAATTACGTTTGATGACTATTTAATTTGTTTACATAGATCGAGAGAATTGAAGTGAAATACATTTATAAATATTACTGAACTTCGTTATGTTTTAATATGAATTAATAAACGTGTAATGTACAGTTAAACTTCTATAAATTAATATTTTATAAATTAATACTCCCTCCGTCCCTAAAAGATTGTCATATTTTGACTTTTGTGGTCAATTACAATAAAATTTGATCATGAATTCTCATTAAACGATAATAAATAATATAGTCTTGTGGGACCTCGTTAGATTCGTCTCAATATATATTTTTAAAATATCAACTTATTATAATTTTTTCGCATGTAAAATACGAGATATTTGTGTTTTAAATCGTGTTTCATTGACCACTAAAAGTCAAATGTGACAATCATTTAGGGATAGAGGGAGTAATTTCTATAATATAATAAATTTATCTGGTCCCGATTTGGACTAGTTAAAAAAATTAACGAAATCGATAAAATAATAAGATAATACTTTTAAAAGAAAATTCCTTTATAATATAAGTCCCACTAAAATTATAAATTAATAATCTTTAGAAATAAAAATAATATTATTACAATTTATTTAAAATATAACTCTATATTAGTTTGTTTTTTTCTTAAAGTTCAAATCACTTTGGAGTTTATTTATAATTTTTCTTATTGCATCTATTAGTTCCGGTATTGTGTTTTCGAATTGTAAGATAAATTGTGAAAAGTTCTAGATGTCAAAAGTACTTCCTTTCGAGTAACACGTTCCAAAGACACGGTATCATCTTCATCTTCATCATCAACATTGTTCTCAATGATAGTAGACACAATTTCTTCTATATTCTGCACCTCTGAACATGCTTCATTTTCACCCGGATAGTTCATTAGATTGTTAGACGTCCACCTTATTATGATAGCCACATTGATTGATCATTGTCTAAATATATGATTGAATAATTTTTCGAAAGTTTACATTATTTATATATAAAAGTTCCAAAATTACTTTATGCAATGTAAGTTGAATATAGAAGTTCCGTTATATTTATAAATGTATTTCACACGTCTAACAATCTAAACTATCACTTATATTAACTAGATGTTTGAATTTATGTATTAATAACTTATGTAGTACATTATAGTATTATCATTAAATCATTTCATTTCATTAAACTCTACATATATACTTATGTAAACGAAAATATATATACTTATGTAAAAACTCTCATCTCATGCAAAAAACTCTAAATTAATAAATTATTAATTTATTAATAAATTAATAACTTTATAAATTTGACCGATCTCAATATTATCAACAGAAACTCTTTAAATGTTGGAGTTCCTCGCTTGTGGGAGGATTCGAACATGGCCATGCATGCATGCATGGGGCAAGAGCATGATCAATAGTAGAGTTCTAGTCAAAGTAAAAGACATCAATATGAGATAAGGTTGAAGTGTGTAATTGTATATGATTAGGATTGTAATCATAGTACAATTAGGACATTCAAATTGTCTATAAATAGATAGTCGAATTAGTTGATTAGTAGTACTTTTGATAGATATTATTCACAAGAGTTAACTTTGTAGTTTGAGTGATTGTAATCTTCAAATTAGTGATCAATAAAGTTATTCTTAGTGGTGCTTGGTGAAGCCAAAGCCACAACCAATCTTGATTGAGCAATTTACTTTTATTGTTATTCAATTTGCAATTAGATCTTAACAATAGTGATTTAGTCATACATTCAATTGTTTGATTGAAGTAATTAGGGTAGAATCTATTGTTTATATTCAACATTAAACACCTAGGTTAATGAACGCCGAGAGCATTGGAGGAAATTTTAGATAATTTTAGAATTTTTTACCCAGTTTTTACTCGGTTTGTGCAACCTCTTGTCATCTCATATACGTAGTATTTTGCATTTTTGTGCATTATCGTTTATCAATATAGTTCTTATGCATCAATATAAATGATTGTTTTTACTTAAATGTAACATTGTCATTTTTGTTCGAAATAATCAACTTTTTTGATAAAATGTTTAACCTAAACCATTATTGTAATAGCTTATACTCCCTCCGTCCCTAAATGATTGTCACATTTGACTTTTGGTGGTCAATAAAACACGATTTAAAATACAAATATCTCTTATTCTAAATGCAAAAAAATTATAATAAGTTGATATTTCAAAAACATATATTGAGACGAATCTAACGAGGTCCCACAAGACTACATTATTTCTTTTCGTTTAGTGAGAATTCGTGATCAAATTTTGTTGTAATTGACCACAAAAGTCAAAATGTGACAATCTTTTAGGGACGGAGGGAGTATAATTTAAAAATTATTGAAGAATTCATCGATAGTATAATGTAAATGTATAATGCCTACCAATATATCTTCAAGAATATTTAAGTAGAATCATATTACTCTATTAACTATTTACTTATAAAGTTAATTTTTTTTACTGTGAGATTAATTTGCACAAGCTTTGTAGTTGAGGATATTACTTGTCAAATTGGGGCAAGGAGACTAATGAACAAACACATATTACATATTATTCCTTGATTTAATTCCTCAGTACAAGAACATCAACTATCTTAACACGAAAAAATTACTAGGAAAAATAATTGATCTAATATCATTAAAGAAAATAACTTCTTTCGTAATGGGAACCTGCAACCGCTATTCCAAGCGTGCGCATTCGTTACGTTCACCATAAAATGCATGTTTTTCTTAGAATTATTAAACAGGAACTGTCCTATTTTCTTGACCACCTTCTGTGGTCTCCTCTTCTTCATTCTCTTTAGACATTTCCTCAAGAGATTTTCCTTTAGATTCTGGAACCAAGAATGTGAATAATACCCCAAGGAAATTTATGCACCCAAGAACAAGAAGTGAATTTCTCACCCCAATACCAGCAGGGTAACCAGCCTCAGTTTTCTTTGGATCACTACTTTGTGCAGCATACAAGAATCCGAACGCCCCGATTATCGCTCCAGCCTTGCCAGACGCGGCCGATATACCATGACACGTTGATCTCAGTCTTGCTGGGAAGATCTCAGCTGGAACGACAAATGTTGTCGCGTTTGGACCGAAATTCGCAAAGAAAAATGTCAGGGAGTACATTATCACAAATCCAATCCTGTTGTCCTTATGTGTCCAGTGGTCATAAGGAATGGCTAATGCAAACATGAACACCGTCATGAAGAAGAATCCCATCAATTGGATCGCGAACCGCCCAATTCTATCGATCAATGCCACCGTGAACCAGTATCCAGGAACTGTGCTGCAGAGAGCAATGAGTGTTTGAGCCCTGGCGATTTTGTAAACTTCTTCAACAGCATTCATCGTTTCGGCTTTTGGAATCCATCCGATTGCTGAGAATATGTCCTTCTGGAAAAGATTCTGACTATAGAAGGCAATATCCAACAAAAACCAGGTTGAAGTTGTGCCCAACAAATGAAGTCCATGACGACGAAGAAATTGTTTAGAGAGCAACCCGAAGTCATTGCCTTTGTTCTCACCCATAACTTTAATTTTCTCCGGCTCTGCTTCGAGTTCAACCTGCAAGACTTTAGACATATCTGAAGCCGCTCTTTTGGCGTTTTTTTCCACCAAGGCCGTGTAGCGTGCAGTTTCAGGCATTTTCATCCTCGAATAGTAAGTAAGAAGAGCGGGAAGAGCACCGAACATCAAAATTATCCGCCACAAGAAATCCGCTTCAGGAGGAGTGGATTCTGCAGCATTGTCTTGATAAGCCGGCACAGGATATGCAGCCTTGAATGCTGCAGAACTGATAATCGCCACCATTCCGCCAGCCAAGATACCGAACCCCTGCATTGCAAACACCGCAGCTATAAACGCTCCACGAGTCTTTTTGTTAGCATACTCGGACATGATCGTTGCAGAAAGAGGATAATCGCCACCAATGCCAAACCCGAGCCAGAATCGAAAGAAGCAAAGAGTGGCCATAACACTCTTTGCCGTGTGCCCAAAGGACAACCCGGAAGCAACCGAACAAAGCACCATAACCATCAAAGTCATACCATAAACTTTCTTTCGACCCATTTTATCACCAAGCCATCCAAAGAACAACTGCCCAGCAAGAGTACCACAAAAGGCGACGCCATTTACTGCAGCAGAGACATTTGGAGGCAACGAACCAGGCTTCAACGCGCCCGGTTGAGTATAGTACAACCGACCAAGTAACTTGGTAACCAAAGAGATGCAAAATAGATCATATGCATCAGTGAAGAAGCCCATTCCAGCAATTACAATGGCTGTGAAATGATACCATTGTGTTTTCGCTATATCGAGAGCATTAAGCACTTCCAATTCCTCCCCTGCCATTGATGTGTAACGGGAACCTGAAGTCGTTACTCGTATAGTAATTGCTCTTCTGCTCGCCTATATACTAAAGTAGTTGTATTTGTTAGAGTGACAAATTATGTAGCCAATTAAGACGATGCAAATAAAATAAAAAAACGATGTTATGATATTTTAATTTACTAAAAAGGAAATATTTATGGTAGTATAATAAATTCCAAACGCATGTTTGATAAAACTTTTTAAAAAAGAAATATGACATTGACATTATATTATTGATAGTATAAGATGTTAAAGCTTATGAAAACGATAAGTCTGCATAAAACTATGCAAGATGATTATTATGAAAACAATGCACTCTCTATCTCTATTACTACAATTTATAATATTACGGCACGTACCTCTTAATCTATACTATATATAATGCTAATAAAGTCTAAAATGTTACGTAATGTTTTTTCTTTAATTTCTTTTAAGTTTGATAGTTATATTTTTCACTCTAATAACTTATGTTATTTGATAGTTATTTAATACAATTTAATAATAAAAACATCCTCAATTATATGACTAAAAATATTTATATGAGATAAATAAAAAATTATTCTTATATCTCGTTCTTTTTTAACTCGTCTTAGAAAATATAACAATTGAATTCATTTATCTACTTTCATTTATTATTGATTTAATGAAAACCATGAACAAAATTTATTATTCTATTGTTTTCTGAATAAACAAATAGTATTAAACGTTAATGTATATGGTCTCCCATTTCATTTCATGGAAATGGAAATTTATAAACAAACACGTTATAGTCAGTCGTTACTAATAACTAATGTTCATCCTAGTATTACGAGTTTCTAGTAATACAAAATATGTGACTTTTTAGAATATTTTTTTTTGTTTTTTAGAAATGAAATGTTCTACGACCAATGCCATTAAAATACTGGATAAAAAACAAAAAATTGATATAATTTTCGATATCCATAAAACCTTGCATTTCATGAAATAATTCACTAAAAAATAAATACCGTTTATAATTTTTATATCACATAGCCAGTAGTCACTACTGGAAAAAGTAGCAAAAACGACAAAATCAGCCTTTGTCCTATAAGTAAAAACGACAAACCATGACAAGCCCGAGGCTGGCCCAGGTTTTTGATATTTCGGTTGACAAATAGGACGAGATACGACAAACTCGTCATAACTTGTCCTTTTTGCTCAGTAAAAACTAATTGGAATTATTCTTTTACTTTATATTATGATTTAAAAGAGATAGTAAGAAAATAAGAGAAGGTAAATAAGAAAAGAAGAGTAGTGCTTTAATTATTCAACTTTTGATTAATGAATTGTCAAAAAGAAAAAATTAAAAAATTAAAGCAAGTCGTAGTTGTATGACCTAATATGACAAGTTTCCTAACTTAATAGTATGATACAAGACATAATCATTAATTACTCTTTTAACAATGATCATGTTAATCTATTTAATTTGATTATAATATAATACTATCGGACTATAACTCTTAACTAATTTTGATATGTCATTCTTGCTTTGCACCAAAGCAAGAGTTATTCGTTCATATATCAACATTCATACTTATCATATAAGTACTAGTTGTAATACTTTATTTACATGAATACTCCACAAATAATTAATTATGATGTATTATGTCGATATGTGCTTGAATTATTCAACTCTAGATTAATAAATAATCAAAAAGAAAAATTAAAAAATTAAAACAAGGACAAAAAAGGACAAACTTATCCTATTTTGTCTTAGTTGTATGACCTAATATGACAAGTTTTGACAACTTTCCTAGCTTAATAGTATGATACAAGACATAATCATCAATCACTCTTTTCACAATGATCATGTTAATCTACTTAATTTGATTATAATCTAATACTATCGGACTATAACTCTTAACTAATTTTGATATGTCATTCTTGCTTTGCACCAGAGCAAGAGTTATTCGTTCATATATCAACATTCATACTTATCATATAAGTACTATTGTAATACTTTATTTGCATGAATACTCCACAAATAATTAGTTATGATGTATTATATCGATATGTGCTTGAATTATTCAACTCTATATTAATAAATAATAATAAAAGTTTTGACAAATTTGCTAACTTAATAGTATGATACAATATATTAGATTAATAAATTGTGTTTGAATTATTTACATGAATATTTCACAAATAATTAGTTAAAATGTATTATGTCGATAAGTGCTTGAATTATTCAATTTTATATATCATTTTTAACTCTTTTTTTAGAAAATATAGCAATTAAATTCGTTTAACTACTTATTGTGTCCATTTTTTTTAAATAAATGAATATTAATTAAATAAAATATTAGATTAATAAATTGTGCACCTACAACTAGTGTCAATATGTGTTTGAATTATTCAACTTTAGATTAATAAATTGTAAAAAAAAATGAAAAAAGTAACAATTTCCTAATATTAATTTCTCAAAATCAAAGGACAAAATCATGTTTTTCCTTATTAACAAAGGCACAATCCTGGTCAATTGTTCACTTTCTTTAGGATCCGTTGATCTTCACTCATCTATGGTCTAAAATCTTTCAATCCTTTTGATGAGGATCGCCACGTCAGCTCATCAATAAATAAACCTTCTCATTCTTCACTCTTCTCTTATTTTTTTTCCAATCCCTCATACACGCCCTCTCATCTTCATCTTCTCTTATTTTCCAATCTCTTCTCTTTATTTTCCCCTTCTGATTCTTCCTATCATTCTTTTCTTTCTTTTTCTTTTCTGATTCTCCTTTGAGATCATCACTCAGGGAGTCAAAATTTTTTAATTTCAATTGAATTTTCCCTCAATTGTCTTTTAATTGTCCAATTTTATTTTATTTTGTTTTGTTTTCGGTGATTTCTCTATCTGTTTGCAGTGGGTAGATCTATTTCAAAATACAAATTCCGACCCATACTCAGTCGAATCTGGTAATTAACAAACATAATCCGATTTTTTTATTGCTAAAAGTGCATTGATGGTTAATTGGTTGATTTGTGCTTTGTTGGCTGAGTATGAGTTGCGAGATTATGATATTGACTTTCCATCTCCTTAATTTTTTTGTATATAAATATGTGTTCATACTTGGCAAGAAACAAGAGTCGATATGTTCTGGATCTGTCTCTATATTTGCCAGAATTATCACAACACAATGTTTGGTTGATAAAAGTTGACAAAAGCTTCTATGAATTATATTTTGTTTTGCTAATTTCAGCTTTGGTTGAAGATGGAGTTGGTGATAACAATCAAGAGTCTGATAAGAAGAAACAGGAGGAAGGAGGAATGGGAAAGATGTAGATTGCTAATTAATTCTTTTTTTGTAATTCTTTTATTTGTATGTTGATGTGTATACAGTATATATGTAGATTGATAATTGATTCTTTTTTTGTAATTTTATATACTTGTATAGTTGTATGTTGATTTGTATATATGTATGTGTTTATCGATTTGGAAATGATCAAATTTCCTTAGTTTTGAATTAGAACAAACGACAAGTGCAGTATATATGTATGTGTTTATATCCATTTGAAATGATCAAATCATTCGATCTGCTTCAATTTTCTGACCTGCTTTAATATTCAAAACCTGACTATACACCAACGACAAATATTGACACGCGTAAATTTCGAATTATATTGAATTAATTTTCGAATTATAACAAAGGACAAACTTTGACAAATAAATAAATTAATTAATTTTTTTCTTTTTACTTTATACGACGAAATTGGACAAGGATTAATTAATTTGCAATTAGTTTATACGACAAAGTTTGACAAGTGTTGGCCCGTTCTATGTTGATTTTCGGGCTTCAAACTAAGGACAAGCAACGACAAAATCAGCAAATAAGACGACTTTTAAAGAACAGCGAATTCTCGTCACATCTATACCAAAAACGACGAGAAAGAACGAATTCCCTTGTCCTTTTTGCTGATTTTTCCAGTAGTGAGTGTTGATGCATGGCACTAAAACAATTTAGCGATGAATTGAATCATCATTTGATTAAACAAATTACAGTTGTTGTAATGGAGCAATAATAATCAAACGATAAAATAAACACCAGTATGGTAAGGGTAGAGGAAATTTCTGGTGGAGCGATGAAATGCGTAGAGATCATAAAAAAGACAATGACCCATGCATTGTCGAATATATTGAATCGCTCACTTTTAAAAGTGAAATGATAGAATTAGAATATCAAGTAATAATAGAAATGATAATATTCAAAGAAACAAATAGAACTCACCTTAGGGAGACGAAGGTGTAAGTAAGTAATAATTGGAGTGATTTTTGAGAAATGGGAGTAGGGATATATATAATGCAAATAAAGGTATTTTTTGGATCCTTATTTAAATACGTTATCGAGACTCTTTATTATAGGTGACTCAGGTGCAAGGTATCAGCACAACTACAAGTATATTCCTTTTAGCCATTTATGATTTTTCCACGTCAAAATATAGTTTGATTTGGCAATTATTATTTCACTATATGTATTGCATATTTTAAGGAGTAAATAGTATACAGAATTAACAAAAACAGCAAAAATAATGTTTTCACACAAACTTTTAAATATAAGTACATTTGAAATTAAATATTGATTGTTATAATGAGCACCATATAGAATATTCCAATATGCGAAATAGGAGTTACTCGATAGTAATTTTATTGATTTATTTTTTGTTTAAAATTGTTACAATCCAAGTTAGTCTATGACACTACTTACACTATGAAATGATTTATAAAACAACTGTTTTTTGTTACATCATAAAATATGTTTATTATCTCCTTTTCATTAGATTTTTTTCAAATAATAATATAGATTTTATATTTATTAATAGGGAAAAAATTTGTCAAAGCTTCACATCAAGTACAAAAATTGATAATTAAAAAAAAAGAGAAATAATAATAAGGGCTTTATACTAGAATATGTAGGCTTTTTAATTAGTTTTCTTTTTTTAAATAATAATATAGACTTTATATTTATTAAGGCAAAAGGGACAGATCATCACCTATGTTTAATCCTGAACCCCTTTTGTTCACTGGTATTTTAAATGTCCCGTTTCGATCACTTATCAATAAAAAATGAATCTTTCAATACAATAGTCAATCTAGCTCATAATTAATATTCCCATTAACTTAGTCATGTGCTAATCACATTATTATTATAGGGGTAATTATATAATTTCTTAATTAATAAAAGTTAAAAAAGAATACAAAAATTGACCCCGGATAAAATCACGTGCATTTCATGGAACAAAATTAACGAAGGAACTGACTACACAGTGAAAAATATAGACTCTTAAAACATGAATACACAAATAAGGACATTTAAACATTAGTGAAGAAAAAAGGTACCGATGAAACATAGATGATGACCCTTACTTTTGCCAAAGCTTCACATTAAGTACAAAAGTAGATGATCAAATTGAAGCAAAAAGAGAAATGGAGACAATATGGTAAAAATTGTTATGTATCATTTACATCAGTTATTGTCGGATTAAAAAATTCGTAGTCCGACCTGCCGGATTCGAACCAGCGACCTAAGGATTTCAGCATCTCAAACTACAGTCCTCCGCTCTACCAACTGAGCTAAGGTCGGATTTGGTTGTAATCTAACATTTACATTACTTGAACTATTTCGACATGACTTGTTTGGAGAATTGAGTTGAAAAAACCTTTCCAATGTGTTTGACTATAAAGAGAGAAAACTAAAATGAAGATGCCAAAGAATATGGTCCATCAGATGAAGAATATGAATAACATGAAATCATTTTGAGTTCTACTATTACTGGGCAACACTTATCTTAAGGAAGTGTCCAAGAATATTATACATGCAATAATAACACCACTTTTTTTTTTTTTTTTGTAAATAGCGATGGAAGTATGAGTATACATATGAGACAACTGTCTTCAACGAGATTTGTACTCAAAATCTCATGATAGTTGGGTCAAATACCACTAAGCTATTAACCTATCAACAATAACATATTTCGATGCCTAATTATTTAGAATTTTCAACCCTCGTACCAACAATGAAAAGAGTTTGAGACCAACAAAAGTGACCATAGCCGCTACATTTTGAAAATGAACGAGAAGTTGTCGATTCATCGCTATCATCATTTCATTAAAGAGCATTCCATTTTCGTTTTCTCGAAAATTTACATATAACTGGCTAAAGTTGATCTACCTTCTAAACTTATAGTAATAAAAGTTGGTTAAACAGGATTTTTTGTGAGATATGAAAAATGAGTAGAAGTGAACAATTTTCATCAGATGGAAGGAATAATATAATTTATTACATAAAAAATACTCTCTCCATCCCTAACTGATTGTCACATTTTGACTTTTCTTAGTCAAATATTACAAAATTTGATCATGAATTCCCATTAAACGATAAGAGATAATATAGTCTTGTGGGACCTTGTTAGATTCGTCTCAATATATATTTTTGAAATATTAACTTTTTTTAATTTTTTCACATGTAGAATAATAGATATTTATGTTTTAAATCGTATTTTGTTAACTACCAAAAGTCAAAATGTGACAATCTTTTAGGGACGGAGGAAGTAATAAATTGATCCTCATCAATTAATAGCATGACAAAAGTGTAGTCATGTATCGACATTAGTTCAATATTATTGGATTCCCTCATTATTAGTTAAGATTTGCATCAATTAGCACTAGTATTTTGGCACAATCAATGTTTATATATGATTTAAATCGAACGATGAAGAAATTTACATATTATATATAGATAAACAAGCATCTAATTGCTCTACAATGAAATTTATGATGAATGGTTAATTTTAGGTTGGTTAATAAAACTGAACATAGTGGCATGTAAATAAATATGATGTCACGTGATTAGCTTAGATGGTCTTTGATGCAGCTAACTTGTTAGGACGAATTTCTTTTGTCAAAATTCGGTGATGTAAAGAATATCGAAAGATGATAGATACTGAGGAAACCCCGATTTTATAAAATATTAATAACTGAAAAACAATGACGTCTGAGAATGTTTAAATAGTGATAACCTAACTTGCTGGAAAGAAAGCCCAAAACAGAACTGGTGAAATTATTGAAAATTGCAAAAGTGCCCCAAAACATATAAAAGTGCGATTTTGACCCTCCAAACGATCTCCGATCGCCAAAATCATTCATACATCGTGGCGAAGCGATGAGTTTGACTCGGAGCACCGTTTCTGCATAGAAAACACTAGTAGTTTGTCGAAATCAGACACTTGCGCCTTCCCTTTGGGTGAGCCAGCTTCTACATCAAAACCTCATCAACTTGCACCGCATCAGTCTTGTAGGCTCCATCAACCAATTTTGCACGGTTCGGTTCGATAGGTTTTGAGCGAGAACTACCTATTTCGTTGGTTGGTTCTCTTATTAGCCGAATCTAATCGGTTCTATTCTGAATCGGTTCTCGCTTTTGAGCTGGTTTTCCTTATTACCAGTATATTTCTTTAGCTAATATGATTATTTTAATTTTTGCCCCAAGTTCTAATTTCGATTGTACTTTTTTTTATTAATGTGTTTCCAAAATGGAGTTTCAATATTAAATCTAGCTCATGTAATGAATCCTTTTAAAATGAATTTTGCAATATGTACACACGTTTTGTTACATAGTATTACTCTTTTTACATATTTTTAATTTGTATTCCCAATATTATAAACTCTAACGATTTTCATATCTCTTATCATATTATAGTATTAATGAACAAAGTAGTACATTTTAGGCAATTTTTGACTATCACACTTATCTTTTATTAAAACACTTATCTTTTATTAAAGGTCGAACAAAAATCAGTTCGGTTCCAAAATTTTTGGTTATTTTTTAGTTATATACTTTAGATATTAAAGACATAGTCGCCATAGATTAGTTTTAAATTAAGAAATAATGGCTAAAAATAAAATACATTGTTTAAAATTAAATCTAATTAATCTTAAAATAGATATATATATTACATATATTCCATCTAAACTTTAAGGTTGCTTGATGTATTTGAACTCTAGACGGGTATACTTGGTTTTCACTAGATAGACTAGAACTACTTTTAGCTCAACCTATATATACGTATAATATACATACATAATTTTACAAAAATGGGAGGCCCCTAAAATTTTCGGGCCCTGACGGTCGGCCCGGCATATGATAGGTTTGACTTTTTGTTAGAAAAAAACCTTAATCAAAATTAAGGCTTTTTTATCCGCCGCACAAAGTCCACATTGAAAATTTATTGATTTGTCCTAACACCATGATTGATTATCCACCAAAATTAAGCCCCTATAACTGACCAACCCATTAGTGATTTCTTGTTAGTGAGACAGCTAGTTAGATGATGAACAGTGACCATCTTTTAATTTTCCAAAAGAATAAAAACAAAAGAATCGAGTAAACCATCGAATCTTAATTAGTATTTTATTCCGTATTGAAAACTTAATTTCGAGTAAACCATGTATGAAATTGCTTATATTCTGTAACATGAAAATAAATGCATGATATGGATAATTGGAATCGACATATTATATTCTCGGTATTAAAGTCAATTTTATTCTACGACGAAGATGTAATAAAACATCCGTGCATGTGTACAAATAATACTATACCACAATAAAAAATAGAAAATGCCTTATTCTTTTCTTTTCATACTGTAACACTTCTTTTGATTTTTGACTGTCAAAAATATATTGGTATGATAGATTCCATGATTAGATAAAAGCGTCATTTCTTCTTTGGAATATAAAAGGTAAAGAGTTAAATTGTCAAGTACGTACGTATAATTTCGCTTATTTATGCAATATGGGTTTGATCCTCTTAAAAATCACAAAACAAATTTTATATTAAAATGATTAAAAGGCAATCTCAAATTTTCTGATTAACATATTTATTTAATATACTTCACGGTACCAACACCTAGAGGCCTTAATAGGATGTTCTTATCATTTTTGTAAAAGCGTCAAATCTTTTATCATTTGGACACAGTGCAATGACTTTTAGAACTACTTCCACTTTCTTAATTCCATTCGAATATTCGTTTCTTGAGTAAACATCTAATTAAATCTCAAACACTAATGACTTAGTGGTTATTATTAGTTGTGGCACTTCCTCAATTGACGGTATATATGTGGAATCTTGTTAGTATAATAATTTTTCGAAAAAATTAGTGAAATAGTCTCAAATAATATATTAGCGAGCTATATGACTAGTGAGCTAGCAAGTTGTAAATATTTATATTGTGTCACTGTTATTAGCGTGTACATTAGTGACCAATCCTCTTAGTTGACCATATAACATTGGTGATCATTATTAGTCTTAGTGACCATTGACTATATAGCATTAGTGACCATTATCAGTGTTGAGTACGCAATGGAAATATATATAACTCTTCTAATAATAAAATATATAAGAATAGATTCCTCACGATAGAAATTGTATTAACAATATATCTGTTGCATATGTTTTGAAATAAAACAAAACCGAAATAATAAATATATAATGAATATATATTAACTGTTTCTGTGATGATTAATATACAACTTCCTGCTTTCTATTTATACTAATGTTACAATAGTCAAATCGCCATTCAATATGTGAATGGATGCACATATTATTCTCTCACACCATTAATCAATTAATGGTATTATTAATAAGAGCCTCACAATTCTCCACCTTGCTCGTAATTTGAAAGATGTCAAATTTTGAACGAATAACATGCTATAATGTTTAGCAATTTCAAATAATGTTGAAAGTTGCTGCCTGACACAACCTTGGTTAACACGTCTGCAGAATTTTCATTTGTATGCACCTTTAACAAACAAATATTGCCCTCCTCTATAACATCCCTTACGAAATGATATATGACGTTAATATGCTTCATACGTGCATGATGTACTTGACTCTTAGCCAAGTGAATTGCACTTTGTCTATCAAAACTCAGATCAACACAATTTTGTTTAATCCCCAAGCTATTGCGTAAACTCAGAGCCACAATGCTTCTTTTACTCCTTCTGCTATAGACATGTACTCGGCTTCTGTAGTAGATAATGCTACTGTAGCTTGCAACATGGATCGCCAAATTATTGGGGCGCCATTTACTTTAAACACATAGCCAGTATTTGATCGGCGTTTATCCAGATCACCAGCATAATCTGAATCAACAAAACCACTCAAATGACATGTATCTCTACTAAAGCATAAACCTGTGTCAACGGTACCCTTCAAGTACCTTAAAATCCATTTCACAGCTTCCCAATGTGCCTTTCCCGGATTCACCATGAATCTACTGACAACACTAACCGCTTGTGAAATATCTGGACGTGTACAAACCATGGCATACATCAAGCTGCCAATTACACTGGCATAAGGTACGCATTCCATGCATGCTTTTTCTTCTGCTATGACAGGAGATTGTTTACTAGAGAGCTTAAAGTCCGGAGCCAGTGGAGTTATTACTGATTTAGCATCTTTCATCACAAACCTTTCAATAACCCGTTCAATATAGCCCTTTTGAGTTAACGATGATTTCCAGCTCGATCTTTCTATGGTAATCTCCATACCTAGTATTTTCTTGGCAACGCCCAAGTCTTTTGTCTCAAACTCTTTACCAAGTTGAGCTTTTAACCTTTCTATCTCCACCTTGCTTTTAGAAGCAATAAGCATGTCATCTACATACAATACCAGATAGATATAATTACCTCCACGAAGCATATGAATGTATATACAACAATCATAAGCACTTCTTGAAAATCCTTGCTTTAACATAAATGAGTCAAATCGCTTGTACCACTGTCGAGGAGATTGTTTCAATCCATAAAGTGATTTCCTCAAGCGACAAAACTGACTCTCTTTACCCTCAACCTTGTACCCCTCAGGCTGATGCATGTAAATTTTCTCGTTTAGATCCCCATGTAAAAATGCGGTTTTTACATCAAGTTTCTCCAATTCAAGATCCAGGTGAGCAACAATACTTAATAACACACTAATAGAAGTATGTTTCAGCACTGAGAGAATATCTCATTGTAATCAACACCTTCTTTCTGTGCAAACCCTTTTGCCACTAGTCTAGCTTTATACCTTGTACCGCTTGACTTAGTAAGGTCCTCCTTCCTTTTGTATACCCACTTGCATAGCAGACTTTCCTACGGGTAATGGGATCACCTCCCATGTCTTGTTCTTATGGAGAGATTGCATCTCTTCCTCTATAGCAACCAACCAGCTCTCTCTATCCTTGTCTTTGATTACTTGTTTGAAGGTGACTGGCTCATCATCCTCCACCAAGAGCTCATATTCCACCAAGTTTACCTGCCTGTAATGCCTTAGAGGTTTGTCTGACCCGAACTTCTGAACTTGCTTGTAGTTTCTCTTTGGCCCAGTGGTTGCCAAAGATTTCTCCTGTTGTTGTAATACATGTGCATTCTCCTGTTGAATATCCTCGTTATCAAGATGATCGTCCTCATCTTGATTAACATCATGATTCTCCACTGAATAGAATCTGGTTGGTTTCTAGATTCTATCTCTACCACTTGAGTATTTGATGTCCTTACATCATCATTATTAGGCATCATAACTTTTGATCCAGTTGTCATAGATCTTTCATCGAAGGTCACATTCCTGCTAATTATGAATTTAGAGTCTTCAATTCACCAAAGACGGTATCCTTTAACTCCGTTTGGATACCCCAAGAAAATTGCTTTATTTCTTGGCTCTTTCATCAAACTTGTTATCCTTAACATGATAATAAGTTATATATCCGAAGACTTTGAGTTTTTCATAATCTGCATGTTCCCCTGCCCATACCTTAAAAGGTATCTCTCCATCTAAATAAGAATGTGGAGACCGATTTACAATATAGTAAGTTGTAGCAACCGATTCCGCACACCATTATGTGTCAAGCCCAGAATTAGAGCGCTTGCACCATTCTGTTGAGGCGTGTCTCTCACTGTCCAGTGTCGAAAAATGCCTTCCCGGTTGCAGAATTCTTTGAAAGCTCCTTTGGTGTATTCAATACCATTACGGACCTCACCGTCTTTAGCTTTCTACCTGTTCTGTTCTCAACAATTGCTTTCCATTTCTTGAAAACGTCGAATACCTCATTCTTATGCTTAAGGAAATAAATCAAATCATATTTAGAATAATCATCAACAAACGTAACAAAGTACCTGGAACCACCCTTAGAAGCAACTTTGGCTGGACCCCAAATATATGTATGCACATAGTTTAATAACCCTCTGCTTTTGTGTTTGCTTGTAGAGAACCTTACCCTGTGGAATTTCCCATATACACAGTGCTCACAAAACTCCATTTATGGTTTCTTCATGTTCTTCAACAAGCCTCTTCTACTAAGCAAAGATAGACCCTTTTCCGACATATGCCCAAGCCGCATGTGCCATATCTTTGTGCTTTCTGTTTGATCTTTATTTCCAGCAATTCCAACAGCTAAATCACCTATAACTGTTATCCCCACGTGAGGATAAAGATTTCCATGACGAATTCCCTTCATCATTACCAAAGAACCACTAACAACTTTTAAAACTCCATCTTCCATGACTATTTTACAACCATTTTTCTCTAATAACCCAAGAAAAATAAGGTTTTTCCGCAAAGCTGGAATGTGTCTCACATCCTTCAAGGTTATTATTGTTCCTTCATGCGTCTTGACTCGAATAGTACCTACCTCGACAGTCTTGCACGCATGATCATTTCCCATCAAAACTATGTCACCATCCAATCTTTGGTAAGTTGTAAACCACTTCTTATTTAGACACATATGATGCGATGCTCCTGACTCTAGCATCCATTTATCAGATATTTTGTTGCATTGTTCTGAAATGGAGTAACAATAATCATCCTCATCATTTGAGACATAGTTTGCCTCTTGTTTTTCCTGTTGTTGTCGTGTAAAGTTGTCATTGATATTCTTCTTACAAATTACCCTCTTATTTGGGCTATTTGCTTTAAATGTCCAAGCTCACCACATTTAAAACATGCTCTTTCTACAGGGGCTCTAGATTTGGATCTAGACTTTCCTCCTATGCCTTTTATTCTCTCGTTTGTCCTTCCTCTAGATCCAAACAATCCCTGAGCTTGTCTTTCCTCCTATGCCTAAACATTGATTTAGCTGGTTAAGAATTTTCTGTGGTCGTTTTGAATGCGACTGATTAATATGATGAAAATGCTAGGTTCGAAAATGAGCCGTTTTGACCTTGGTTTAAAACAATTTAATGAAATGACACCGTTTTCTATTTTTTTTGTAAAATTTTGTTTTGTTTAGAAAAATTTTGCATCACCAGACTTGGGTTCCTGAATCCGGCTATAATATATATGAGATTTTATGTAAGAATGATATCAAATACGACTAATATATAAAAATAAAAAAATTCTTTTGATATATGATATACACATTTAAATTAATAAAAAATGTTCTTTAATCGAGTACTTATAGAGGTTAATCATTACATAAATGATATTTCAGCAATCGAATAACAAAAAGTGATATATATGAACATACAAAAACGAGCACATTAATTACAGTACATTTCTTAGAATCACACAAGTTGATTACATGCTTTATTATTACAATATTTTACAACAAATAAAAGTACTAAAAAGTGACGATTTTGTTATATAACTTTTATAAATGCTTAATAATTTTAATTCACACATCAAACATATAAACTAAACTGGTACAGTCCTCGAATTATTAACAGGTGGAGTTTGATAACTTGATATTGTTTCAACATTTTCTTCCTCTTCTATATTTTCTCCTGATGCTTCCTCCAGAGATTTCCCTTTAGACTCAGGCACCAAGAATGTGAACAAAACTCCAAATGCATTAATACACGCCATAACGGTGAGGGACGCCTTCATCCCAATCCCCGTTGGATATCCTGGATCCGTCTTTTCAGAATCAGTACTCTGGGACGCGTACAAGAACCCGTACGTCCCCACTATTGCCCCTGCTTTTCCAGCCGCGGCTGATATCCCGTGGCACGTTGATCTGAGCCTGGCAGGGAAGATCTCAGCTGGGACTACGAATGTTGTGGCGTTGGGACCAAAATTGGAGAAGAAAAACGTGAGCGAGTACATGATCAAGAATCCCACACGATTGTCCTTTTGTCTCCAATGATTGTAAGGGATGGCTAGAGCAAACATGAACACTGTCATCATGACGAACCCCATCAATTGGATTATGAATCTTCCGATTATATCGATAAACGCGACCGTGAACCAATAACCCGGGACTGTACCACATAATGCAATCAAAGTTTGGGCTCTGGCTATCCTGTAAACTTCATGAGTGGCACTCATTTTTTCTGCACTTGGAATCCATCCAATTGAGCTATAAATATCCTTTTGGAAGAGATTGTTGCTGTAATAAGCAATGTCTAACAAAAACCATGTTGTTGTAGTCCCAATCAAGTGCATCCCATGGCGACGAGCAAATTCTTTCGAGAACAACCCGAAAGAATTGGATGAACTTGTTACAACTTTTTCGACCTTTTCTTCCTCTGCTTCCAATTCCACATTCAACACTTTAGCCATATCTTGGGCCGCTTGTTTGGCGTTCCTGGCAACGAGAGCTGTGTAACGGGCAGTTTCAGGCATTTTCATCCGCCAGTAATAAGTAACCGCGGCTGGAAGAGCACCAAACATCAGTATTATACGCCAAATATAATCTGCCTCCGGGGCAGTTGAGCCTGCCGGATCTTGTTCATACGTTGGCCTTTCGTAGGCATGATCAAAAGCAGCAGAAACAACTAGGCCAACAATTCCAGCGGCTAAAATACCAAAACCTTGCATAGCAAAAACCGCGGCAATAAAGGACCCTCTAGTACGCTTATTAGCGTACTCGGACATAATTGTCGCAGACAGAGGATAATCGCCACCAATCCCAAATCCAAGCCAAAATCGAAAGAAACAAAGCGTTGCCATGACCCCTTTCGCAGTATTCCCAAACGAGAGCCCCGAGGCAATGGAACAAATAACCATAAGGGCTAATGTCAAACCATAAACCTTTTTGCGTCCCATCTTGTCACCTAACCACCCGAAGAATAGTTGGCCGCATAATGTCCCGACCAAGGCCACTCCGGTAACAGAGGAGGAGACGCCCGGAGGTAAACTTCCGGGCCTCCTGGAGCCTTCTTTGTAGTAATATAAGCGTCCGAGTAACTTGGTCACGATGGAAATGCTAAAAAGGTCGTAAGCATCCGTGAAGAATCCCATTCCGGCAACCACTATGGCTGTGAAATGGTAGAGTTGAGTCTTGGCCACATCGAGTGCGTTGAGCACTTGAAGTTGTTCTCGAGCCATTGAGATATGTTGATAATTAAGCTAAATTATGCTTCGATTACTACATTTGGATGAATATAGTGAAGTGATTAATCAAAGGAACATATAATAAGTATATGAATACAATTTAAAACAAAAATTGAAAATTCAAACAATCAATGATAAAATGAGATTAATCATTGGTGACATTAAGACATCAGCAGCAATGGACGTGGCATAACAACCTTAAACCAAACATTATCTATATGTATTTTATTTGTCTTTTGTCGATATTTAATTCATAACACGCTTCCTCAAATAAAAAATGTCATGAAACCCAATTATTTGAAACATGTCAACTTCAAAATTCTGATTTTCCATTTTTTATTTCCATAAGGGGTGTACTAAAATGGGCTGAGTCAAACATTTTAATTTCCAATTATTAAAATTACTGAACCTGCATAAATTATTATTATATGGATATATAATATTGAAAAAGTTTAGAACTGAGCAATCCATACTTCACTATCCACGTATGTAAACATCTTTGATGCAATAATTCAGGAATAATTTATTAGTCTCTCATTATATAATTACATACACCATCTTTATTTAATTGATTTAATATATAATTGTTAACTCTGATTATATATAATTACATATACCATCCTTATTTACTATAGCTTGTTTGTAATGTGTACATAAAAAAAGGTTATTATCGATTTAATATTAAATAGTATGCTAAAACAAAATTTAGCTTAATTATCCTCAATTTGGTGGAGCCGTTATGTGCAATTTAGGTTAGGATTATGATCAAAGATTTTTTCATGAGGATTTAAAAATTTTGGTCTATTTTATTTACACCAATTTGCAACCTTCCATAATAACTAATTCGTAACTATTAAACTATTTTTGACCAAATGACAATCACAACCTATCATTTTTTAAAAATAAAGTGGAAGATAGGATAGAAATAAGTATAGAGAGCTTGTACAAATAATAAAGAAAATATTACTCCCTCCGTTCCTAAAAAGATTGTCACATTTTGACTTTTGGTGGTCAACAAAACACGATTTAAAACATAAATCTCTATTATTTTACATGCGAAAAAATTATAAAAAGTTGATATTTCAAAAATATATATTGAGACGAATCTAACAAGGTCCCACAAGATTATATTAT
Source organism: Echium plantagineum (assembly GCA_003412495.2). Classification (NCBI taxonomy): domain Eukaryota; kingdom Viridiplantae; phylum Streptophyta; class Magnoliopsida; order Boraginales; family Boraginaceae; genus Echium; species Echium plantagineum. Next base: position 29,952,236 of record CM016563.1, on the reverse strand, counting down.
TTCTTAACGTTTAATGAGAATTCATAATCAAATTTTGTAATGTTTGACTAACAAAAGTTAAAATGTGACAATCTTTTAAGGACGGAGGAAGCGAGTATTAAGTAATACAGTAGTAAATTAATAGTTGAGTTATTTGTAATCTAACCTGCATGCATGAGGCAGTGATGATAGTAAGAGACTGAAAGAAAGAAAATGTCTGTTATTATAAAGTAGTACTAGTCAGTAGTGTGTTCTATTTATACATGAATATATGAATATGATGCTTGATTGTAAGTTTATTTGTTGAATATTTAAAGAGAAGTCGAGAAACCCGTGTTGAGACAAGAAAACTAATTAGGGATAATCTGAAGAATATTGGGTATATACCCTTGGCCCTTGGGTCAACCTTTGCCAGACAACTCTTGCTTCTTCCTTGTAAATTCTCAACATTATCTCTTATTTCTATTCAAAATCTTATGAGAAAATTGTCCGTTTGGTCGCAGTAAATATGTGCAAGTTATATTTTGATCTCATTTAATGGTTAAACTGCGGATATGGTCCTAATAATTGTTATATTTGGGGCGCTCTTCAGTCACTCGACGTTAAAAGTTGACGGAAAATTGTAACTTTGGGCCAAAACTGAAGTTTTAGTATTATTCAAGGTTAAAATGCAAATTGGATACAGTATAGTCTTGTATAATTTTTTTGGTGCTCTTTAGTCCCGTAATTAATTTTTCCGATTTCTTATCAATTTTGATTTTTTTTTTTATTCCTTTGGATTTCTTTCAATTTTTTATGTTTTTATTTTCAATTCCTTTTCGATTTTTTCAATAGTAAAAATGGTTCGATTTCTCGGTTTCGTACTTTTTTGACAAAAATGTTCGGTTTCATAATTGTGTTTGATTTTGGTAGATGTTTAGATTTTTCCGATTTCATTTCGATTTTTCCAATTTCTTTTGGATTTTTTTTACTCCCTTTCTTTTTTGATTTATTTTTTATTTTTTTCCTAGTAAAAATGGTTCGATTTTTTGGTTCGTACTTTTTTGACAGAATTGTTCGATTTTGATAATTGTTTTCTCAAAAAATGTTCGATTTTGGTAGATTTTTCGAAAAAGTTTTGATTTTGGTAGTTGTTTAAAAAAAGTAAAAAATGGAACATTTATGTCAAATCACGAAAAGAAATCAAAAAAAGAAAAGGAATCCAAAAAATAATCCAAAAACAAATCGAGAAAACAATCGAAAAAAAGCGAAAAGAAATCGGAAAAAATTGAAACAACTACCAAAATAAAAAGTTCTTGCAAAATAACTACAAAAATCGAACATTGTTTTCCAAAACAATTATCAAAATCAAACATTCTTGTCAAAAAATACGAACCAAAACATTGAACGATTTTTACTAGGAAAAAAAGCTCGAAAAGAAATCAAAAAAAGAAGAAAGAAAAGGAATCGAAAAAGAATCGAGAAAATGGAAAAGAACAGAAAAATTGAAAAAAAAATCAGAAAGAAATTGAAAAAAAATAAAAAAGATTGATTACGGGGTCTAAAGTGCACCACGAAAATTATACAAGACTACAATGTATCCAATTTGCGTTTTAACCTTGAAATATCTCTAAGACTTCAATTGGTCCAAAGTTACAATTTTCCTTCAACCTTTAACATTGAGGGACTAAAGTGCATCAAATATAATTATTACTGGGACAATATCCGCAGCCTGTACAAGTTGCACATATTTACTGCGACTAACCCGACAATTTTCTCTAATCTTATAAACTATACTAAGAGCACTCACATCAGCTCCCTCAAAAGTTATTTTTGGGCTTGAAAAACTAAGAATACAAAAAAATAGTGTTACATCAGCTCCCCTAAAATAACTTGGGCCCACAATTTTTTTTTCACACACCAATGAATGGTACAAATATTCACCAGTGCCAATATTGCAGTTACCACAATTTTCTCTTCTTCCCTCAAAAAATCTGCTCACTTCCCTCTATTTTCGATCTCTCCAAAATTCTGCTGCCATTTTCTTTGCTAATGATTTCAATTAAATCAATTTATTTTTTATTCAAAGGTTGAAAGGCAAGTTGTGTTTTCAAGTAAGTAATAGTATTGAAGTTATTGAACTACAAAATAGATTAAAAATTACTTTTAAATTTAAAATAAAAGAATTACCTTACAAAAATTTATTGACATCTTATGAGAAAATTTACAATTTATTCGTAAGTTATTCGAGTCACATACGCGCTTTAAAAGATATAGTTGTTGAAAATTTTAAAAATATTTATATATTTGAAATATTAGTTTTAATGTTTGGTGAATAATAGGGAAGCTGCTAAAGCACAAACATAAAATGCTAGTGCCAAAAATAAGAAAATGGCGGTTACGAGTGAATTATAGAGGAAAGTATGAGGGAGCTGATGTGAGTGCTCTAAGTATCCTATAATACATTAAGCGTGCTAATTAATTGGTTATATATTGCACATTCATCCTTTTTTCATATATACAGAAGTTCTCTCAACTACACTCGCCAAACACCAAACTGATGATTAAATTAAAGGAATTAATATCTCTCGAATTGCCCCAAAGTTTACCCACCTTCTCATAAAAAATATCAATGATTATATCCGGATATAATATTTCTCGAAAAAAAAATCTGATCTTTCTTACAGGCATTGATTATACTCCAATAACTATAAAATATAACACATGAAAATATATAAAGAAACTTCTTTTAAAAAATCTTTCTCTATCAAATTTTAAATACAAATATTCTATCAAATACATTTTTTTCCGTTAACATCTTCACGTGTATCTTAAGGATACATTCTTAAAAAATCATTTTATTAAAAGATATGTCAACTGTCTTATTTATCAAATAGGCTGAGTAAGCATAATTGTTGAGCCGTGAAACAAAATTATGTGTTGACCTTAAAAAATCCTGTACTTATTAGTTAAGTTGCAATGTTGTTGTTTGTTGATTGGTGCATATGCAGGAAATTAAACCATAAACATCTTCTCTAATTTGACTAATTTATGCCAAGGTTTCGTGACCTCAATTGGCCATTATTATCAAATTAACACACGAATTGAGTAATGAACATCTTGAGAAAATCAAGTGTGATCGATGACTCAATAATCTAATGATATTTAGTTTAACCTTTATGTAAGTCGTAAGAGGTCTTGGATTCAAATCTATTAAAGACAAATGTTTCATTTTTACTTAACTGTTTATTAAGTAGTTCTGAAATTCTGTATTCATCATTTGTATTACCATAGTATTCAATATTCATCGCTAATTAAAAAAAAAATCAAGTGAACAAAAACACAATTACTATTACCGTATAGCCAAATTCCACTACTATTAATTAAATATTAGGAGATTCTAGAAACTTAAATTTGCAAGTAATTTTAGTATAAAGTAATGAAACTATAAATCTATAATTGATCACTAATAAATCATGTCAATAAGAAAAAAGAGCCTATATTTTTTTTTACGTTCAACAGTTTTATTTATTTTCAAAAGTTTTTTTCCAAGGTCAAATTTGATGATTGTCGAGAGAGAAATTGACTTGTATTTTTAGGGAGTATTTTTTACGCAAAGAAAATATTAAAGATATCATCAAGACAAAATATCAATCAGTGAGTAATAGCTCAAGATAGTCGTTGGCTAAACAAGAAATTACAGATTTGTAGTGGTTGGCTAAACAAGAAACCTATGCATTTATACTACTAGGTCTATTAATAAGTAGTTATAGTTAGATACGAGTTTTTAGGTTTAATGGCGGGAATATTACTTGTTTTTTTTCAATATCACCAGTTGATCATATACATCATAAAGAGTCTCCGTCGATCACTCACCTTTTAAAATTTGTCTCAGTTGGATCTATTGGCTATTTTTCCAACTAATGTTAAAATTAAGGGTTGGTTTTGAGTTTATTTTTAATTTTAGTTTTTTTTGCTTAATTTCGACATGAAAAAGACAAAATAGTCCTTAGTAATTGTCATCACGTGCGTTGACCGGATGTCAACCAGCCGAGAAAATGGCCAATAGACCAACTGAAACAAATTTTAAAATGTGAGTGACCAACAGAAACCTTTTAAAAGCTAAATGATCAACATAGACTTTTTAAAAGCTAAACAATCAACTGGTGATATTAAAAAAAAAATAATAATAATATCCATAACCATTAACCTTTTTTTATGTTAAGACATCTGGTGGGTTAGTTTTGTATATATGTTGAGTTAGGAGAAAAAAGTTTCATCTTCCGAGGAGTTGATTACACGTTTTTATGCATTTTTGGTCGAAGAGATCGTTAATCTAATAGAAAGTGAAAGTATCATCTCACAAGTTTCAATTTATTGACTACTAGTATTTTTAGGTATCCTTAATTAAGCAAAGCAATTATTAGTGATTTGATTAAGCTAAATTACTACACCGAACTAATTAATATTTAAATGCAAAAATAAAAAATAACATTAATATTGTAAAGGTTAATCATGATACATGAATTCGTTAAATCATCATATTTATTAAATATAAATATATATGTATTTACGTTAAATATAATTATATATTAAATATATATCCTAAATATATATGATACATATGCATTATGTCGTAAATAACTATATATATTGACATAAATAACTAATCAATTAGAAATAAAGTAATACGGAGTAGTAAATGTTATGTGCCAGCAAACATGTGATTGGTTTGACGGGGTTCGACGGAAATGATAACGAAGTTACCAAGTGGGATCCATTTTGAAACATAATTGATGGAATAGAACACTTTAAAATGCAAATGATTTAACCGGGAACATTTAACAAACATATGTAACTCTTGTTGCCATTAACAAACATAGTATCGTGTGAAATTACTAAAATGCATCCAAAAAATCACATGGAAGTCACTTTACTGATTCGTTAACAGATGGGGTGATCGATTAAATTTTTTTGAAACATATATGATTGACTAAAACGTTTTAAATCATAGTTAATTAACTGAAAATATTTATCAAACATAAATGATATCCAATACCATTAACCCAACAACAAATTCCACTTCTGTTTGGTACGCCGTTTTGCACAGCCTTCAAAATGTAAAGCCGTGTAGACCATATAAACTATAGCCCATCATAATAAATAAATGAATTAATTATTAATACACCCTCCAATTAACTAGTATTACAAAATAGTCAAAGGACCCTAGTCCATAGCCATAGATCATATACCCTCTAATTAATTATGGCTTATTTTTATTTTGTACTCTGAACTATCACGAAAATTTCAAAATGCACCATAATACTATTTTATGCCTTAAATTGTACCATGTACTATCGTTTGTCTTATTTTACCCCATCAAATGCCATTTAGATGGAATTTGGTTTTGTAAGAAGGATAAATATGGATTCTCACATATACTAAACTTTTAGGGCAATTTTTATAAATAACTAAACTTGTAAATTAAAAATTAACTCCATCCCTTCATCTTCTTCATCAAACCCTCTCTCACCACCTCCATCCTTCAGAGGACTGCTACCTCCTCGAGCAATGGTCATGGCCTCTTAGTACAAATAAAAGCATCTGTGTTTCCAGGGGGCGGACCTAGGAGGGGGCAGGGGGCCATGGCCCCCCTAGGTCCATAGACATGGTTATAAATAGTATAGAGAATAGGTTAAATGCAAAGATTACTTGTAGTTCAAATGGCAAGGTATTTCCTTTACCAGCCGTTGTGCGCGGGTTCAAATGGCAAGGTACTTCCTTTACCGTACAATACAATAAAAATTACTATAAAGGTTGAATCGCAATCTTAACGGCCCCGTCGTCACCTGCTCTTGAGAATCACGAGGAGGTATATCGCGGGATGTAACAACAAAAAGTACTATGACATACTTTTATTCATATCTTTAGAAACAAACAGTAAGACTAAATTCCCAAACAACATATGGATGAATATATATGATATTTGAAACATAATTTCCACTTCCAAATTAATATTTTAATATTTTTCTCCTCTTCAATTTAAATTACCAATAGGCATCTCCTTAGGCACTTGAACAGGAAAATCATGAATATCATCCATCCATGGATTTTGGCCCTTAATAGGTTCCACACTCTTCAATGCCCTCCAAACAGCACTATTACATTTAAATCCTGACCCAAATGCAATTTGCCAAATCTTATCATTTTTCTTGATTCTCCCCTTAGCTTCTGAATAAGCCAATTCATACCAAACTGAGCTACTTGAAGTGTTTCCAAATCTAAACAAAGTCATTCTTGATGGCTCAATATGCCACTCAGTTAGCCCAAGGTGCTTCTCCATCCCATCAATTATTCCCCTGCCTCCAGCATGTATACAGAAATGGTCGAACGCTTTCTTGAAATCCGGGACATACGTCTTCGACTTCATCTTCAGCACCCTCTTCCCGATCAACGAGGCCAAGTATCTCGCCTTCTCAGATAGGGGGAGGACGAGAGGCCCTAATCTCATAATGTTCGATCTTAAGGCCTCGGATGCAATGACCATCAAGTCTCTTGACAAGGATATGCCTATTAATTCTTCGTCGTCTTGTTGCTGGTAGACACATTTGTATGAATTGTCATCTGAGCCTTTATGTGTTCGGACAACGTGGTTGAGCTCGTACTTTGATCGACCCCTGTCAGATGACTTGTTCGATAGAAGGATGGCGGCCCCACCTACGCGAAACAACACGTTTGTAACCATCATCGACTTAACCTTGCCTGTGTAACAGTTTTGTGTCATGCTCTCTGTACTCACCACTAGTGCATAGGTATTTGGTTGTTCCTGTATTAGTACAACAAATAATATAAATGCATATAACATGACTAACAACATATCAACTAAACTCATATTACTAAATTCGAACCATGTTTCGACTTATCCAGACCCGAACCCTTCGTTAGTTAAGTAAGACTTACAACATCAACACGACTGACTAGACACAGTGCAGCCCTGTCAGATTAGTTGCCGGTTTCTTAAAAATGTTCGATCAAGAAAAAGTTGATAAGCATAACCTAGAAATCGAAAGTCAGTACTGCATTTGAACATAACCTCAGACGTACTTGAACATAAATGTACTATTGCATTAAAATTTAAATGCAGATATCATATATAGGTAACCTGTAGAAGGCGATTAGCAAGGTCAATCGAAATCAATCCAGCACTGCATCCCATACCACCAAGATTATAACTCAGAACATCTTCCCTGAGCTTGAAATGGTTGACGATAGCTGCAGAAATCGAGGGGGTAGGATTAAAAGTACTCGAATTCACAATCAAGAAACCGATATCTACCACATTAATTCTGGTTTTCCTGAGAAGTTCCTCAACAGCTCCGAACACAACCATCTCCACCTCCTTCCTGGATTCGCTGAATCGAAACCTGGGAGGTAAAACTTTGCAAGAATCAGGGAAATATGCAATGTCACTTATCCCAGACCTCTCCAACACTTTCTTATAGAAAGAGGTAATATCCTCTGAGTAGAAATTCTTCAATGCTCTATATCCTTCCTCTTTAGGAAACATCAAAGATGAATCAGGCTTGTAACATGCAAAATCCACCAAGTATATATTCTTTTTTCGACGAATTACTAAATGGACGAGAAATATAACTAAAAACACAATGATCGCTAACAAAGAAGCGAATGTTATCGTGTCGTTGTCATGGAGGTGACTTTGGACATCAAAATTATGTAGTACATTTCTTGAAATTGTCATAAAAGTTGCTACAAAAAGTGCATATGATGCAATGGTGGTGAGTTTCATCAAAGCTTTATGACTCATTTCTGGGAAGAGAATGGGATTTTTTTGGGGGGGGGGGGAGACCCTTTATATTTGAGAAATTCTACTATAATTTGATGATTGTAACAACTATATTATTACTACTATATATATAAGTATTGGTGAAGAGTAGGTTTACAGAGCATTATTTATTTAATAAGGTGGTGATTAGAGGTTTCTTATGGTTTTCATCAAGGTAGCATCTACTAGTTATTTATTTGAGGTATTGTGGTTTGGACAATTGCATGAGATCTTTAAATTGATTGACTTTACCATCAAATGCTAAACCCGGACTCAGCTCGAAACCCTGTCAAGTACCCCGACTTGGAAGCTATTCGATTTTGACTTCGAGTCGTTCGGACTTAGAACCGAACCGAGTATACCCGTGACTGGACCGAGTAACCATATTTGGTTTTGCCACTCTGCAGACTTCCGCGGCTAGCGCCTAGCGAATTTTCTTGTATGCTTAGGACTTAGGAGGTCATGCTCACATGGTGCTCACAACCATCTGAGCCATTAGATTAAGAGTTTAAGTGATATTTTAATCTTATGGTTCATATTTAATTGGGTATTTTTGTCCTTACATCTTTAAGTGGAAAAACAATAATAGTGGTATTTTGGGTATTAATGATAGAGTAATTAGCAATTAATTGAGATTGGAGAGAGGAAGCTAAATGCAATGATTACTTCAGCTCACCAATGTCGAAAATATGAATTCTAGTATTAATCTCATTTAAAATAAATTGAAGTATAACTTTTTTTTTTCTAATTTTAATTATTTCATTCAAAAACCAATGAATTTTCTCAGTCTCATGTCAATAACACCACTGAATAATATACATTGGTGTTGCATATTTCTTCAATAACACCATATAGAATTTATTTATATATCTTTACTAGAATTAATCTCATTTTAGATATATTTCTTCAATAATAAACAATTCTAGTATTAATCTCATTTTAGATATATTTTTAGTGACACCATTTACTAATACACACTGGTGTTCCGTTCTTATTCAATAACACCACCGAATAATATACATTGGTGTTGCATATTTCTTCAACAACACCACATAAAATTTATTTATATATCTTTACTAGTATTAATCTCATTTTAGATATATTTCTTCAATAATAAACAATTATAGTATTAATCTCATTTTAGATATATTTTTAGTGGCACCATTTACTAATACACACTGGTGTTCCGTTCTTGTTCAATAACACCACCGAATAATATACATTGGTGTTGCATATTTCTTCAATAACACCACATAAAATTTATTTATATATCTTTACTAGTATTAATCTCATTTTAGATATATTTATTCAATAATAAATAATTCTAGTATTAATCTCATTTTAGATATATTTTTAGTGACACCATTTACTAATACACACTGGTGTTTCATTCTTGTTCAATAACACCACCGAATAATATACATTGGTGTTGTATATTTCTTCAATAATACTACATAAAATTTATTTATATATATTTACTAGTATTAATCTCATTTTAGATATATTTCTTCAATAATAAACAATTCTAGTATTAATCTCATTTTAGATATATTTTTAGTGACACCATTTACTAATACACACTGGTGTTCCGTTCTTGTTCAATAACACCACTGAATAATATACATTGGTGTTGTATATTTCTTCAATAACACCACATAAAATTTATTTATATATCTTTACTAGTATTAATCTCATTTTAGATATATTTCTTCAATAATAAACAATTCTAGTATTAATCTCATTTTAGATATATTTTTAGTGATACCATTTACTAATACACACTGGTGTTCCGTTCTTGTTTAATAACACCACTGAATAATATACATTGGTGTTGCATATTTCTTCAATAACACCACATAAAATTTATTTATATATCTTTACTAGTATAAATCTCATTTTAGATATATTTCTTCAATAATAAATAATTCTAGTATTAATCTCATTTTAGATATATTTTTAGTGACACCATTTACTAATACACACTGGTGTTCCGTTCTTGTTCAATAACACCACTGAATAATATACACTGGTGTTGCATATTTCTTCAATAACACGACATAAAATTTATTTATATATCTTTACTAGTATAAATCTCATTTTAGATATATTTCTTCAATAATAAACAATTCTAGTATTAATTTCATTTTAGATATATTTTTAGTGACACCATTTACTAATACACACTGGTGTTCCGTTCTTGTTCAATAACACCACTGAATTATATACATTGGTGTTGCATATTTCTTCAATAACACCACATAAAATTTTATTTATATATCTTTACTATTCATGGTTAAAATGTATTTTGGTATCTCTCATTATCTTTAAACACAAAATTAACTCTAACCGCTTAAGAAATTGTAATATGATTACTACCAAAATTGGTGGAATAATTAAAATACCAATTGAATTTGTCTTGACTAGACTTAATGCAATACCAAACCAAATTATATAAATCACAATAGAAAATAAAAATTTAATTCGAGTACACCAATCAAATTTGTATTGTTTATATGTGTTAAGTATTCAAGTTTAATATTGTGAGTATATTTTGTAAAATTTCATAATTAAGATTCCAGATTTGAGTGTTATTTTGGTTAATAAATGGTAATAAATTTGGAGTGCAATAAATTTGGTGTTACTTTTTCACATTCCATATAACCCTTGTGTTAAGTATTAACATTTCTTAAATGACCATGAAACCCTTGTGAGCATGGTGCTCACAATTTTATAAGCATATAAGTACAACTCGCGCCTAGCAGCTAGCAATAAGGTCCAATAAATTTTGCCCAATTTTTTCCTTACGTGCTCTTCAGTCTTCATCTCATATTCTCATCAATCTTAACCAATTTTCTTTTTCTAAAAACTTAAAATTTGTATAATTTAATTTATCTTTTTAAAGTAATTTTTTAATATGTTTAAGATTTTTAATAATATAATTAAAAGGGCATCGAATGTTAAAGATTTACCTTGACATGTGATAAAGACAATTGTTTTAGATTGAAGTGACAATTTATTATGCAATTGGTAAAGTAATACGCTTCATATGTTTCTAAAATGAGATTTTTAATTTTGAAAATTAGAACTTTTGTAATTAGGGATTTTGATGATTTAAGTAATTTCTTTCTTGTATGATTTTTGTTAACTGTAGTGCCGTCTCTAAAAAGTGTTGTTGTACTGCATAATTGTGTTATAAATTCTATTCGAATTTCAAGTCGATTTCGAGTCTCTGATTGAATAGATTATCGATTGAGTACTAGGTTTCAGTCCGATCTCGAGTCGGGTCCCAACAAAATAAAATCTATTTTGAGCCAATTCCGATTTTATTCTCCGATTAGGTTATGAATCGAGTCACCCCGGGTATTAGGCTATACCAAGTCCGGCTCGACTCGATAACACCAGACTCCCACCCTTTATGCTTTTATTGTTTGCTTGAGTTGAAGTATTTGGACTTGAGAGTCATCTTAGTATAGGGACATTATTAGTTTACTCTTTTTATTTATAAATGATACAAATATTTTATTTTGTTTGTAGGTTAATTAAGTTGGTGGAGTAGGTGATGTTCTTATCATAAAGTCATGAATTTAATTTTTGTAATAATATTTTTTTGGTCGAGTATATCGCCGAGGCTTGTTAGTTTATCTTATTTAGGTGTCGTGGTTTGGCTGCCGTTGCACTTACCAACGTCTGTACATTCTCGACGAATAACGATGCATTACAAAAAAATATTTTTATTTTTTACTAAATTGATTTCTATTTGATTTAAGGAAATAACAAAAAGAATTTATACAAAATAAAATATTCCTAATAAAAATAAAAGGAGGGAATGCATATGTATGGCTAATAAGTTGGACAATCAAAGCGGTCCAATAACAATAAAAACTTGAGGAACAATATAACTAGTGATTGAGCATTTAGTCCACACTATTATCACACGATTGGACAAACTTGGTGGACAAAATGAAATGCGTAAATTGTGTTATCAAATCTGATGAGGTTGATAGTGGTCGATTTTAACAAATTAAACAACCATTTATTATTAACAAAATAGAAATTGATGTTTGAAGAATAATTTTACTATTGAGCTATAGTCATCAGTCATACTAACCCCAACCCCCAACCACCAACCACCACACACAAGTAAGCCTATTGCACATAAAATGGAGAACATAATTAGTTGATTAAAAGAACCACAATAGAGATCTCTCGAGTACCATTGCAGTCCAATATAACTTACTTGAAATAAATACATATAATGACCTGCCCACTATACGGTGAAAATTGTACTACATGGCGGCCGTCCAGGCCCTTCCGCCTAATTAGTGAAGCGCATGAATGGATTAACGAGATTCCCACTGTCCCTGTCTACTTTTCTTCAATATTACCGGTTAATCAATTACTTTTTAAAGGGTCTCAGTTAGTCACTCATCTTTCAAAATTTGTCTCAGTTGGCCTATCGGCCATTTTTCCGGCTGGTCAACGCCTTGTAAACGCACATGACGACCATTCTTAAGGGCTTTTTTGTTTTTTTCATGTCGAAATTAAGTTTAAAAAATTGAAAATTAGAAATAAACTCAAAATCAACACTTAATTTCGACATGAATAGGCGAAATAGCCCTTAATAATGGTCATACTCATCGCAGGCGTTGATTAGCCGAAAAATAGTCAATAAGCCAACTGAGACAAATTTTTAAAAGGTGAATAATCAACTAGATTATTTAAAAGGTAAGTGATCAACTAATGATATTGAGAAAAAGTAAGTGATGTTCCCAGCCATTAACCCTACAACTATATACAATCATACAAAATAATATAGAAAGATTGGTTGAAAATGAAAGGTTAATGACAATGATTATGTATCCAAGACTTCTAGTCTAATGGCATTGAACTTGAGCCTAGTTCCAAGAGGTAACGGGTTCAATTCTCGCAGAGGAGTACATTTAAACATACTTTCTTTGTTTTTAGGGTTATTTTTCAGTGATTTCGGGGCTGTCTTTGCAGCGTTTCAGCACCCACTACTCAATGAGATTTCGAAGCATTTTCGCCGATTTTCAGCACCCAATCTGTGAGATTTTTGGGCGTTTCAAATCAACTTCGGGATCGGATTCATATCGAGAAAGCCAAGTTCAAGCATTACGTCGTTTAGAAAAAAAATGAAAATCATTATGTATATAAGACCTTTTTGTGTTGTGTGTGTAACTTTGACTAGCAATAACTAATTAATTACAATATAATAGTTATAATAAAAAGTTGTTTTATGAAAATAATCTTCAACATAAATTTATCAACACTAGTTTTATATTTTTTGAACTAAAAAATAATATAGTTCAGGTGTGTAGAAGAAAAAAGCCTAATATTTTTACAACTTTTGATAGATTAATTATGACTAAATTGAAATTTGATGTCAATATCAGCAATCAAATCAACAATTACCTTTATATTGAAGTAGGGCACATCTTAAGAACTAAAATTGATAATAAAATACAATAGCCGAATTCTACCGAACATTAGATGGTTCGAATTTGGCTCAGGCATGCTCGAGCCTAAGGCCCGGCCCGAAATGGCCGAACCATCTTCATTTCGAATTGTAATGAGAGAAGGAAAGCACGGGAAAGGAAGAGGACGGAAAAGGGGATGGGAGGGGAAGGAAAGACTGGAACTTGCGCTTGAACTTCTCATGTTAGTCTGGAAGTGAAATCGTGAATGGCTGCGCTTGAATAGAATTGATATGGTTTAGGTTATGTTAAGAGCACTCACATCAGTTTCCCAATAATTTCCCTATAATACACTTGTAACCGTCAATTTTCTATTTTTAGCATTAGCTTTTTTTATACATCTACTTCATCAGCTTCTCTATTATTCACCCAAACTTCAAAAGTTAAATTTTCAAATATGTCAATATTTTTTAAATTTTCAACAACTATATTTTTTTTAAAGGACATACTAATTTAAATAAGTTGTGATTAAATTTCATTTTTTTTTTGAAATTTAGATGAATCCAAAAAAAGTCACTATCAAATTACGTAAGTTTTATAGCATTAATTTTTTAAGCATAAATTAATTAATAATAATATGATAAAAAAAGAGGAAAAGAATGGAGGCAAAATATAATAAAAACAATACAGGTTGGAGGGAAAAGGAGGAAAATGTAAAATAACCGCTCAATACACTGTATGAATATATTCACCATTTTGCATTGTGTGAATAATATTTTTGGGAGTTAATGTATTATAGGTGAGCTGATAAAGTACAGTTTTTGATATTATTAATTTTTGCACTTCCTAAAATAACTTTTGAGGCAACTGATGTGAGTGCTCTAAGTTCTATATATATGTTTCGATAATTATAATTGTATCCCCTTTTCTTTCATTTGTTAATTGATGTATCTCATTTTAACTTTATTATCAAAACTAACCCCAAAAGATATTCTCATATAAATTTATATTAAAATATTACTCCCTCCGTCCCTAAAAGATTGTCATATTTTGACTTTTGGTGGTCAACAAAACAAGATTTAAAACATAAATATCTATTATTCTACATGTGAAAAGATTATAAAAAGTTAATATTTCAAAAATATATATTGAGACGAATCTAACAAGGTCTCACAAGACTATATTATTTCTTACCGTTTAATGGGAATTCATGATCAAATTTTGTAATGTTTGACTACCAAAAGTCAAAATGTGACAATCTTTTAGGGACGGACGGAGTATTACATAATTTCACATGGTGAGTCGAACCGAGCTTTTTAGAACCGTTTGATATCCCGTGCGACCGAGCCACGAACTGCACTTGTTCGAGCCGAATCGAGCTTTCTGATTCATTTACACCCCTACATAGGAGTATATAAAGGAACTTCTTTTTAAGAACAATTTCATATCAAATTCAAATGCAAATATTCTATCAAATATTTTTCTTCATTAACATCTTCACTTGTATCTAAAATTATTCTTAAAGAATCATTATATTGAAAAATATGTCAAACTGTCTTTATCTATCAAATATGTTGAGTTGTGAATCAAAATTATGTGTTGACCTTAAAAAACTATGAACTTATTAGTTAACTATTGCAATGTTGTTGTCTGTTGATTGGTGCATATTTAGTATGTTTATGTCAAGGTTTCGTGATTTCAATTGCAAATTATTGTCAAAAAAACACCAAGTGAGTAATGAACATGTTTTTTTTATTTTTATAATTCACATTATTATATTGACATTAGTATGTTTTAACAGTACAAAATAGACATACATACAATACATATATTCTGTTAGATCTTTGCTAAGTCTGAAAATTAGATCTAACATCCGGATTACTATGTAAGAGTATATTAAAAGCTACTAGTGAGGAAGTGCGTATGTAAATATTCAAAGGCCGAGGCAGATAAGTTTGCAAAAAAGTACTTAAGTCTGTGTTTTGGAAGATCTGAAGCATTGTTCTAATCAGAATCTGTGAAAGAAAGTGATCAAATACAAGATAGATAAAACAGTAATTGTTGTTGTGATGTTTATATGCAGCAAGGTATAAACCAAAGATAACAACTTGTAAGATATATTGTGGGTATTGTATGTGTACTAGTAGTGTGATTTTATTAATATATATTTCATCTTGGAAGGTTAATAGATTGTTATTGATGGTGCCACGAAGGCAGATGTGAAGGGATGGTGTATATTTGATTTCGAATGTGATAGTGTATGTTTGTGGATTGTTTTGGGTTGAGTGTGCAAAGGAGATTTGATGAATATTATGTAGGTTATGTGAGATAGTATTCCTTTGGTTTGTCGCGTTTGTCTGTTTTCATTTTGTCAGAATAGAGTTGCGTAAAGTAATGAGTTTGGGTAAATGAAATTGAGCGTTATGATAGATGATCTTGTTTCTGTTTAATCATATGCTCCAATGTTGTAAATAAGTAAATGTGTTGGTGTTACGTGTAAGAATAGATATATGTATGTATGTATGTATGTATGTATGTATGTATGTACGTACGTACGTTCAACAATTTTATTTATTTTCAATTTTAAAGGTCAAATTTGTTGATTGTCGAGAGAGAAGTTGATTCGTAATTTTAGGGAGTATTTTTTACCCAAAAAAAATATGAAAGATATTAAGAACATTAAATGTAACAATTTAATGTTATTTCAATTATGCATATCAGTATCATCAAGATAAAATATTTTTGAAACTGTTTAAGAGGATTGTGTCTTAGCCCTTAAAAGATCAATCAATGAGTGATAGTTTAGGCAAAAAAATATGAAAGATATTAAGAATATAAAATGTAACAATTTAATGTTATTTCAATTATGCAACTCAGTATCATCAAGATAAAATATTTTTGAAACTGTTTAAGAGGATTGTGTCTTAGCCCTTAAAAGATCAATCAATGAGTGATAGTTTAGGCAAAAATAAGACATCTCAATATAGTCGTTGGCTAAACAAGAAAAGCAATCAAGAAACTACAGATTTATAGTTTTCATCGAAGAGTTGAGGAAAACCTCTGCATTTAATTAAATGATTGATATAACTATTGTGAAATTAAAAATAAATAATAAATAATTAACGTTACCGAAAAGATCAGAAACACGATAGCATAGAATGTTGAAAAGATTGTGTATTGTTAATAATCTATTGGCCCAGACCAATTAGCCCAACACAATTTGTAGCCTCTTAATATTGCCTAACCCTAAACTATATTATTATTATATATACGTTAGTAGTCTGCCTTATTTTATTCAAGCCAGAGAAATATATTCTAGGATTCACTACTATTTTGTACACGAGTGACCTAGCCTTTTCTTTCGCTTTCTCAACAAAAGAGCTTTGTGCCAAAACCCTATTGAGATTGGAGACTTTTGTAGTTGGGTTGCCCTTGGGCCAATTGGTGACGCATTGACGATATATAGGAATCATTATTGTTAGGAGACCTGAGCCAAAACAATATTCGATAACGATGTTGATCCTCAACCGTGGTATCAAGAGCTTGTGTTGATTTGTTATTGGTTATTGTTTAAATCAAAAAAGGACTAGCCCTATTCACTGCCTCACGCGCTCCTACTACACGCAAAGTTCAAATCGGGAATTGTTCTCCCACATCTGGAGCCGCCACTGTCCCAACCCTGCTACAGATCTGTTCGAACTCTGTTTGTGGAGTCAAGAAGCTGCTAATTGGCTGATTTGGAGGTCCGATTTGCTGCAGATCGAAGGAGACGAGTCTCTAACTTCGTTCATCGAGAATTGCAGATCGGAGGAGCTGGTCGGAGGAGGGAGCCATTCGTTGCTGGGCATATTGGAGTCGTGTGATACTGCTCGTCGGAGTTGCAGGCTGGGCAGATCATAGGCTCTTCGTCGGGCAGATTTGCTGGTTGCAGTTGTCGATTGTTGTAGATTGGTTGGAGCTGTTCGTCAGAGTCGATTGTTGTTGGCTGGTCTTTTGCTGCTGCTTGGAGCCGAGCCACCGTGTGGAGAAGAGAGAGTTGACCAGTTGACCAAGAGTTGACCAGATTGAATTTTTAATTCATCTAGAGCTTAAAAATTCTCGAGGGAGGTGGGTAAGGTCGAAAATTTTGCAAAAATTTTCGCAATAGTTAAGAGTCTTAATCCCTTTTAAATTTCAGTATTTTATTTCTGTATTGGGGTCCGGATCTATGTATCCGGCATTGTGTGCTGCTTTAATATTTTGTATTTTTGTTGTTTATCATTTTATGTTGTTTCAATTGCTAAAATTCTATTACTTTGTGTATTTGGGCCATATTATTTTTAAAATTGATTATAATCGTTTAATTATGACTTTTGCTAATCAATATAGTTTGGTTCCTTTTGATGAAAAATCTGATTTTAGTATTTGACAAAAACAAATTAAATGTGTTTTAATTTAACAAAAATGTATTAAAGCTATCACCCAAAACTATGTGGCTGGTGATACTGAGCATAAAAGAATTGAAATGAATGAGAATGCATGTTCGACCATTTATTTGAACATATCTCCCAATGTGATTAGAAAAGTTGGTAATACTGAATGCGCTAAAATTGTCTGGGATCAACTGAATGCTCTTTATACTAAAACCTCATTGCCCAATAAAATGTTTTTACTTGAAAAGTTTTTTAAATTCAGGTTAGATATGTCTAAGGACATTGATGACAATATTGATGTTTTTACTAAACTTATAGTTGATATTAAATTGTCTGGTGGTAAAAACATTGATGATTATGCTCCCATTGCTTTGTTGAACGTTATATGCGATTAAGTATGGTAGAAATAATGTTTCGTTGGACTGTGTTGTTAATGGTCTTAAAAGTAAAGAATTGGATTTGAAACATTCTAGGGATAGTAAGAATTCTGGGGAAGTTATGCATGTCAGGGGTAGATCTCAAAACTGGTTTAGTGTGCATAAAAATGGTAATAATGGTAATAATGGCGATTATAGTAAGAAGAACACTTATAATAAAAAGGGCAGATCTAACTCTAGGTCTAATATGAAAAAGTGTTATAATTGTCATGAACATGGTCACTTCGTTAAGGATTGCCCTAAGGCTAATAAGAATCAGATAAATGAGCATGCTAATTTGGTTGTATCTAGAGGTAATATGGGTGATGTTTTTATGGCAAGTAGTCTATGTGATTATGCTTTATTGAACTCTATGTTATCTGATTCTGATTGGTTGGTTGATTGGGGTTGTACTTCTCTTTAAAAACCTGTCTTTAAACTATAAGCATGTTGATAATGGCTTTGTGTCTCTGGCGAATTCTAAAAACTGCAATGTGTTAGGAATAGGAGATGTATGTCTTTGTTTTTCTTCTAATTCTGTGTTTACTTTGAAGAATGTTAGGCATGTTCCTTATTTGCGTTATAATTTGCTTTCATGTGCTGCTCTTGAAGATGATGGTTTGGAGGGAAAATGAGGAAAGGATGTTACGAAAATTTTGAAAGGTTCTTTGGTTGTTTTTACTACTAAAAAGATAAATAATCAGTATGTTTGTCATGCTGAACCTGCTTATACTTCTGTGAACTCTGTGACTGAATGCAAATCTGTTTTATGGCATAATAGATTAGGTCACATGAGTAATAAAGGCTTAAAATTTTTGCATAAAGATGGTCATTTTGGTAAGGATAAAATGCCCCCCCATCAATTTCTGGGAATCATGTGTGTTAGGGAAGCAGCATAAAGTGAGTTTTCCCACTTCCCAATACCCGAATGTGATTAAATGTGCTGATGTGATTGATTATTTGCATGCTGATGTGTGGGGACCCGCCAGTGTTTCTACACATGGTAGGAACCAATATTTTCTTTCAACAATTGATGATTATTCACGCAAAGTTTGGGTTTTGCTTTTGAAATAAAAATCTGATGTTTTTGAAAAGTTTAAAAACTGGAAGGTTTTATTGAAAACCAAACTGGAAAGAAAATTAAAACCCTTAGGACCGATAACGATCTTGAGGTTTGCAATAAACAGATGAATGACTTGTGTGCTTCTTGGGTATTAAAAGGCATAAATCTATTCCTTATACGCCCTAACAGAATGGGATAGCTGAGAGGATGAATAGGACTCTTCTAGAAAATGTGAGAGCTCTTTTAGCCATGTCTGATCTTTCTAAGAAGTTTTGGGGGATGCTGTTACTACCGCTGCTTATCTGATTAATAAGTCCCCTGGTGTTCCTTTAGGAGGAAGAGTTTCTGAATCTGTTTTTACGGGTAAACCTCTTGATTTAAGTAATTTGGTTGTGTAAGTTATGTGCATCAGAAAGTTGATAAGTTGGAACCTAGGTCTAAGAAATGTGTTTTCTTGAGCTATCGTGAAGGTGTTAAAGGTTATAGACTTTGGAATAGGAGGGAACCTGGGTTGAGAATTGTGATTAGTAGAGATGTTATTTTTAATGAAAATGAATTTCCTTGCTCATATGTGCCTTCTAATGATGCTTCCATTGAGGTGAGGCAATTGCCTGTTAATACTGATCAACCTGATGAATCTTCTTTGTCTAAGATGAGAATGCATAACCTCATTATTGTTAATCAAGATGATACTACTCCAAATGAGGTGGAGCATAATGTGCATGATAATGTTGTGCCTGTTAGTTTACCT
This sequence comes from Echium plantagineum, assembly GCA_003412495.2. Classification (NCBI taxonomy): domain Eukaryota; kingdom Viridiplantae; phylum Streptophyta; class Magnoliopsida; order Boraginales; family Boraginaceae; genus Echium; species Echium plantagineum. The sequence goes on along the minus strand of CM016563.1, from coordinate 29,932,358 downwards.
GATACATATGTTTTGGATGTTATACATGCTAACTTGCCTGTTTCTAATGTTGAGAATGCTTTTGATGTTGTGCATGCTTCTGATGTTGTGCCTCATTTAAATGATTATCAACTCACGAGGGATATAACTAAAAGAACCACTAATATGCCTGATAGATATTTGAATGATTGTAATTTGTCTGAGTTTGCTTTTAATGTTTTTGAGTCCGTTGAGTATGATGAGCCTAAGACATATAAAGAAACTTTAAGGTTGAATTATTGCAATGAGTGGATTGATGCTATGAATAATGAGATGGAATCCCTAAGGATTAATCAAACCTGGAAACTTGCTCCTAAACCCCCTAGTTGATCTGGGGTAGACTATAAGTGGTTGTTTAAGGTGAAGCAAGAATCTGATAAGGTTAGATTTAAAGCTAGGTTAGTAGCTAAGGGAACATAAACTCCGTTCCTATGTTTCTTTTGATTTATGTGGATGACATGTCGATTGTTAGTCCTTGCTTGAAGTTTATTAAAAATGTGCAAAAATGTATTTGTGAGAATTTTGACGTGAGAATTTTGAAAGATTTAGGTGATGCTAAGAAGATTTTGGGCATGAACATCATTAGAGATAGACATAAATCGACTCTTGTTTTAAATCAAAGTGCATATGTTGAAAAGATTTTAAGTAAATTTTCTATGTCTGATGTGTTAATGTGCCTCTTGCTTCTCATTTTGTGTTAAGTAAATATCAGTCTCCCAAGACTAAAACTGAAATGAATGATATGAAGAATGTGTCATATTCTAATGTTATAGGTTCTGTTATGTATCTCATGATTAACACTAGGCCTGATATTGCATATGCAGTGAGTTGCTTGAGTAAGTATATGTCTAATCCTGGTATGCCGCGTTGGAATGCTTTAAAGTGGTTATTACGGTATTTGAAATCGACTGTTAATGTTGGCTTGAGTTTCTCTAAATATCATGATGGTACTAAGTTGATTAGCTATGTTGATTCTAATTATGCTAATGATAGGGATAATAGAAGATCCACTACTTCCTATGTGTTCACTTTGTGTGGTTCTTGCATTAGTTGGAAGTCTCAACTTCAACCCATTGTTGTTTTATCAACTACTGAATCTGTATATATAGCTGCGACTGAAGCTTATAAAGAAGCTTTGTGGCTTATGTATGTATTGTCTGAAATTGGTTTTCTTGATAAATATATCGTTGTGTTTTCTGATAGTCAATCTGCTATTCAATTATGTAAAAACCCTGCCTTCCATGATAGGACTAAACATATTGATGTTAGGTTTCATTATATTCGTGATATTGTTAATAAAGGCATTGTTAGGTTGGAGAAAATTCCCTCGGAATTTAATCCTGCTGATATGGGTACAAAGTGTTTGCCTGCAGAGAAGCTCATGTCATGTAAAAGAATCCTGAACTTTGATACAGGTTAGTTGATCCGTACGTGTTTAGAACTCGATGACCTTATGGTAGAGTTCGGTCCCCCATGGACTTGGTTATTTGTTTCCCTTGTCCCGATCTATGTACCCTCCATTACTTGTATAGTCTTTGTGATTTTACAAGTATAATTTGGCGATGATGAGATCCTGGATTCCTATGTCAAATGCGATACCTTGGTTCAAAGGTGGAGATTGTTAATAATCTATTGACTCAGACCAATTAGCCCAACACAATTTGTAGCCTCTTAATATTGCCTAACTCTAACCTATATTATTATTATATATACGTTAGGGTTAGACAATATTAAGAGGGTACAAATTGTGTTGGACTAATTAGTCTGGGCCAATACGTTTAATTGTTCAAAAGCAAGACCAAAATTAAAATAAAAGGGATGCAATCTAAAGTTAAATTAAAATAAAACGAAATAAAATAGAGGGGCCAACCAAAAACAAGATCCAAATTAACAAAATATGTTAAAATTAAAGCCTGCCCTCAAACCCGGGGCATTAATTGGAGGTTGATACGAATTAAACCAAATTGAATATGAAGCGACTATCATTAAATTTCAATTTATATAATAATATTCGATTCGAATACAAAAATTGAATTTAAATTTGAATAGAGTTCGATACCGACATATTTTATATTCAAACTCAAATATATATTTTCATATAAATAATAAAATAAATATATAAATATTCGAATTCGATGGTCGTACTATTTAATTCGTATCTGCCCCTCCCTTACCGCTCGTTACTATGTTGTGTGCAAAAACCTCCTCTTTATAGGTGAGAAATCTTCAGTCTCATCCTTCCCTCCTCGAGTCCTCCCCTCCTTCCTCCGACTTCACCCTTCCCACCTGCTCCTCCGCCTCTATATTCCTCCCGCACCAGGTAATGAAACTATTTTTTTATTTTGTTATGGATTATAAAATTTTGATAAATTCGTCCACCTTTTTTGGGTTTAGGGTTTCTATCAATTGATATTCTTAGTAGCTGAATTAACAAATCTATTGTTATTAACTTTGGGTTACATAATTTCAATAATTTATCTTGGTTTAACCTTTGCGTTATATATATTTGAATTTTGAATATTTGAAATAAAAAAAAATGTCGAAGGCAACAATTGAAATAAACCGATCGTTGTTATTATGCATTTCGATTTGTGTTGATTCTTGATTTCCGGTATTCAGATTCAATTGGATAATACATCGATTTCTTTTATTGTCGCTTCACTCAATAAGTGTTGGATTGATAATATATCGATCGATGTTTGCTGGTCTGATTTTGAGATTCAATTGTTAATTTGATAATACTCCATATATTGATTTGATTACATATGTATGTATCCGTATATTGATTTGATTATGTATGTATGTATGTATATATTTAATGTAATTGTTATAAAGGTATTGCTCCGGGATTCCTACTCTTATTCTGTACTCTTATGATACTTGTATGTTTGCAGAGTTTCTCTGTAATGGACAAAGGGCCCGTGTTGAGTAAATCAGACTTGGACATTCTGCGTACTCCGAGTTATCTCAGTGATCAAATTATTTGGTTTTACTTCACTCATTTGACCAAAATAACAAACTCGGATGATGTACTTTTCATATCCCCGGCAGTTTCAGATTTCCTTGCTAATGCTGACGATGTTGATGTTGTCAAAGGCACTGTAGAGCCATTGGAATTTGGCACCAAAAATTTGATATTTTTTCCCGTGTATGGCGAAGAACATTGGAGTTTGCTGGTTTATGACAGAAAGTTGAATGAATTTCTGCATCATGACAGCCAGGAATATGCCAACCAAATGCAAGCGGAGAAATTGTACGATGCATTGAAGGATTTTGTATTTCTGTCAACATTGAAATTGTCCAGAAATGAAAAAGAAAGCATAAAGCCCAAGAAGTTTAACAGGACCAAGAAAGCTTCAATTACTAGTAATTCAGCAGCTCCTTCAGTCGGCACTCGTCCATGCTTCAAGGAATGCCCAACCCCTCAACAGGCGAATGGCCACGACTGTGGACTCTTCGTCTTGGCCATTGCAAAAGCAATCTGTGAGTGGCATTGCAGCAAGAAGAAATTAAACCTCAATTACTGGTTCAAAGAAAAACAAGTGAACCCTTCTACTGTGGAGAATTCAATGCGATCCGAGGTCTTGAAGCTTTGGCAACAACTTAATTCATCTTATGACCACCCTTGTGAAACAAAGATATAATGCAAATCAATATATATCAATTTACAATGTTTTCAATATATATCATAACTCATAAGTAACAGTGAAGACTGAAGATATCTTTGCAATTTCATAGAGAAGATAGTTACTCAACAAGTCATAAATAAGTTGAATAGAGTAACTAAAATAATACTCCCTCCGTTCCTAAAAGATTGTCATATTTTGATTTTTGGTAGTCAAATATTATAAAATTTGATCATAAATTCTTATGAAACTATAACAAATAATATAGTCTTGTGGGATCTTCTTGTGGGATTTTGTTAGATTCGTCTGAATATATATTTTTGAAATATCAATTTTTTATAATTTTTTTACATGTAGAATAAGAGATATTTACGTTTCAATGTGACAATCATTTAGGGACGGAGAAAATATTTTCTTAACATTTATATAAAAAGAAATATTCCTAATAAAAGGAAGGATGTATATATATGGCTAATAAATTGGACAAACAAAGCGGTCCAATAACAATAAAAACTTGAGATACAATATAACTAGTGATTGAGCATTTAGTCGTCGGACTCCACACTATTATATTATCACACGATTGGAGAAAATGAAATGCATAGATTATGTTATCAAATCTGATGAGGTTGATAGTGGTCGATTTTTAACAAATTAAACAACCATTTATCATTAACAAAATAGATATTGATGTTTTAATTTTTACTATTGAGCTATAGTCATCACTCATCAGTCATACTAACCCCAACCTCCACCACTCACACACAGGTAAGTCTCATGCACATAAAATAGAGAACATAATATAGAAAGATTGGTTGAAAATGAATGGTTGATGGAAATCATGATGTGCATAAGACTTTTTATTTTCTAGATCTAATTTTGATTAACAATAATTAATTAATTATAAAATATATAGTTATAAATGATTTTTTTTAAATGCTCTTCAATATAAATTTATCAATACCAATTTTATATTTTTTCAACTAAAAAATATTAAGTAGTTGATGGTCAAAATTCAACAATAAAAAACGGAAACCTCCTCTACATTGAAATGTTGAGTATATGAGTAGTAGTTGATGATCAAACATGTTTCCCATCATGTCATTTTTTGATCACATATGTCCCCTTCGATCACGCATGTTTTTTTTAAAAGTGACTTAACACTTGATCATGCTTTCGTCATATAGGTTAAGTTGAGATAGTATTATTTTTAATTAATTTTGATTTTATTATTATTACTAATTTATTATTTTGATTTTTCTTTTGAGATTCCTTTTTTAAATAGTTCTAAACATAAATATTTCGGCAAATAGCCTGTATGATCACCTATCTTTGGGCTATGGACCCAGTTGATCACCCAACTTTCAAAAGGTCCCAGTTGATCACCTAACTTTTTAAATTGTTTCCATTCAACACATTGGTCAATTATAATGTTAATTATCGACTAATTACATCACGTGGTCACGAACCAGGGGCAATTTAGTGATTTCACATGTCAATTTCTGGGAAAAAAATTAATCCCATTAAAATAACCCCAAATCCCCAATTCAATACCCTACTAAAAATTATTAAATTACCCCTGATTGGTGACTACGTGATGTAATTAGTCGATAATTAAAATTATAATTGACCAATGTGCTGAAAGAGAACGATTGAAGAAGTTACGTGATCAACTAAGACCTTTTGAAAGTTAGGTGATCAACTGGGTCCCTGACCCAAAGTTAGGTGATCATCCCGTTGCCCTAAATATTTACCCAATATTTTATTAAAATTGAACAAGTATCTCAAACTACTAATGTGTCTTCAAAACTCAAATTTGACATGCATTATGACACAATGACCAAATAAGATACTTTTTGAAATATCTGTGATCGAGTGCGACATATTAAAACATGTGTAAACGGATGGGACATGGAGAGAAACATGTGATTAACCCTCTGTAATATACAAACAAGTCGGTGGCCCAATTAGTTCGAATACATGTCTCCAACTTCTGAACTTCAAGTCACATGTTAAAACCATTGACACCTCATTGTTAGTGTTGATGAGGAGCAAATTGCTGAAATGGTCCCCGATAGTATGATCGAGTTGCACTTTGGTCCCCAATAGTTACACGGTTGCACGTTAGTCCCCGAAAGAGGCAAAAACGTTGCACTTTAGTCCCCACGTCAAGTTTTCTATTAACATTTCAGGTTTGAGCGTTAAAATTAGGGTAAAAATATAATTTTTAAGATTTAAAGTCGATTTTTTGCCCCAATTGGTGCCAAAATGAAACTCCACAATCCCCTCCCGCTAAAACTGCCTTTCTTCCTCACCTCAATTAGGGTTGTGGAGTTTCATTTTGACACCATAGGGGCAAAAAAACAACTTTAAGTCTTAAAAATTACTACCTCCAACCCTGTTTTTATAAGACTCATTTACTTTTTCACGGTCTCTGAGACACGACTTAAAACATAAATATTTTTAATTTTACATGTGTAAAAATTATAAGAACTTGATATTTCAAAAATATATATTGAGAGGAATCTAACAAGATCCAATATGACTATATTATTTCTTAACGGTTAATAAAAAATTACGGTCAAAACTATCAAAGTTTGACCTAAAAAGTCAAAATGGTGCCAATAAAATGGGATGGAGGGAGTATATTTTTACCCCAATTTTAACGTCTAAACCTGAAATATTAACGGAAAACTTGACGTAGGGACTAAAGTGCAACTTTTTTGTCACTTTCGGGGACTAATGTGTAACCGTGTAACTATTGGGCACCAAAATGCAACTCGATCATACTATCGGGGACCATTTCAGCAATTTGCTCTGTTGATGAGTAATAAATTAACCTCGCAAGTGCACGAATCGTACAGTAGTGTAGCGAGGGTCGAACCACAAAGAGTTGATTATTTAATTCGATTAAACTAGTTAACTATACTAAGAAAGGAAGTAAATCAAGATCGAATTTTATGATTAACTATTAAATTAATGCAAATAAATAAAAGAAGTAAAACTACATATTTTTGGTTTCTTAGGAAAAGACTTCATCAATACAATTTCTGCTAAACATCTATTATCTAAAGTATTTGTTATATCTTGAGTTCGATTCTCGTTAATTCGATTTACCGTTCGGATCGCGGACTCACTTAGTGCCTCTAAATTAACTAAAACCCTATGGTGTGTAAGCTAATTGATTAAATTAGAAACCTGAAGCACAAGGAAATCTATTATGAACCGATTAACTTTCTGCTCCATGAAACAAATTATTAATTAATTAATCAAGAGATCTATTATGTCTTTCCACTCGGGCGTCGGCTTAAAGATAATAATCACATATAATTATGAACAATGAATAATACAATAATTAAAGTAACTAAAAATATAGACAAATAAATATAAAGCATTCAAAAATATATGATTATATATCAAATCCCAACAAGTTTTTTCGGAATTAAAACATAATTAAATACATAAAGAATGCATATGATGTAAGTTGCTGTTGTTGGGAAGAATTGGCCTTACGGCATCAACCTTTGTAATCTTATGTACTTTTCTGTAATGAATGTTCTCATCTATATATAGAAGTAGGTTAAATTAACCTATTCCATTTTAAGCTCATGCCCCTCTTCAGTAATTGTCTTCAGGCTTTTTAAGTATATCATTTTTCTTCAACCTGTAATAAAACTTACATCTTTTATCAAATATAAAATATTATTACCATTAAATATCACATAATTGTCAATTAAATTTTTGAATTCGTCGACTGTCGTTTCCCTAAAAATAGTAGACAAACCAGACTCATAAAGGTTGCTTATTCATAATTGTGCTCTCATAATTTCTTTCTGACATCTAATTCGAATCATTACTGAGTTAAGCATTCAGATGGTCTGTCCTGACTAAACTTTTAGTTATGATGGATCCTATTCTGACCAACACTTACGTTGGCTCCGAAATTAATCCATGCGGAACCCAAAAGAACTTTCTAATACATCTATATCAACTAGACGAGTTCAAGTCCATACGAGTCCTGAAGTAGAAGTTGATTCCTCTCCTGCAACTACATTATCACAAAGGCCCGTTGATCCAGAAATTCAGGAACCATCACTAAGCTCTATAATATGTAGTCATGAAAGTACATGCAGTTGAGAATTGTGTCCTTGTTTATTTATGATATCCCCTCACTCGCAGCATTAATCGGGTTATTTATTATGTCCTTGTTTTCAATAATGGAATCGGTGAATTGGAGATTCGCCGCACTACATATTTTTCAAAGTACATTTAGCTGAGAATTGATGGTTAAAATATAGTTGATATATAAAAATATGCAACTATAAAATAACCCAAAAATGTGGACCAAAAATAATACTCTCAAATTTATATTTCTGGAGATAACTTACGACACTATATTTTCTTATATTCGGCAAAATATTGGACTACTTCCACAAATATTACACCACTCTTTATTTATTATTAAAATAACACTCAACCTCAAAGGAGAATACTTTGTGTTGGGCTAATGGGTGATTAGCCCATAAACTCATAGAATTATTAGGGTTAATATTAATATTTACCTATAAATATAGGTGATGTTTACAATAACAAGAATTATCAATAAAATATCTTCCTATATATTTTTACATTTTATTGTGTTTATTGGTTTGATTTGCCTCATGCATGAATAAATAATTAGGCCTGTAATCGAGCCGAATCGAGTCGAATAATTGGAGGTTTGGGCTTGAGGTTTGAGAGGTCAAACTTTTTCGAGCCAAACCGTTTGGGTGGTCAAACCTTAAAAATTGAGGTTTGGCTTGAGTTTGAAGGTTCGAGCCGAACACGTTCAAAAACGTTTGGCTTGATAACCATCGGAAGAACGAAAACCTTATATGAACAAAAAAGTCGAAAAAATAACAATTGAAATCGTAATTGAAGCTATAATTATACAAACAAAGGTGAGGGGGAGGGGAGGGGTTTGGAGAACTTATGTAGATGAGCGATGCCATGCCTCATGAGGGTGAGCGGGGCGGGGGAACGGCTTTTGAGAAGAGAGGAGATGAGATGAGAGAGGGTCGAAGGAGGGGCGATCTGGAGAATGGAGATGAAAGAATGACATGAGTACATAGATGGGAATATATATGGATTGATAATGATTTTATATCATTAAATACACATATGGTGACTGAGCCAAACCTTTTCGAGCGGTTTGGCTCGATTTGACAAATACTCAATCCAACCGTTTGGCTTGGCATTTGATCCCCCGAGCCAAACTTCAAGCCGCACATCTTCGAGCCAAATACGTCAAAATTTTTCGAATAGATACGATTGCTAATAGCATATGCATGATGCATTCACGTCTATTTATACTACAAGTTTCCCAGCATGATACTATTTCTAATTGAATGCATGCATGATTGCATGGTGAAAGATTTTCTACCATTTTTGCTAACGTTTATTACTATACCATCTAGAAGAGTTGACGATGCATGTTTAACACATGCCCCAGCTCTTGGCACAACCAAGCGGCACGGCAATATTCAGGGTCCACAACTATATATGCTAATATGTTATATACTCCATTTTAAATCCAATTTGGATACAAATAAACGTGCGTTTTATAACAGAGGATAAGGGGATATCCTAGTGTGTGTATAAGAGATGAGTTTATAATAAGGGAATAATAATAAGTGGATAATATTAAGTACCAACTACCAAGATGGGGTTATAAATATATGATATTTTGTGATTTTGAATACAAGTAAACAATGGCAGAGTCAGGTGCAGTTGGTGGTGAATTACTGGAGTGGCCAAACAAAGATAAGCGTCGACTACTACACGCAGTGTACCGCGTTGGTAACCTAGATCGCACTATTAAGTAAGTCACCTATCATTTAATTTTAACCTCGATTAACCTATTTGAATATGAAAAATAGACTCCAAACGGGGTGAAATATGTTTCTTGATAAAATGGTATTGGTAAATATATAGGTTCTACACTGAGTGTTTCGGGATGAAGCTGCTGAGGCAAAGAGATATACCGGAAGAGAAATACTCGAATGCTTTTCTCGGTTTTGGACCTGAAGAGTCTCACTTTGTCGTCGAGTTGACTTACAGTATGTTTTCGAAGAATGTGGCTCTGTATTTATTATGTTTACTTGGTTTGTTATCTAGTGTATGTATGTATGTTGACGCTTTTGTGATCCACAGATTACGGGGTTGACAAGTATGATATCGGATCAGGCTTTGGACACTTCGCGATTGCAACGCCAGATGTAACTCTACCTTCATTAAGCTAAGCAAACTTGTAAAATATTACGTACTTTTCTGAGTTCAAAATTCACATACATATTGCTCCTTATTATGAAGGTTTACAAGATGGTTGAAGATATCAAAGCCAAGGGTGGAGAAGTTACTCGAGAGGCTGGTCCGGTTAAAGGTGGAACATCTGTGATAGCTTTTGTCAAGGATCCTGATGGTTACCTCTTTGAGATTATTCAAAGAGCTTCTACGCCTGATCCCTTTTGCCAGGTTATGCTTCGCGTTGGTGATCTTGAGCGCTCTATCAAGTTCTATGAAATGGTAATAAACATGCTTTGAACTATAAGATTAAAAGCATTCAATAATGTTTCCGATTTAGCTATTTTATATAGATTGCATCACTAGATGGTGACCTTAATTAGTTGACGAAATACATTTAATTTGTTGCGTTATGAAGAATAATTAATGTTGGTACTCTGTGATCCCAACTATGCAGGCGCTGGGAATGAAAGTGGTTAAACGAACAGATAGGCCGGAGCAGAAGGTATTGTAGAAACTGAATTCTCAACGTTTTTTTACTTCTAAAATGTACGTCAACTAGCATCGTCTCTTGTTCACAGTACACAATCGCGATGCTGGGATATGGCGAGGAACACGAGACAACAGTTTTAGAGTTGACATACAATTATGGCGTGACTGAGTACACCAAAGGCACTGCTTATGCTCAGGTTTAGTACTTTAAACCGAGTTTCCTCTACGTCGAAAATGGTTAAAGTTTGTCTAGTATCGGAATGTTATATGTGTTTCACTGCAGATTGCAATCAGCACTGATGATGTATATAAGAGTGTTGAGGTTGTTAATTATGTAATCCAAGAGGTTGGAGGAAAAGTTACTCGTCAACCTAGTGCGGTTGATGGGATCAACACCAAGATTGTCTCTTTCTTAGATCCTGATGGCTGGAAAACCGTAAGTTTTCTCTAGCTAAGCCTTTACTTACAATATACGAGAATTTTGGCAAATTGTCACTTTTTGGCATCAATCTTTAACTTCTATCACTCAACTTTTTTTTTTGTATAAGAGTAACACACTCCCCTACGATTTAACTATTTTCCCTTTCTTCCTTTTTCTTCTTCTTCACCATCACCACCAAAACATTTTCTTTACCAACCAAAACAGCCACCACCTTCACAAATCTACCACCACAAACAGCCGCAATTTCAAAACCACCACCACCTTCATCTTCTTCACCATTGCTTCTTTTTCTTCACAAATTAACCAACCACACCACCACCTACATACCTCACCAACAACCACCCATAACCACCTTACCCATAAGAAATCGTGCCCCTATCCTAAACCCCTGGGAAGTCGCCCCCCCCCCCCCCCCGCTCCTAAACCCCTGTGAAGTCACCCCCTTTAAACCCTTGTGAAGTTGCCCTCCCCCTCAAACTCTTGTGAAGTCGCGCCCCCCCCCGCCCCTAAACCCTTGTAGGGTTTCAAAATTTTGATGGGGTTGGGGTGTGGATTCGAGCTTATGATTGTAGGGTTATTGGTGGTAGTGGGTTTGTGCATAAGAAGAAGAGATAAGGAACAAGATAAAAGTGGTGGTGGTTTCGAATTGGGGGTTGTCGGTGGTGGTTATGGTAGGTGAAGAAGAATAAGAGATGATGGAAAAGAAGATAAAGTATGGACAACAAGAAGAAGAAGGACGAAAAGGGTGTGGAGGTAGTTTGTTTTAACCTTGAGGGTGAAATAGACAATTTATGAGGGGAGGGTGCTACTTTTACAAAACACAAAATAAAGGGTGCTCCAAGTTAAAATTATGATAAAAAATGTGTCAATTTGCCGAAATTCTCTATAATATAGTGTCGTTTAAATATATTTTAAAATGGTTCCTTGTCTTATTATTCTTCACATTTGTATCCATTTACGTCATATATGTAGGTTTTGGTTGACAATGAAGACTTTCTTAAGGAACTGGAAAATTGAGAGGTCTCAAGAAGCAAAATAATTGTCCACTATTATATAAGTGTATTAATGCTCTTTTAATTTCAATGTTTGAATAAGTGTAATCTTGTTTGTGTACGGGAAATATATTTCCATAACACTATGTTAACATGGACACATTTGTTATCTACGAAATAAAATGCTTTTTTAATATTCGAAGCTTTTCTCAAATATGTTCAAACACATCTTAAAACTGATGTCAAGGTTAGATTTGATAATCCCATGAAATTTAGAAGACCTTCTGCTAAGTTTTTTTATGACGGTCATGGCCATACCATGATAATATATATATATATATATATATATATATATATTTTTACAAAAGAGTAGCACATTCGCTTATAATTTGGTTATTTTACCCTTGCGTGAAACCTTCCCTTTCTTCCTCTTTCTTCTTCTTCACCATTCCACCACAACAACTAAAACATATTCTTTATCAAACATAACTACCACCACCTTCACAAACACACCACCACAAAAAATTCCAAAATTCAAAACCACCACCACCTTCATCTTTTTTCCTATCTCTTATTCTTCTTCACAAACCGCCAACTACCACCCTTTCCACCACCACCACCTACTTCACCAACAACCACCTCACAACCACATTACCCATAATAAATCGCACATCGTCCCATCCTAAACCCTTGTCAAGTCGCCCCCCCCCCCTCAAACCCCTGTGAGTCGTGCCCCATCCCCCCTAACTTCACATCCATTATTCACCTAGAATATATATTTGATAATATTTACGGATAGTTGTTGATCAATTTAATAATATTAAGTTTGATTAAGATGAAGTAAATAAAATTATGTGGAGACCATATATTTATCCACAATTATTTTAATACTCATTCGTTCTTATTTGTTTGTCGTTCTAGCTTTCAACTCCTAGATAAAGAAACCATGTAAAATTTACTAATAAGCCCTTGATTGGAAAATTAATGATTTTGAGTTTTGACAATAAATGCACACTTATTAGTTGATTATTTCCTTAATTAATTCCTTAAATTCTATACATTTCAATTCTCAATAAATATGCAACTACTCGTATTTAGATACTATCTCAGCTAATTACTCCGTCAATATCATTAATCTATGAATGAAATAAAGAATTCAGATCTTTTCCCACCAAACTACAATCGCGAATTTTGAATAAAGAAAACATAAAATCTCACGTTTGAACAAAAATACAATTGAAAATTTAAGGAAATAATTTTGAATAAAGAAAACTACAAAAATACAATTGAAAATTTTGGAGCCAAAATGAAATTAATTCAACTTATAAAATGATTACATTGTAAACATAAAATCTCACGTTTGAACAAAATGGCAAACATTGATTCTGAACTCAATAATGAAAACAATGATATTCAATCTTTTCAATTTGAAACAGAATCATCATCATCAGAATCCGAAACATATAAGGATAATTCTAATATTTGTTCAAAACTTGTCTTTCTGGAAATTCTTCAACCACTTCGTTGTGGACTGGTTTGAATGTGAAATATCCATGGTGAATGGATTGTTAGAGGAAGATTGATGGTGCGTTTGGATTGGGGTGAATCTAGGTGAGGGTAAACATTTACAATTAACCTAGGTTAGGGGAATGTAGGGGAATATAGGTGAATCTAGGTGAAACTATTATAATTCCTGTTTGGATACCATTACCCTTCAATAGGTGAAACAATATAATTAATAACTCGAAAAACAATATACTGACATTTATATCCTTCTCTTTAATATTATGTACAACATCCCGTTTTTGTTTGCAAATTATTATTAGAATAGAAACATTAGCATAACATAAATATTTTTAAAAATAAAAAACAAAATAACAATTTTTCGTGTAATTGAGACTAATTTAAGAATTAGTATAACTCAAGTGGTTAGGTTCGCATGACATTTATACTACCTCAACTCAACAATGCGATGAAAAGAGACCACCTTTGGGAAATGAAAAACATAATAAGGATAAAGGCAAATGGCTTCTGACATCACATCACTCACGTGGTTAGGTTCGCGTGGTTTTTGTATTACCTCAATGTTAAGCAAGAGTGAAAGACAGAAGAAGCAGTACGAAATACAAAAATGAAAATAGTTATGCAATACAATAATGCGAAGAGGCGGCAATTTATATATAATAACGAGTGAGGTATATCTTTTTGGAGGAAATTGTGTCAACAACGAAAAAGTGTATTTTTTTTGGATGCAAATAATATTGATGGGTATTTTAGTATGATATAATACTTAAAAAAAATTAATCCATTAACCAAGCATTACCCACCGATTTGGGAGTGAATGATTTGAGGGTGAATGAGAATAAATATGTTAACCTACATTAACCTAGATTCACCTACATTAACCTTAAAAATTTATTAATTTTGGTTCCAAACAGGGTGAATGATAAGTTTCACCTAGATTCACCTAGGTTCACCTCAATCCAAACGGACCATGAGTGATTGTTGCTATAAGAGGGAGATGAATCTTTTATTGTGTTGTACGGTATTTTAACAAGATCGAGTGATTGGAGCTATAACTATTCTTCACATTAAATGTCTAACTTCATTTCATAAAAATTAATTTGACCATTAATAATCCAATTACATTTAATAAGGTTAAAAGAGGAAAAAGTTGATAAAGTAACCATAAAAATCCTAGAACGACAAACATTTTGAAACAAAAAAAAAATCTAGAACGACAAACAAATAAGAACGGAGGAAGTAGTTCACAAAGAATATTTTATTATCATCTTTACCATATGAAATTGGGAAGGGGGGAGTTTAGAAGATATTTTGAAGCCATTTGAAGTCTCATGTTCTCCTAAAAATAGTAGACTAATAATAAAATAATTTATTTTTTATAAACATTTTGTACACTAACTATCTATAACTATCAGGAATATTATCAATTATACTTTACCTTTATTTTTAGAAAAATGGCTTTGTAAAAATTATATATTATTTTGCACATCAAATTTAAACTTAGTTAAGATCCATATAATAATATTTTATATAAATTTTATATTTAGTTATTAATAAACGAATATAATATTTCTATGTAATGTTATTTAGTTTATCTTAAGTAAGTTTAAATTTGATGTGCAAAATTACATATAATTTGGCAAAGCCATCTTCAAAATATAGTGAAGGTAAAATATATTTGATTGTATATACTTTTTGTAAAGCCATTTTTCTAAAAAAAAAAAGGTCAAATATATTTGATAATATTTACAGATAGTTATGGATAGTTATTGTAGAAAGTTTCTATAAAAAATAAATAATTTTATTAATTAAGAATATTCTTATATATTAGAAGAATATGAGACTTCACATTTTAAAAATATCAACTTTTCATAATTTTTCGCATGTAAAATAAGAAATATTTACATTTTAAATCTTTTTTTTTGTTGACTACGAAAAGTCAGAATGTACCAATCATTTAGGAGGGTGTTTGAATGAGTAATCAACATTGATTTTAAATAAATACTCCCTCAATTTCTAAATGATTGACACATTTTAACTTTTCGTGGTCAAATTTTAGAAAATTTGAATATAAATTTTCATTAAACGATAAAAAATAATATAGCCATATCCAATCCTGTTAAATTCGTCTCAATATATATTTTTAAAACATTCAACTTTTTTTTCAATTTTTTCGAACCAAAGTAAGAGATATTTACGTATTAAATTAGATTTTGTTCACCACGAAAAGTTAAAATATGTCAATCATTTTAGGACGGAGGGAGGGAGTATATAAACAATATAGATTCTCCACAAACCCTGGTCTCTTCACTGCAACAGTAGTCGTCACTCCCCCTAGTCGCCGGCCCCCTCCCCCCTCTTGTGAAAATGTCGATGTCGAAGAGCTCGAAGATGCTCCAATACATCAACTACCGGATGCGAGTCCACATCCAAGACGGCCGTCAACTCATCGGTAAATTCATGGCCTTCGACCGCCACATGAACCTCGTCTTGGGAGATTGCGAAGAGTTCCGCAAACTCCCCCCCAAAAAGGGTGGCTCCAAGGAGGAACGCGAAGACCGTCGTACTCTCGGCCTCGTTCTCCTCCGCGGCGAAGAAGTGGTATCCATGACCGTTGAAGGCCCACCCCCTCCCGATGACTCCCGCCTCAAACCTACCTCTGCTGCTAACGCTGTCCCCGGCCCGGGTCTCGGCCGTGCTGCTGGACGGGGCATTCCGTTACCCGCTGTCCAGGCGCAACCTGGATTGGCTGGCCCTGTACGTGGAGTTGGAGGCCCCGCTCCGGGAATGATGCAGCCCCAGATCTCCCGTCCCCCTATTAATTACCCGCCTCAAGGTCCTCCCGTGAGGGTTCCGGGACAGATGCCCCCGCCTCCCATGGGGATGGGGAGGGGGCCTATGCCACCTCCACCTCAGTTTAGGCCCCCACCTGGCCAGGGGCAGTTTCCACCTCAGTTTGCGCAGAGGCCAATGGGGCCACCTCCTCAGATGATGCGGGGCCCTCCACCGCCTCATCCTGGCATGCCTGGTGGTCAGCCTCCTCGTCCCGGGATGCCTCCTCCTCCTGGTGGTCAGGTTCCTCACTTCGCCCCACCTCGCCCTGGAATGCCACCTCCGAATCATCATCAGCAGTAGTGGTGTTTGGTATGTTCGTTGATTGTTGTTCTATGCGTGTTAGTGCTTATTGGTTAAGTTATTGATTTTGTTCAGATTCAGTGTTGTGAGTAAAGTCAACTGCTTGTATTGGTCAGAACTTTTTTATTACTCAGTTGTTTGAGTTTCCCATATGCAGCTAAGTATATGAATTTTTGACAGTATATCGAAGTATAGAATTAATAGTTGGTTAATTATTTATAATCAGAATAAGACATTATGGTGAGTTGTTGGAAGGGTTGTTTTATCATATTGGCTGCTGTGTAGAATGGTCTTTCGATTACATTCTTCCGTTAGCGTCTGGAAATACAACATTTCTTTTAGTTGTCTATCGTGCTTTATAGTTGTGGTCTATTGATGTCCTAAAAGAAATTTGTGTCCATAAACGCCTTAGTATTACTCTTCTAATCATATATAGTGTTGCATTTTGACCCTCGGTATGGGAAAATAAGGCTGTGCAGTTCTTACATCAACAAATTAGCTGTAATGTTATTTAGTTTTCTAAATGAAATAGATGAACTGGAGGAGCGACTCCATATATTTGTTCGATTACATGTATTGAAATCACTACTATGAGATAGAATCATGAAAAATAACAAATGGCATAGACTAATTGCATATTATGTGTATATTAACCACTTAACCATAGATGCCAAATGGTGGTTCCGTTTATTCCCAGAGGTTAAAGTTTATGTTCTGGAAATCCTAACTGTGTTATTTATTTCCCAAACATTTCAACCGAATTAACTATCAACTTTTTAACAAGTCTTATTCTAATAATGTTAAAACTTATAGGCTCACCAGTTTACTTATCTGTATTAAGTATTATTTAGACTATCATAATTTCCAATTTAGTGATAATGAACACTATAAACATGGAAATGTGGTCATATATATGATGCTACTTCATTTATGCTCTTGCACAACACATATTTAGACGATGATCTTAGGGTGGCGCTTTTGTGCTGGCAATGTGAATTTTGGAGTTGTTATCTGTTCTATAATTAGATAAAAAAAAAATTAGAGCAGATTTTTCTTGAAGCAAGTATCTTAGTGCCTAAATAAAAATAGCTCCCCTTTATTTGAAAAATAAGGCACCCTTTTGGTTATCAGCCTATATCGAAATCAATGTTCTGTTTAATTCTTGATTAAGTTGCTTTTATATATAATCTCCGTCCTCTCTATCAGGCAGGTTACTCGTTCGTATTCCTTAATTTTCAGTAGAATTCCTAATTGTTGTAATAACTTGTTGAGTCTGCGACTGTTACAGCCTTGCAGGTGAAGTTGCGAAAACCATCAGAGCGGTTAAAGAAGATTCTTTGTTATCGGGTCTGGTACTTGTAAACTAGTATTACAAGAGATGTACTGTTTTGCTGAGTAGGATATGTGGATGATGTCTATTTCTTGTTTAGATAGTTTGTTTTGTGAATTTCAATCTATTTTTATTATCGCAGTATAGATTTCCCATCCATGTGATTATGATCAGGTCTCTCCTTCTCCGTAACACATGATTTGTGTATTACGACCTGTTACATGCTCCAGGATAGAGGATAAATCTTGAATTATTTTGATTTGAAGTAATACGGAACAGATGAGACTATTAGTTGGTTTTGTTTTCCTTGTATTCTTCCTCAACAGAAGGGAAATGCAACCCACTTTGAATAGTAGGAGCAGAGTATGCCAGCAGCAATACTTTTTTGATAAATACCGTGCCCTTTCGAGGAACGTTGCTCTATTACCCTCCTCGTTTAGGGATCACCCTTTCGAGGAATGTTTTGCTATTAACCTCCTCAGTTAGGGCAGGATGATCGGCTAATGGTTTGAAAATCAAATGGTTAGATTAGATACTGCTAAATTTAAAATGTTCATTTTGTTTCACTCAGTTTATAAAGATGAAATGGGACTTTTGGTCAAGAAAAAAAGATCCACATCTATCTCAAATAATCCGTTAGTTTTTTTTTGTCATAATTGTAATTTGTAAGTGAGCTTTATTATTACAAACTCTAAGAATCATTTGAGGTTATTTCTCATAAGTAGTTGGTCGTCCTACCAATTTATTTATTCACATATGCGTAACATTCACATATATATTATCGAGTCATAAAAGAAATAAAATAGACTCAAAATTTTGGTAAATATATTTCTACAAACCTGCCATCAATTAGAAAACCAAATCTATATAAATGTAGCAAATACAATGTGTAATTAAAAGAAAATTTGACAAATAAGATAGTACTCGTGTAATTCTAGATAGGCTCGTATTATATTTTAAGTACGTATTTTCAACCAGAACCGGTTGGTTTTGTTGGTGTCGGGTTTCGGTCAGGATTCGAGCTCATCGATCTCTAGGTAAAGTCATTGTCTTGTATTATTGTAGAAAACCTAAACCGTCAGTACTATGCCTATGTTAATTTGAGAAAAACAAAGAACTATTGGTTAAACAAACATTGAAACGATTTCGAGGAACAAGAACAAAGCATCTTCATTCTTGCTCTCTTGACCTATCTAATACATCATCACTTAGTTTAGAACTTTAGATCGAGGCATCATTGAGTGTTCCCATAGCTTTTATTCGTAGTTCAACTTAGTATTATATCGATTTTCAATAATATATCAACTATATTATATGTCCTAACCATAGATATATGTCTTTATACATCAACACCGTTATGTTAAATTAAAGTATCCAACTTCTTACAAGCATATACGATTAGTGGTAAGTGACAAGTTGATTGGGATGAAATTATTTCGATATCGAAGCTACTATTAAGTCACACCCCTTAATTTAATCAAACTTCTTACATGAGAAACAGATTTCAACTCAAACAACTTCCCAAAGTGTTAAATTTGAGCATTCCTTTATATCTAACTTTAATAAAAAAATCAAAATATAGTATGAAACAAATGATTAACAATATATTCTTCTATCCTATATATGTACATATATAATTGGTGAAATAATCCCAACAATATTACCATGTTTATTTTCTAATGAGAGCATCATTGTAATTTAGTTCCCAAAAATGGCCAAAAAGCTGCAATTTAACACCAACATGCGATGAAAGGTTATTTGAAGCAAAAAAGATGAATTTTTAAAGACCTAACTCATTCGTTGAATATTCATCATGTATTGGTGTTAAAAATTGAAGGCATAGCCAATGTAGGGACTAAGATACAATTTTTTAAAGCCACTTTCAAAAATTAAATTACATGTGTGCCACTATTGAGGACTACACTACAATACAACCTGATAATACTATCGGAGATTATTACTGCAATTCGCTCTCACATACACGTAAAATTGCAGTGACAGAATCTAAAATCTTATTTTGAGAGCACAACATTACATTTATTATTTATATATATACATATAAATCTCCACTTGAAAATGACAAAACAAGTTTACGGGGCAAAAATATCCAAAATAAAGTATTGACGGTTTGTCTGGTTGGATGATGATGGTCACTTAAACCACATCTTGTTAAAACAACATATTGGATTTCTCTTAACTAAGGATTATGGAACCTTCATGAGGGAACATACTAAGCATTTTTCTTGTTCAATTTTCCATAGTCAATACTCATTTGCCCTATCTCGATCGTTATCCCCTAATAATAACTTCACTAACAATTGCCGAAACACAAACAACAAATTTCAATTTTTTCTTTTTGTAAATTAACGATGAGGTGAGATTCAAATCCAGAACGTTCTGGTCACTAACGAGAACCTTTTCTATTAGGCTATTCGAGTATCATCAACAACAAATGTTAATTTTAATATAAACCCAACTAACCACAACCAAGCAACCTAATAATGTAAAAGTTGTTATTACTAATTTAGTATGTAGGAAACTAGGAACTCACTTCTAACAACACAAAATGTGCATGGCTCGTAGCTACTTATTATTACTAGCTAGTAGCTAGTACTACCCTTTCTAACTAAGGCTTCACATTCTTTACTGGTCGAGTGCAAATTCACTCGGTAGACCTCGAACAGACGTAATAACCTGCAAACTGGTCTAGTACCATATAATATGTTTATCGAAAACAGGGAAAACGCCAATAAGAAAAATCAGGAAAGGTTTAATAATAAGGGAGAAAGGATCCGGATGGGGGTCGTGTCTTTTAAAGATAAGCCATAATTGGAACAATTTTTATGATTGTTTCAATTAATTACTCGTAGAAGACTAGCTCTACACCATATGAAATTGCACTATAACGAAATGAATTAATGCAACTAAGTCTTCCTTTTCTTTTATGAAAGAAAAACGCCTAAATGGAATTTTTTTTTTAATCTAAATTGAATACTTATCATTTGATTGGAATCGTCATTTGAGAAATGAGATCATGAAATAATCTTTCGAACCAATGTCTCTTTGATATATTTAATCCGTTTGATTTAAGAAGAACATAATATAGCAAATTAGCAATAATTACAAGTAATAATTGAACAAAAAAATAAAAATGTAGAATTACAATTATAATAAGTATGCATCAAATATTAATTCATAGAAGCATTCAAGTAAGTAATATTTAGAAGTGCGATCATTTCATATGATCAAATTAAAGCATTGCGCATATTAACATATATGTACATCACTAATAGGTTTATTTATCTCTTCATCAATCACCATTTTTCATAGTATACCAATTGTAAAATTAAAGATCACGATGATGATGATGATTACCAAGACGAAGCTCCAAATCGACTTCACTATCATCATCATCGTCGATTATGTTCCTTCTTACACCAAAGTGATGATCAACATGTGAAGGATGAGTACCAAAGTTGAGGCTTAAGTTAAGACCTCCAAGATGATGATGATGATCTTCGACAACAACCTCGTTACCTTGCCCGGGCCACGTGGCTTGATAATCGAAGGGGTTATAGCCATGTTGGTAATAAGTAGGGGAGGGAGGGAGGTAAAGTTGATGATAAGTAGCTTGAGCTCCAGGAAAGTGAGGTAGTAATTCATTGGAAAATAAAGATAGTCTTGGAGATGGAGATGAAGATGATGAAGAGGGCTCCTTTGAATTTCTCTTATTAGCTTTGGCTTTATCTTTCCTATGAATATTCATGTGGCCACCTAGGGCTTGAGCATTAGTAAATCCTCTCTTGCAAAAAGTGCAATCATATGATCTTCCCATTCTTGATGATTCTTCCTCACTTGATTTCTCTTGTTGATTGTGATTTTCTGATTCCATTTTCACAATATATATGATGAATATCTATAATTTTTTCTTGATGAATTTGAAATTTTAATTTGTTGAGGAAATAAATAAGAAATGATATGGATATTTTGGTGAAGAATTAGGGTTGGTTTAAGAGTGGAAAAGAAAGTATGAAAATGCAATAGCCTTGGGTGATGATGACTATTTATTGTTACGTTGAAGATATTTTTTTGGTTGGTTATATATGTAATTTTCTCTTTGATTTTATTTGAAATGTCATATTTCATGATGCAAGTGAGTGATGACTTGGTCTCTTCTTAAGTAGCATAGAAAGCTAAGCTTGTAAAAATATATTGACTTATATTGAAATTTGAATAGAAAATATTTTACACTACTCGTCGTTTCTCATTTAATTTATCATGTAAAAATATATACAGGCTTCAAAAGAAAATATATGAATCATTTATTTAAATTATACTATTACTTATTAACCGTGTATTTTAAATGACTCCAATTGATGATGAATTGTAGACAAAATATAGGTTATTGTGAAATTGATTTATAATTACTTTATTTGTTAACTCATTAATATATGAGTATATTCTTGTAATGTTTGGTTATATTTTAATGTTCTGATTATCTTTCATATCAATATATACAATTGCAGTAATTGAGAACACATATAAATAAATGAATAAATGATAAGTGTTCAGATATATTGATGCATTATTTCTTTTAATTTTAAGTCACATCTCATTACCAAGGTGAGAAATACTTCATCATCAACATCCCTCTCAAAAAATATCATACATATGTAGAACATCACGTGCAGGTATATAGATATATCCATTTTAATTTATTTGTTAAACTGCCAGATGCACGAAATAATTTGTAATTATATATATTAGCATTAGTGCATTATATATTCGATCATATTTATTTTCGTCCTTTAAAAAAATTATTCATCATAATCCCTTATAATGAGAATCGAACTCAGTAGTCATTCGAAAACCTTTTGATGACCACTAAATCATTTGATGTTATTAAATATATTTCATCCTTGATACAAAAGAAGAAATAAAGATTCTTGAGGTTTTCCTAGGATGTTCTATTTGAGACCCAAACAAGTAGGGTGTAGTAGAACAAATTAAAGTCTAACAAGAATTGATTATTTTATTATATGTTTAATAATAACTACAACCTACAAGAAGTACCACATTTGGAGATGCCTAATGCATGCATGCGTGCAGACTTCTTCATAGCAGCCTAATAATTAAGTGCAATGCTATTTGAGACATTGAGATAGAAACAATCATTTATGAAGTTTACCCACAACCACCTATATATATATATTATATTTATTGCTATGAAATTGGAAGAGAAAATCACGAAAAAAGGGGTTCTAAGGAGCAAGAACGATTGATCGACTAGGTCTAATAAAGTTTTCGAGATAATTGTAGAAATGATCCGAGTAAAAATTTTTGAGATATTCTTTTTAATTTTTTATCGTATTTTTTGCAGTACCAACTATTATGATATATTTCTTGATTTACAAGCCGTCTGACAAAGAGACCTCAAAAAGAAAAATTAAATTTACTTATTGAAAAAAGGAGCCTACTCTTGTGATACTAAGAGCTTAGTACCTCATACCAAACTTTTGTCAATTGTTAGATCAACTATTTTTTATTTAACTGTCATCCAATGGTCATTAAATTGCATGTGCATTTTTGTCATTTTGCCTCATTTTAGAGAATCACATTCAAACTCAATCACCATGATTAGTCCCAAATATGAGAAACAATTGCAAATTTGATCCTAAATAATGGGATCAAGTTGCAATTTGATCCCAAATAATAATATTGATGCAAATTAGTCCCCCGAAAGTGACACAAGGTTGTGATATAGTCCCCAAAAGTGACAATGGTTGCACATTATTAGTCCCTATATTTTCGGGAATTATACTGCAACATTTATCACTTTCGAGGACTATACTGTAATATTTATGTCATTTTCAAAAACTAATATGTAATATTATAATAATATGAGACTAAAATACAATTATCTCGCACTATCTCGAATCAAATTGCCAATTAACTCTCACATATGATAGTCATCCACTTATCAAGTCACGAATTCCTTAGTTCTAGTCATGTGAAAGCCTAATTTCACTGGATAAAGATATGTTAGGTTCAAGTTTTTATAAAAGAAAAAACAAGAGGCACATAAATATAATAGTACTATTGAAAACGCCAACAAGTTTAATTTAGTCCTCGATCAAAATTTTACCATTCACGGATGCCCTCATAATATTCAAAGGCTTGTAAAGTTGTAATACGTTGTACAAACTAGTGGCATAAAACGATGAAGGCCAATGAAAACTTTGATTTTACTAGGAACTATTTTTATAATTTTATATAATTGAGGGTCCAACTTGAAAATTATATATTCGTTTCCTTAATTCCACTTGGTCGGCTAACATCAAAGTAATTAAAGGCTCTATTTAAAGCAAGGAATTGCAATGTGGAAAGGTCTTTCACTTTTATAATGTACCAGCGGATGATCGAGTGTATTGGTAAGTGTTAAATAAATAACATTTTTTGACGTTTAATATATTAAATTATAATGTTAATGCTCAATAGTCTAATGACATCCAACCCAACTTTTCATGTAGTAGGTCATGAGTTCGAGCGAACCTTATTGGAGACAAATTTGTCTCATACTGTAGTCTAGTTAAGAATTTCTATGTTCATTGTTTGTAATATCATTGTAGTCATAATTCACTGCTAATTTATAAATAAATATACATATATATATATGTATTATATTATAATGGTATTTGAGCTTAATCTTATATGATTTGAGATGATGCTCTACTTTATCAATTTATTACTTGATATGATCTAAAGACTCGTCTCGGAACACCAAATCTTGTTGTCATGCTACAAGTGTACTAGGTTGATCTCGAGTTGCCGTTATAGCACGCAAACGGCGACATCTAGGTAAATCACATTAAGCAAGCTCGTGTAATAGCCTCGACCATATCAAGAAATATTGATAGGAAAATCGAACTCATGACTTTACGACGATCACAAACTCAACTACCAACTTGACCATCGAGAATGTAGTATATGTTAGCTAGCTACTACATCCTCAACAACTTTGTTGATATATGCCAAGGAATTATTCACAAAAGAAGACTCAATAGAATGATTAGATATAACACATTTGGGCAAAAAGGATTTAAGAACATCACATACATGATACATCTACAAACATTTGTCCTCTTTCTTGTTTCTCATATTGATTGTCCTATTTCTTTTTGGACAAAAGATCGTAGACGGCAAATAATTACGCGTATTTGGTGATGCTTTGAATTTGACCATATCCCATAATGAAGTGAGATTGAGCATCCATCATCACTAGACGGCAATCTTTTGTTTTCCTCATCTAATTAGATTTTGAAATCTCTCAATAAAATAAAATTATTACATTTGTTCTTACGTAATACTCATTTATTTATTTATTTGTGGAAACAAATTATGTGCCTAAACAACTTTGTAATTGTTCATTTGCGATAATAACATAAGTGGTTTAACTATTGGTTACCCACTAAATAATATGTCCACCTAAAGATAATATATGATGTAGATAAAAACAAATTGAATTTTTATACTGCCGCCTGTATGATGATGGTGATTAATTTCCAATTACTTACAACAAGCTTGCTTTACTCTAAATTAATCTTATTCAGATGATATTAGTATTGATATGATGGCATTGATCTTTTGGAAAACATTACTAGAAATTTATATGAACAGATTTTTTTAAGGGACTTAAAGTGTTTGATCTTTTTATAATATATGTGTATTATTTGATTTTTCATATTGCCCAAATTGGTTTAGATGTTAAACCTCTAATTGAAGATATCAAAGCTAAGATGATCTCTCAGACTAATATTATGTGACACTCTTTGTTATATTTTCGTTAACACAATGACATAATACTTGGCTCTATATCATACGAAGTGTCTCATGAGACGAAATCGGCACTCCACAACCCTCCAACTTAATACCGGGTCTACCGGGCTATTCGTGGGCTTGGCCCGGTTATCCGGAGCATGTTTGGCCCGGGGCCCCTCAAGCCCACTATTGGGCCATTGTCTGTTTAGGAGTGGGCTGAATAGGGGCCTAGATTTTAGTCCTTGACCCAGTTAGAGCCCACCTTAGATTCGATGAATCGTATTGGGGGCCTTTAGTGGCCCGCTGCACACCGTTTACCACAGTATACGGTGTGAACAGAAGGTACACCCTCTAATGTACACGGTACACCTCATAATGCCAAACACTTATTTCTAGTACACGGTGTACCGTCTGGTATACCGTAAGTTTCATAACACAAGCACCATGTTACCAATTCCAAACACCTAAAGTCCTAAACACCAAACATAATCATAAACTTCAATATACAAAACACCAAGCATAAACATTCAAATTATAAAATTCAAATACGAAACATACTGTAAATTGTTCAAAAAACAACATTACGTCAAACACAAACGTAAACTTAAATTGTTCAAACATAACCATGATTGTTCATAACATAAACATAAATCAATCACTGATATAGTTTCCTCCATCGCGTAGTTCCTCCATGTACTGAAGCTTGTGGTGGCAGCTCTTGTGGTAGCCCTTGTAGTGGTCATGGTGACCAAACATTGTGCATCTACTGTACGACACCCCATTTAGCGTCAACCGTTGAATGCATGTAACCCACCGTCTCATTCGTCTACTTTGTCATATTTACCAATTCATTTACGTCGGCATCTAGGCTTGGATTAAATTATATGTGCACTCTAACATCTGGCGGTCACTCAATGCACTTGGGGGCGGAGGATGATGGCCCTGCTTCAATAGAATATTAGTTTTGGGCCTGGGGACTTGCTGGCAGTTCCAGAGCATCGCCGGTGGATGGTGTCCATCCAGGAGGGAACCGATGGTTCAGGACATTTGTTCAATTTCCACACATCACCCCATTTATGCTCATAATATACAAAAATTTCTCACTTATCCAACAACCGATGATTCCACATATATTGGAATAAACCCCATGTTTGAAGTACATTGGTAGTTTTACTAATAATAAGTGTTAGATGTTTACATTTTAATGTTATTAATATAGGTAAAATTGATAATAATGACACTAGTTATTTGTCGATAAGAGGTTATACTTATATAATTCAGAATATAATACTAATTCTTTTCAAAATTAATCATTGAAAGAAATGTAAATATGGAGAGTTAGTTTTTCAATATAAATATTGTACATTTGGAATGTAAATATTATACAATATTTGTACATAAGAGTTGTCACTAATGCTATATAGTCACTAATGCTAATAATCATACAACTAATGGTGTAATAATTGTAATATAATATGCGGGCTTATGGGCTAGCCACCCATAACCCTAACATTACCGGTTCTATTCGGACCGATAACCATATCGGGTACATTTTTCGGATCAATACCGATCCGATAACTTATCGAGTGGATAATGGTCCGAACCGGTTTCGGTTATATTCGATAAAAATCAATAGAAAAAACATTTGAAAAAAAATTGAAATCAATAATATAAGATCTAAAAATTAACATATGAGTTGTTATCGGATATTTACCGGGTAACTTATCGAATATCGGTTAATTGTTTTAGCCGTTCCCGAACCGTTATCTTACTGGTGGATAAACGGACCGGATACATGGTGGATCTCAGTTCTCCTAATCCGATAACAGCTCTAGGTCATCTACCTATTATTACCTCTAGTTTTATCCATGGTTCAAAGTTTCTTTTTCGAACATAGTTTCGTAATTATAAAATTAAGAAACGTTTCGGAAACCTTATAGAAACATTCAAGAAACGATGTAAAAAATTAAGGAATCAAGATAAGTTATACTCCATTCGTTTTTTGTTTTTATTTGTCTTTCGAACCTTAATTTTTTGTTTCTAAATACTTGTCTTCCTAGCATAATTAATTGTAAATTACATTTTCAATGTACTTTTTGATTACTTTTTCTTATAAAGTTATCAACCAACCAATTGTATAATTTCAATTGATTTTCATTTTCCAATATCAATGTGCTTTCAGGTTTTTGACTATTTTTTATTTTTTCTTAATCTCTTTGCAAATAACTAGAAAGACCAATGAAAAAGAATGGATGGAGTAATGTTTAAAAAACTTGAATAAGCATAAACATTAGATATATAAGTATGAACTAAATTAAAAATAAAGTAAGATATTTTAAAATTAATGTTATATAAAAGCTTGAAATAAGATGTTAACAAATGATGAAAATTTTATGTAAATATTTACATCATTTAACATTATTTGTAAAATATCTAAAAGTTAGATCTAAAAAATGAATAGACAATTCTCATTATCTAACACGTTAAAAGTGTGAGTTATATGTTATATATATACATTTTCAAAAAGTTATGGAATAATTACATTAAAAAATCAATATACAAACTTTTTTCTATTTAAATATATATATATTCGAGAAAATTAGTGAATTTACTTTAGCTCCTACATATCTAAGAAAAAAAACTTCAATTTATCTCTACAAAAAAATTGATTTCGAAATTATATAAACATTTCATTTCCATAATTCAAAAGTGTAAACCTTTCGGTTGTTTCGTAAGAAATGTTTAAAAATGTTAATTTATGATTTTATCACGCATACACACCAAACCGCGATCCTAAACATAATTTTACAAACATTATTCATATCTCACTTGTATATATATAGATATGTGGGAAGGATTAATATTTGAAGCGTGACACTACCTTTTACAATTTAATCTATAATTAATACATCAGACCCTTCGTACATATTTCACATATATATAGTTCAACTTTACCCTTTCGAAAGAAAATTGCTTAAATAGTCCCGAAAGTGGATTCTAGTTGCCTTTTAGTCCCATCAGTTCACTATATTGGCCAACAGTTGCAAATTGATTCAAAATTTAACGGCGTTGTTAAATGTTAACTGTCCACGCGCCCCGTTAGTTACACACGTGGTTAATAAGTTAGAAGGGTAATAATAGAATTAGCTTAGGAGTGGACTACAATTATCATTGGGGCAAACGCCTTCATTAAATATTGGATCAATCCGCAACCGTTGGTCTTCAGCTTAAATTTTCAGTTAATGTCTATGTTCTCTAATCACCTTACTATATAGGCTCTTTAAACACCTTATTTTTCTTTAGAGTAAATTATTGAAATAATCTTTGATAGTATTAACAGGGCATTTTAGCCCTCAATAACGGTGTCATTGCAGTTTAATCCCTAACACCGATTATAAATTTACAAATTGGTCTTCAACTTAAAATGTTAGTTAATAATTAACATACGTTTACACGTGATTAGTGGATACTTTTGGGGTAAGAAAATGAATTTTAACAGGTTGAGAACATCAAATTTTGTGCCTAAAAAACATTTCCATAGTAAAGTTTTTTTATGCACCAAACATGAATTCAAACTTTTAAAATTCATTTTTTGACCCAAAAGTACTCACTAATCGTGTGTCTCCGTTAATTATTAACGGAGAAGTTAAGTTGTTGAGGACCAATCAGCAACTTTTATGCTACTACCAGGGACTAAACTGCAAATATGCTATTGTTCAGGACTAAAATGCAACTTAATGATACTGTTGGGGACTATTTCAACAATTTTCTTTTTCCGAGTTAATCGGATAGCCTAGTGGAAAAGGCTCTTGCTAGTGACCAAAAGGTCCTGGGTTCTATACTCATCTGATCGCTAATTTCCGAAAAAAAAAACAATTTGCTCTTTTTCTACATGTTTGTGTGTAGATAAATTACTAAACTAATTAATATTTTGTCAAGTTTTAAGGTGAATGGCAAATAAATCTCAAGTACTTAGTTATGCTAGTAAACTAGTATAAGCTCTTAGTATATATTATAACATTTTTAAAATAAAGTTCCATTTTCATGTAAAAATTAACAATTTTGTAAGAAAATTACCCTATTTTTAAGTTCGATATTTAGCTAAAAGCAAGTCAACTGGATAATTAATTTAGAATAGCACAAAAGTAGGAATAAATAAAGTTTTATCATTTCACAAATGTTAAGTTTTCATAAAATAGAGCAATATCCTTATTAATTTCTCTAATCATAGAAGTATCCAAAACAACAAGTTCTTGACTGTCTTACCTCGTGCCTTGATAATGGACAAGAGGTCGAACATGATTATTATACATAACAAATAATGGATTCATTAAATGAGGAAATTAAACTAAAAAGATTCTTGAGTAAATTTATTAACCTCTTACTAGAACACACATTCCTAGTAAGCATATATAAAGCAAAACAAACTTACCAATCTTATTAGCTTGAGGGTTTAGTAAAAATGAACTAAGCATAGCCAAGGCGAAGTTCTAGATCCAAATCTTGCTTTTGCATCCCAAGTTGTAGGTCTAGTGCATCAATCTCTACATTCTTCGACTTAGTCGTTGCAACTGATGAAGAAGCTTGTTTATGATTCAAACTGGCTTTTGTAGAAGGAATGAGATGGTGATCCAAACGAGGAGTAGCTAAAATACCCCGATCCTGATGAATTGTCGTTTTTTTCTTGTTCGTTGTCTCCAAACTCTTATTCCATCTCTTCATTCGAGTTGTAGAAGGAGACCAACATGATGATGACATTGCTTGGATAGATGGAGAGAAACAAGAAAGAGGTTATGACCAAGTAGATGGAAATAAAAGAATTAGGGTTAGGGTTAAAGACAAGATTTCTTCAAATGTATCATTAGGGTTAGTCCCTTACTTATATTAGGGTGTAAATGGAAATTTAGAAGAGATGATTACTATATATATTACTTACCTTCTCTAAGTGGCAAATAATATTGCTTCAATTTTGCTTTATCTCTTCTATGAATATTCATGTGACCTCCAAGGGATTGAGCAGATCTGAATTCTTTCTTGCAAAAGATACATGTGTATGATCTTGGAGGCCATGGAGGAAATCCATTGGGCAACTCCAATTCTTCATTATTATTATTATTATCACTACTACTTTTGAGATCTTTCATTGTTTGATTTTTTTTTTTAATTCTTGTTGTTGATGTTGGTTTTGGTGGTGCCTATTATCTTTATATTGAGATAAGGTTTACTTCCATTAAGTGATGTTTCAATTGTTACTATTTTGATCTCATTTTAACAGCATTTGAAATTAGCTGGAAATTTTGTCTTATTACTTAATAAAATTCAATTTTGGAACAATGTGATTGTCTCAATTATTTGTTAATGGCTAAAATTAAATCCTGGGACCCTAATTCAGACACGTTATATCAAGCTGGATATAAATTACTAATATAACAGTAAAAAGTAATGACAATTTATTAATAATATTACGATGACCAATGTTATATATATATGCACATTATCAAATTAAAAAATATATGAGTTTAAAGTTTTTGAAAGTCATTCAATAAAATGCAAAACTAAATAATCATTTTAAGATGGAGGGAATAATTTCATTCAAATAAAAAATATAAATGATGTTATAATTCACCATAAAACGGAGTTGACTATTGTTTCTTTAAAAGAAAATTGATCGAAAACGGCATGGTATAGTTAAATTTGACAGGCCTAAGCTAGACATATTATCAATATAAAATTATGTTAATTATAGTTATTATATCCTCCAACAATATGTATATATAATAACCCAGTTACAAGAAAAAGAAATATTCACAGCAAGAAAAAGAAATATCATAACTCTGAATATATATAGCTTCATCATCAAACTCAGCTAGTTGACTTTTTGTGAGAGGGAGAGATGAGATGAGACGAGATCGAGGTAAAAAATGAAAGTGTGTTCGCATTGACATATATATTAAGGGATAAATGCATATTTTACCAATGGATCGACCTATATATATAATATATATGATTAACTTTTTAGGAGAAAAAATTGGAACGAAACCTTATTAACATTATAAATATGATTAGTAATATTCTTAAGATTAAAAACTTGTTTGATTATATATGTTTCCTACTATATTATTAACACAATTGATCATTATGTCATAACATATATGTTAATTTTGATTTGGACAAATTGACAATGACAAAATTATTTAAACATATTTTGGAGATATTAATATTTTTTTGTTATTATAAAAATCAATTTATTTTAATTACTATATAATGTTTTTTTAGGTTTTAAAAAAAATAAGTTCAAACATAAACATTTATCCTAATTCAATATTATAATTGGAAAATAATCTCAAATATATGTTTTGATAGTTTTACCCTGAGCAAATTGCAGAAATGGTCATCAAAAGTGGGTTCAGGTTGCCTTTTGGTCCTCGAAAGTACAAAAGTTGCATCATAGTCCACGATATTGGCCAACGGTTGCAGATTAGTCAAAAATTTAATTAAGGTGTTAATTTTTAACTCCCCAATGGCGAGTGTAGTTCACTTCTAAGGTAATTCTATTATTACTGTTCTAACTTACTAACAACGCGTGTAACTCACGAAGCTTCTGGGCCATTAACATTTAGCACCGCCGTTAAATTTTAGACCAATCTGCAACCGTTGGCCAATATCGTGGACTGATTTGCAACTTTTGTACTTTCGGGGACCAAAAGGCAACCTGAACCCACTTTCTAGGACCATTTGAGCAATTTTTCTCGTTTTACCCTTGAAATATTTTTTTTTAAAGTCAAAAACATCTTTTATAACATGTGAGATCGAATAATATATATTAAAACATATGTAATTAAAAGATAATTTAGTAGAAACATGTATAATCAAATAAATCTCTAACCTTTATCTTTTATTTACATAGCCATTATTCCCTCTAATAAAATTATCATTTGGTTATATATCGGCCTACGACAAATTCGTTTCTTGTTACCTTAAATATTTTAAGTCAAATCGTACCACCGGAAGAGTAAGATCGAAAGTTAACCATTAAAATTCAAAATAGTTATTTGCTTTATATATGATGGAGGTTATGGGATCTTTATCTTATGCAGAGTAATGTTTCACGGTAATTATATTGTTGAAATAATTCTATAATAATTGGGTGATTATTATATTCTGGTTCATGTAAATGTATTATGTGTATACATGGTTCCTTAGCTAATATCTTTGTTAAATGTTAACAAATGATATTTATTTTTGAGTCATTTTACAATTATGATAATAACTTGAGACAAATATTATTTATTTTTAGATTTTACCAAAATAAGTGCAATTTGATCCCCGTAACTGTGTATCATGTACACAAATGGTCCATAATAGACTTCAATTTTCGTTTTTCGTTAACATTTAACGAATGTGTTAATTTAGGGATCCTTTGCGCACACATGGTACACACTTACAAGGATCATATACGCACTGTTGTTGCTTACAGGGAATAATAAATTGGAAAATGGGAAATGAGCACGAAATGCCAATATATGTAGCTAACGTAGTTCACGAGGAACCGACTTAAGTTAGTGAAGTGAGGCCTCAGACCCCCCGTCTTACCGCGGCTGCTGGCACGGAGTTAGCCAGGGCTTCTTCCTCGAGTTCCCATAATTCTGGCATGTAGCTACATAGGTAAATTTTATATCAGCTACAGCTTCAAGTTGGGCCTAATAAGTACCTTGTGTCAGAATTGACAAATTCTATGGCTCGGATCTTTAGTGGGAGTAAAGTTTAATAATACAGTCACCCATTTATTAAGACCATTTCATCAATTATCTATAATTTCCGTCAAAATACAGTTCAATCTAAAATCGATTAACTATTGTAAATAGATAAAACTCAAAACTTCATTTATTTACACCCGAAATATCTTAATCAATCAATGTGAAACTCAGTTCTCAACATCAATCATTAACTCCCAAATAAGCTCACACACACCTTCAATTCATAGTGTCACAAACAAATCAAACAACCCTCAAAATAAAGTTCCACACTCCTAGAAATTAAATTATTGTTTTTATATGCATGAGTATCATAATGCATGGGAAGTTGTAAATGAGAAGCCCAAAGTTCTAAGCCTCAAGCAGATCGTGATTGGAGGATATATATATATAGTTGTGATTTATACAATGTTTCCAAAGTTATGTAGTTGTTGTATTTATGTTCTCACTAGAGATGAAGATGAAGGATGAGTATGTTCGTGGCTTGACCTATCGACTTGTGTTTGTCTCTTTATTTGGTGTATGTGTAAGAACGTTGCAGGGCAATATATAAAATGGATGTTTCTATTGATGATGCCCTTTTCCCTTGTTCACATATCACTATGGTACTTCTTTCACCTAAATAATCATGTCCTCTCACATCCATTTATGTGAATATATATATACAGTGGTCCATATGATTTTAATTTATCTATGCTTTTATTTTAATTGATTAGAGAAAATTGCTCAATTGATCCTCGAAAAAAGTGGGTTCAGGTTGCCTTTTGGTCATCGAAAGTATAAAAGTTGTAAATCAGTCCAAGATATTGGCCAACGGTTATAGATTGATCCAAAATTTAACGACGCTGTTAAATGTTAAGGGCTCGCGCGCCTCGTGAGTTACACGTGCTGTTAATAAGTTAGAACGATAATAAGAGATTTAACTTAGGAGTGAATCACAATCACCATTGGGATGTCAAAAGTTAATGCCTTCATTAAATTTTGGACTAATCTGTAATCATTGGACAATATCCTGGACTAAATTGTAACTTTTATATTTTCGAGGACCAAAAAACAATCTGAATTTACTTTCAGGGACCATTTCAGCAATTTGCTCCTTCACTAAACACATACTACTATTTAGTAATAAAGAGTTTTGGTAATGTTTAACATTTCAATGGGCTAATAGGATGAGAACATTATATATATTTATTGAAGAATGGGGAAGTGAAAAACATGCATTATACTATAGATATGTCAATAGGGCCGTGCCTGGTAGGTCAAGCCCAGTACTCCATCCAGCCCGGTCCAGTGCCATAGGACCTCAGCCCAACACCATTCAAGTTTTAGTGGGCAGAATAGGGGCCCAAGAATAGGCCCCATTGCCCCCCCGAAACCCAAAAATTTGGTCCGGCCCGGTACTAATGGTATATATACCATAAACCATAGTTAACTATATTGAGTTTTAGTTTTCTCTTTTGTTCCTAAACACAATAAACAACATTCAAATTGTTCCTAAACATAATAATCAACAATCCAAGCATAAACAACATAAACGACCAAACATAACATTTGAAATTTCTTCCTCAACATCAAAATATAAAATAAAACATAAGTTCCAAAATATAAACTTAAAACTTAGAGCTCCTGAAGCCCGTTTATCCGTGGTTCAAAATGCTCTCTAAACCAAGAATTAACTTGGTCTGTTTTTTGTGTCTTCACATCAAATTTGTTTGTTTCTTTCCTCTTTTTATCTTTTTTTCTCTTTTCTTTCTCCAGTTTCTTTCTTTTTCTTTTATCTTTTGCTCTTTTGACACCATATTGCTGTTTGATCTTCATGATTCATTCAAATGGTCTTGTGTTACTTCTCAATGTAAAGACTCTAGCTTTGATATCTCCCGTTATGCTCTCTACTGGGTTTGCAATCTTTTTGGTGGAATTACAAAGTGTTTTCCTTTTGATCCGGGATCAAAGTAGAACTCAATTGGTAGGAAAAGGAAATATCTGGGAATGATTTTTCTATGATCCTGAATATGTTGAAGTTATTTCTACTTCGTCTGGTGAGGAAGATTGCAATCAGTTGGAGCTTATTCTAAAGCACCTTAAATATCTAGATTTGTTCATTTGGGTTTTGTTGATTTTCTCTATTTGGCATAAATTGGATGTCAATATGACTGGTTTATTCGAGTCTGTTTCGATTGTCATAAGGGAAGTTTGGAGGGGCAATCTCGAGGAAGAGTTTGGTTTCATTTTTGATATTATTGATGATTATCCATACGTTGTTATGGACACTGATTTCCTCGGCATTGTAGTCTCCCTTGTCGGAGACTTTAAGAGCTCGTCAGACTCTTTGAAACATGGATATGGTAACCTTTTGAAGATAAGTCAGTTAGGTGTTTCTTTTACTAACCTTTTGAAGATAAGTCAGTTTGAAACGTGGATATGTTAACATTCAATAATAATAATATTACTTTCATTTATGATGTTAAAAACCTGATGAGTTTCTGCAACAGTCTTCATGGTGGATTAAACAAACTTTTGAAGTTCTTGGATATTGAAAGAATCGGTATCTGTAACCATGCTGGTTTGGCTAGTTTATTTTCCTGCTCTACATCCATTAATAGAGTTGCTTACCCAGGCATTAGTACAGAGCAATTGTAGGATATTCGGTTGCTGGAGTTGATTCACAACGTCCCTGGATTAGAATGACAATTTGAGTTTATGGAAAGGGCAATTGTTAGGGGTATTCCCTTTGATCCGGGATTAGATTTGAATTCTAAGAAAGTTATTGAAGTGCGAGCCACTACATGGGCGCAAGGAACATGGAGAGTATTTTTGTTGATATTCTCCTTAAAACTTAAGGTGGCGTCTTATCAACACCGCTTCAGCAAGTTCGGTAACCTTAATACTCCTCAAGCTAATGAATTTTTTAACGTTGTTGATGATTATGTTTGTGCTCTGTGTCATTTAAATTGTCTTAAAAAATTACTGGTGGATTTTTTCATTCTTAGTGCATTCTCTACTAAAACTTTCATTTTCAGTCGATCGATGATCGACAATCTTAAAAAATGTTGGATTTCCTTTGACACCGATCACGAGATCTATGTTCTCGTCTGCTCATGTCATTTAAGGTTATCCATTCGGTTTCTTTCTTGGTTTTTCGAGTTCCACAGTAATTTTCTTATGCAATTGAACAATGCTTATACACAAGCTGACATCACTCATGAGTTAACAATTTGTATTAGCAATTTTCGGAGTGTGTGGGTCAGGAAAAAGCTTCAGGCACTTGAAGATGCATTCTGTTTTTTTCATCTTTCTTTAATTTTTGTCATGTTTAAGGTTTATTTTGATGTTTCTCCTTCTATTGAAGTTCTTGTTGTCATTTTAACACTTGTTGAACTTTAAATGTTTGTATTACTTAATTCCTATCTATCAAAAAAAAACTTAAAACTTTTGGGTTTTATACATTTTCGGACATCTTCGGATATTTAGTTTTTAAAAAAATACTCAACACAGGGGCAAGTTAGTCTTATTGAAAATATAACCTTTTGGAAGGAAAAATTAGACATTAATTCAGGTGCCACATAAAAAAAATATTTAGGCGCCAATATTAGAGAAAAAGTTCATGTGCCAGACGAAATATCATTCTTCCTTAAAATTTTAGATTCGTTATTCTTGAATATATTCGATTAGTTACTTTTATTAGGTTGATATTTTGTATTCTAATATTTGTGTTTGATATTTGATATTCGTATTCGAAACTCGCATTCGTGTTATTATTTAAATTTGATATTCGAATCGTATTCGACATTCGGATTCAATATTTTAGGTTAGAAATATATTTGGACTTTTTTAAAAATAAAT
This sequence comes from Echium plantagineum, assembly GCA_003412495.2. NCBI lineage: Eukaryota > Viridiplantae > Streptophyta > Magnoliopsida > Boraginales > Boraginaceae > Echium > Echium plantagineum. The sequence continues at coordinate 29,895,102 of CM016563.1, read as the reverse complement.
ACAATTATTATAAAAAAAAACTAAAATTGAAAAATCATCTCCTACGCCCCACCCGCCACTTACCTGCTCCACCCTGTAACCAACTAATGAGTTCATCGAATAGCCTAGTGGAAAAGGCTCTCGCTAGTGATCAGAATGTCCTGGTTCGAAACTCACCTCATCGCTAATTTACTGAAAAAAAGTTCCAACTAGCAAGCATATGATTCGTAACTAATCACCCATGTCATCATTTCGTTTTCCTCTTGAAGCATCTCTTCTATCTCCTTCGACATCCAATTGAGTTTCCATGAATTGACCTTGTGCTCATTCACCAACTAGGCAACCACTGCATATGTTTAGTTTCATCGGCTCCATGTTTGTGAAGAGGTACTCCAACATTTGCATGTCTGTGTGGCTTGGTTGTGCGGAGGAGTAGGACGTAGCGGGTTGTTCATGCCCATGCCATTCGGTGGCTAATTGGTTGTCAGGATGTTGATGCTTAAGAGGAGGGGGCTTTACATCCATTCGCCTTCCAAACGTCTTGAATATACCATAACTAATACATTATATTTCACACTTCAATTAGTTAGATCTCTCTTTTACATGAAGGATGTAGAAATATAGAGGGAGATATTTTATTGATAATTTTTGTTTTTGTGTACTATACGCACTGATCTGACCGGGTTCGAAAAGAATGGCGTTCTTGATTGACGATTGGCGATACGCATCGTCTAGCGAATCCGACACGCACTGATTACTGATCCGATTTGATCCAATTTTATGTTTTTTTTTTATAACTTATAATTGTTGTATTGCACACTCATGAAAATTCAATCAAATTACCATGAGTTTGAGGGAGGTTGTTAATAAGCCCGTAAAAGAGAGTATTATGGTTAGTTAATATTTGCCTATAATATATGTCTTTATATAAACAATAAGAACGAAATAAAATATCTCCCTCTATATTTCTATAAAGGAGGTCATGATTTCAAATTTTACGTTTGTTTGATTTTTTTTGGGTATTTTATTTACATGTTAATTTTTCAACCTAGATATTATTTCTTTTAAATTGTTCCCCTCCCTTGTTTTCATTCTAGTTTTATCCCTACTTACATTTGTTTACATTCAACTCTTTGTTGGGGAAAACATTACTTGAGAGAATCCGCATGAAAAAAATGATTATGAAATTCAAAAAAGATAACAATCAAGGACTTAAGGATGGAAATTCGAAGTGGAATAACAATTCATCAGAGCGAAAAACTTTGAAATGGAACCTATTTAAGAGGCACCTGGATAAAATAATTATATGTTTATTAGCAGTTTAGTGGTGAAACATTGAGAATTGGGAAATGAATTAAAATGTGTTTCATATCTCAAACTTTAAAGAATGACTAACCAACTGGAGAATTAGATTGAAAAGAATGTTACGAAAAATTTCAAGACCAATAACTATATTCTTCAAGAATATTAAATCATAATATTCTTCCTAAGATGATCATCTGTAACATTATGTATTTATGTGATTATCAGAAAAGTTAATACATAAAAAAATCACATCTATTTTGGATATGAGATTGTTGACTAATCATATTCGTAATATCATTCAGATTCATAATCGATATGGTGGTGGGTAGTTCAAACAAAATTCATTTTTTTTATATCATAAATTGGCTTAAATTGTTGAAATTCAGTTATGGTTTGTGATGTGCATCATATTTGTTTGATTATTCTCAGTTGTAGTTTAGTCGAATGCTAAATTTTCATTAAGGGTTATGATATTTTAGGACATTTTACATTTTTTTTTTGTAATTTAGCTTCAACCATGAATTTAAATAATGTGTGATGTTCAATATTTTTTTTTGATTTTTGAGATGGTCTTAGTCTGTTAGGACTAACTGTTAGCCTCTTAGTTAATTTTGTTTTTGATATGTTGAAGATCAATACTTTTACTATTAATGAGGGGGTATGGAAGTTATGAATTATGATTAATTAATTTGGGAAATTAATTTGATTTTTGGATTAGGGCCACACGAATTGGGGAAAAAGTCCATATGTTGATAGTCATGGGCCATGCGCGTGTGTTAGTAACGACTAATTATTTCAAACGAGACAAACACGTGACTGCTAGTTGATTCAATTACTTGACAATTTTATTGAGTACTTAAAAGTGTAATCGATTGACATTAATTTAATGAATTGTAACCATATATTAAGATTATTCAACTCATTGTAAAATAGACGTTCTCGTAAAATCAATAATATTTTCTTTTCATTCACAAAGTTTCATTCTCATCTCAATTTAATATTTTTGTGCAATTCAATAAAAGATGTGATTTCACTGGGAAATACACAATTTCGCTTTGTGCACTACATTTTCTTTTGGCTCTTCACCAAACTCGCTCTTGTGATTTTAGCCATTGCAAGATATGGTATGGATAAAACAATACTTGAAGAAAAGAAGAGATACATTATTTATGTTCTATCTAATCTACGGTCTAATTGTAATTTTATTATATTTAAAAGGCTTTTTTTCATCTGGGCACCTGAACTTCTGGAATAATCTCAAATAGGTACCTGGTAAACTTTTTATAACAAGTAGGCACCTGAGACGAAAAATTGGCACCTGAACTTTCTTTTTTTACATTTTCCTGAATTTCTTAGATTTTAAAATTTTAGATGGAGGGCAAAATAGTCAAATTACACCTAAATTTAACTATAGCTAATATTAACCTAATCCAACATCAACCCAACCCCCATTTAACTCCACCCCATCTAACCACATCCCTCATTAATATCTAATTGTCCATAATCCACCCACAATCATCTTTCACAATCTGCTGCGAAAAACCAGAAAACCTCACAATATTAACCAACCCATCTTTATCATTCTTGAACCTTTTCACATTTTGACTCCGTTTCAGACTTTTTGAAGGGATATTGTTTTATGGGTGTTGTTGCAATTGGATTCTTAAGGAGACCCATCACCCAAGTGAGAAAAAGCAATGCAGACAAGATTAATGGGAATGCATAAGGTTGCTTCAGGAATTGCTTCACTGAGTTTAGGAGTTTTTGAGTTTGGGTTTGATAGGGAGTGAAGGCGGGGGTAGGGTCGGAGGTTGGTACCTGGTGGTAGTGGTTTCCGGTGGTGGCGCCGGAAAAGGGAAACCTCCTGGATTTGCCATTTTTGGTAGTGTGAGAACTGAGAAGAGGACGAGTTGATTGAGATTGTAATGTGTCCAAATAGAGTGTTCTTTGTGAATTGGGAGTCTGATTATTCTTATGATTGAGATTGTAATTTGTCTGTTTTTTTTTTTGTTATGTTATGGCTATTAATATTAATACTCTGCCGGTGTATTGATATGAAGAAAGATTTTTCGAAGTGGTACCTGAACTTTATCTTAAAAATTTGGCGCCTAAAATCTTTTTTCGGATTGGTACCTGAACTTTTCTGTATATTTTTCCTTTAAGATGTCATATTTTTAATATGACTAACTTACCCTTGGGTTAAGGATTTTAAAATCTGTGAAAATCTGAAAAATGAGAAAAGTAAAAGTTCAGGTGCCAATTTTTCATCCCAGGTGCCTACTTGTTATAAAAAGTTCACCAGGTGCCTATTTGAGATTATTTCAGAAGTTCAGATGCCCAGATGAAAAAAAGCCTATTTAAAAATGGTCCAAATTTTTTGTTGTACTTAAAATTTGATCCAAACAATATGACAATTGTTCAACTATTTCGTTATAATATACTCTTCCATTCCACAATTAAAGTCTAGTAGATTCGTTACTAAATTAGCTCTTTATTAAATTATTATTTCATTATACCATCTTTTTTTGTAAATTAGCAATAAGGTGAGTTTCGAACCCAGAACCTTCTAGTCACCAGCAAGAGCCTTTTCCACTAGGCTAGTCGATTGACTCAATTATTTCATTATATCATAAATACATTAAAAATTATAAACGTTGTCCAATCAAACATCTAAAAGTTCTTTTTTGAAGGTATAAGAACGGAACTTTAATATAATTTATTGTTGAAATGGTTGAAATTAAGAGATAAACACAACTTTTTGTATAATTTTCAGACTAGCTAACTTGTACTTTATTATTTTGAGAATATATATATATATATATATATATATATATATATATATATTATATTTCACTATACATAAGTCTCTTATATATGGCTGTCTTGAAATTCTTTATTGTTTAGTACTTCATGTTTAAATTTAGTTTAAAAATATTTTTTAAACAATTTTAGTCATAAAAACATTTTATTTGAATTTAAGTCATAAAAAGTTTATCTCGACCATTTTGAATTTATGAATATTGATTTCAAAATATTTTCTTTATTTTAATTTGGTTAATACAGAGTAGCTAATAAGGTTGACCTTTTATATTTGTTTCTATATTATTTGCAAAAATAAAACTTTAAACCATATTTAGAACATAATCACAATATGCAACATATACAATTTTGTAAAACTTCCAAAATGGGACACAAAAAATTCAGATAATAAGTATAATTTCCCAACAAAACCTATGTATAAATAGGATTTAATTTTTTTTATTACAATCTTTTTAATTTGTGCCCTGGTCTGTTGCACCTTCGACCTCTCTTTATTCTCTCATCGTTCTTCATTTGCAGCTTTTTCCCTTTCCATTTATATATCAAAAATACCCAATTTATTCAATTCTTCATTTTCCTCTTTTGCTTAGGTATTTGCTCAATTTCTTGATTTTTATTCACTTTATTAATCTGATTCAGTTCATTTCACTTTAGGGTTTTTTAGAAATGATTTTTTGTGTGGACAAGAATGGCTAAAGATTTGATTTTTAGCTGATTTTGATTGTTCTGATGTCTGGGTTTTGGGGTTTGTTGTTGTTAATATCAATTTGGGTATTGATGGGTTTGTTTAATTGGTAATTTTTTATTGGTTATGCTTAATTGGTTGTTGCATTTGTTTAATTAGCTAATTTTTTGTGTTGATTGGTGAATTTATTTTTTGTTTGAGTTGGGGATCTGAGGATTTGTTCTGACTTTTTATGTGGGGTTTTAAAGAAAAATGGTTTTCCTCATGTGGTATCTTATTTGTAAAGATTGTGCTTTTATTCATTTAACGATATTGTTGAAGATAAATTTTGAAGATTGATTTCTGAACATATTTGCATGTACTGATTGATCATTTATTTATTGTTATTATATATAAATGTTGTATATAAGGAGGTTGTTGTTGTGTGCAAAGTTATACATAGTTGGGGATATTGTGAAGTGGAGTTTTACTGTTGTATCTTTGCAGGTGAAGCCAGGTGGAATCGTGGAGTGGGAAAATGGCTGGGAGTTCGACTGAGGAAGCTGGAGTTGGAAGGTCATTGGATTTTGTTTCAAATGGGCAGCAGCAATGTCAAACAAGTGAAGCCTTGGCAGAATGGAGGTCTTCCGAGCAGGTGGAGAATGGGTCCCCATCAACTTCACCGCCTTACTGGGATATCGATGATGATGATGGCGGTATGATACATATAGACATTGTAATGTGATGATTATGATGATGATGATGATAATAATAATAGTTGGAATACGTTCGATTTCTTATGAACATCATCACAAGCCTGATATTTGCTTCCTTTACAAGTACACCTCACACTCCTGCTTGACTTTTTTTTATTGGACCATGTTGCTTTCTTGTATCGTTTTATCCCCCCCCCCCCCCCCCCCCCCCCATGTTATTGTAGTTGCTAGTGCTTTCATGAGGTCCGTATGATAATTCCAATCATGATTGTTATGTGAACATTGCTCATTAACTGCAACTTTCTACATTCAGGGCCAAAACCTTCTGAATTGTTTGGTAGATACACATGGAAGATCGATAAGTTTTCGCAAATCAACAAGAGAGAACTGCGCAGCAATGCGTTCGAGGTTGGAGGCTACAAATGGTATGACTTTGTGATTGAATGTTTGTTGTTACTTCGATCCTTGGTTCTAGTTTATTTTCTTACAGTGATGTAGACGTAATAGCAGTAGAGTCGAAAGCTAGAAATTCACTACAGCTATCTAGTAGGAACTATAGTTTACTAAAAATGTTAGCAGTTTGTCTTCTATAACTTCAATTCTATCAGAAATCAGAATCCACTTTTGTCTGAAGTGGTAGCCGTGACCCATTTAAGATCTAAGATTTATATTTGATCGTTCTCTGAGAATATTAGAGAAGTGATGACCATACTTGTTTGTGTTACGGCTTGGAAGTTACATTTATTTTGTCCAGAGGCTGCCTAAGCATAGGGTTCCGTATGCAATATCTTATTTAAGCTTTATATGCCAGGTACATTTTGATATATCCACAAGGTTGTGATGTCTGCAATCACCTCTCTCTTTTCCTTTGTGTGGCTAATCACGACAAACTTCTTCCAGGTAGGTTGCTTATAGGATGTGGATCCTGTTTTTGGCTTATACTTTCGGCATGATAAGGATGAATCTATTTTTTTTTTACAGGGTGGAGTCATTTTGCACAATTTACAATTGCTGTGGTAAACAAGGATCCAAAGAAGTCCAAGTATTCTGGTTAGCTGTCTAAAAACTATACAAATGCCAGCAATGAACTTTAAGTGTTCATCTTTTGTGCAAGATGCGTGACCTTTGAATTCTGCAGATACATTACATCGCTTTTGGAAGAAAGAGCATGATTGGGGTTGGAAGAAATTTATGGAGCTATCAAAAGTTTTGGATGGTTTTATCGATGCTGACACGTTAGTTATCAAAGCTCAAGTCCAAGTTATCAGGTATATTATTTAATGTTGCGTATACTTATTTCTCAACAGCTATATTTTTGCTAAGAGAGTGGTCTTTATCACCTTTATTTAAATCCTAATGTCTCCCTCGCCTTAATCTAGTTATCTTTCAAATCCTAGACCATTTTTCACATTTCAAATCCTTAATACCAACTTCTAATGCCACCTTTCTTATTTTTATGAACTTTCATCAATTTATTTGATGTTCGGTAATTATGGTGTTATATAAGGGAATTAAAAACGGGTTGCAAAAAGAGAGGAATAATAGACCTAACTGGACATAAAATAAACTATAATAAGACGAAGGATCTTCAATATAGTCAGACTTCCAATTGCTTTCGGTTGAGATTTGTTGGGAATATATAATATAGGGAAGCTGCTGTGCACTAATTTTGGTAGTTTTTGTTCTGCTTAATATAAAATTGATTTTGAGAGTTCTGGTGCTAGTGCTTTTATCCAAGAAAAATTCATCTTAGTAAACATCCAGTGGAGCTATTCTGATACTTTTAATAGAACAGTGCCTTTAGTTCTGTAATTGAACTTGTATGATGTAAATTCATTGCCCATATATGACTTGGTGATTTAGAATTGAGTTAATCTTGAATTTAACATGAGCCTAGTACTGTTAAACGATTATTTTGTTGTCTTTCAAGCATTTGTTTATGTTTTCTATATTCATAATGTCTCTTCCAATTTAAAATGTTTGTTGTAGTTGCTTCTCACATTATATATCTTGATATATATTGCCTGTCTTAGGGAAAGAGCGGATGGCCCTTTCCGTTGTCTGGACTGTCAGTACAGAAGAGAACTAGTACGTGTATATCTCACAAATGTTGAACAAATATGCCGCCGTTTTGTTGAAGAGCGCCGAGGAAAGCTAGGGAAGTTGATTGAAGACAAAGCCAGATGGCCAAGGTAGAGAATGCCTATTATATTGTTGTTATTCTTCTGATTCGACTTGTTGATTCCCTAATGAAACATTACTATTTTTGTTTGTAAGATGAAATAAGATTATCATAAAATTGCTAAATGTATTGTGTTTCAGCTTTTGCGCGTTCTGGTCAGGGATGGATCCAACTGCTAAGCGTCGGATGACTTGTGAGAAAACAGAATCTATTCTGAGAGTTGTTGTGAAACATTTTTTCGTAGAAAAAGAAGTCACCTCCACTCTAGTAATGGATTCCTTGTATAGTGGTTTAAAAGCTCTTGAAGGCCAAACTAAAAGTAAGCATGATAAAGGGAAGCTTAATGTTGCTGAAGAATTACCTGCTCCCGTTGTCTGTATGGAGAAGGATATGTTTGTTTTGGTTGATGATGTGTTACATTTACTTGAGAGGGTTGCTATGGAACCATTGCCTCCGAAGGATGAGAAAGGTCCTCAAAATCGTACGAAGGTGAGTAGACCTGTATGGAAACTGATTGAAAACTGCAAAGCAGTGTTTACTTTTTGTAAAAATTCATATCTACGCTAGAACTGAAGAATTTATTAGGAGCTCTTTCATACTTGTTTTTATTTGAACTGATGACTGTTTTCTTACACTTCTATTTTTGTTCTACTGATCAATGCTGATTCTGCTGTAACACGTTTTTAGGATGGCCCAGCTGGAGAAGATCTCAACAAAGATATCACTGAACGTGATGAGAGACGGCTTACGGAGTTAGGGCGTCGTACAATTGAGACATTTGTCCTTTCTCACATTTTCAGGTAATACTTACATTACATAGTAAATTGCAAATATTGCTATACTTTTTCTCCTTCCACTACGCAAACACTTGTCATAGCTCAAAAACGCAATGCTTGGTCTTTACTGATTCGTTAGTTTTATTAATCGCTGGTAGACAACCTTCTATTTATTGCTATTACTCGTCTTTGACTTCGTTGTAGTTCTCTCTTTCATGTCATCTCTTTAGAAAGATATTGCTACATGAGCACTTGATCAAAACTTTTGATGCATTGTGCAGTCCTGTATATTGCTACATTCCACTAGTTCACTACTTCACTCATGTTTCATCTCACCCTTCAATTGTCTAGTATGGAGGATTTTGTTTTTTGTTTTCCCTCATGTGAATAATTTCTGGTCTCGAGTTGGGCATCATTATTAATTAAAACCTCAGTTTCTAGCTGCACAAGGTGTTGTTCGCTTATTAGTAAATTTGGTCTTGGACCATTATCAAAAGTAACTGAGATACAAGAGATTCAATTTTCAGTATGCTTAATTGTCCACGCCTTGTGGATCGTCATCATAGATACTCTGCGTATGAAAGGATCTCAGGATGTTGGTACTTTCTTGTATTTCATTCTCCTGAAATATTCTGACCAACATCATGTAGATAATTAGACTTGAGATCTTTCTGAAGTGGAAACAAAAAAAAAACAGGAAGCGAACTCTTGTCTCTACCGAAAACATAATCGTGTCTTTCACTTGATATTCCCTTCTTTTTGGATGTAAGCCTTCTTTGTTTTATGATAAAAATAAAGATACTTAATGTATGCCCGATTAGTTGGCAATGAGTTCAATGGTTGAGGTTTCCATAAGAGCTGTCTTTATGATTTTCTATTCCTCTCATGTCTTAACATATGCCCACTTGTTTTTTGAAAAGTAGCAAAATTGAAGTTGCATATCAAGATGCCGTTGCTTTAAAGAGGCAAGAAGAGCTTATTCGTGAAGAGGAAGAGGAATGGATGGTTGCAAGTGAACAAGCAAAGCGTGGTGCAGCTGATAAGGAAAAGAAGTCAAAGAAAAAGCAGGTATGAAAGCACTTATGTAATCTTGTTAACTATTTTTGTCACTGGTGGTGGAGATTGTGGACTGGGGAGCAAAGAAGTGGAATTTGTCTTGGAAATCTATTCGAAGTCTATGTTCGTTTTCTGGACTAATATTATTACATAGGATTTCGCTATAAATTTATATCAATAAAGCACAATTTCCTCTAGCCCATTACAGAGTTATCATACAATACTTTCTGTTTCCCGTCTTTGCGGCTCTTATCGTTTGCCTTAGTGTTCCTGAATGTAGTTCAGATCAGCTCCACCAAGTTGTGCCTTTTATGAGCTTACTTTTCTGGACTGACGAGTGCTATGAAAAGAGTTTGATCATCCCTTTTTTTCAGGGAAAACAAAAGAGGAACAACCGCAAAGCAAAAGACAAAGGTAAAAGTGAAAAGCCAATTTTGTCAGTGCAAGATAATGTTGAACCTGAAAGTCCGATCAGTGAAAGAGAAGAATACTTAGCCGAGGAAGCTGTGCTGCTAAATGCAAAAGCCGGTGCGCCTGAGGATACTTCTGACTTATCTGATTCTCTAGATTGTGTTTCGGAAGTACTTCAGCATGAGTTAGAAGATAGGGATGCAAGCCCAGTTAGTTGGGGTACTGACGCATCGGAATTGAATCCTCCTATAGAGTTGAGTAGCAGTAGAGTAAATTCCTATTCAGCTGTTCAGAATGGAATAGGGGGCAGATCTCCTGTGATGGATGATAGTTCTTCAACATGCTCCACAGATTCAACTCCCTCGGTGGTAATGAATGGTCACTGGAAAGGGGATAGCAAAAGCCAGAAATCACCGCACAGGTATCGTGTTATGCTACTCTAAATACCTGAAGGTCCCTGTTCTTTTTCACAACGGTTAAAAAAGTCGATTATTTCTTATATACATCAGAGGGCGTAAACAGCAAGGCAAGGCAACTCCTGGGCAGCATGGATCTGCACGCGGGATACTTAATGGATCCTCTGAAAGATCACCTGATGTTGGAAAATTAAATGCATCCCACAGTTACATGACATCTGGTTTTCAGGCTACAATGTCCTCTATGAATGAAAATGGCAAGACTGGTGATCAGCGAATTGCAAAGGTTATAATTTTTTAATATTTTCAGTTTCTAAGAAATCTAATGACGTGTATCGAACTATGTTTACTTAGCAGATGGAGTTGCTTTTATTCTGCGTTATAGTAATTAACTTCAAATCTGCTTTCCTCATTCTATATTAGACACAGTCCTTATGCTCTCTTTTGTTCTTTTTCTTTTATGTTTGGCAGCTTCATTTTGATGTTGTGTTTGTTCTTTTCAACTGGGTTCGTAGCTCTATTGTTGCACTTATGACATTTTCTCTGATTATATCTCTAATTAGTCTGCCTCTTTTCATATCCTTCCATTTGTTTTGGGTAGGTGGATGAGATGATTGTTGCTATCTTCTTAAATTGCATTCAACATTAATAAAGGTGGCATTATAGAAAAAGAAAATCCCTCGTTCTTTCGCTGTATACTTGAGCTGCTTCTTGTGATACAGGGTGAAGATCCACAGAAGCGCAAGGCCAAAGTAGAGACTGTCACTGAGAGGCCCTCACAAGAGAAAAGTATACCACCTTCCCCAAGAAGTATCTCCAAACCTCCAGCATCTATGGTACAGTCCAGGTTGGAGAGAAACCTGGAGAGAAAGACCAGTACCGGGACAGAGCACCATATTCCTGTCAAGAAACAAATTCCACAAAGCCCTGATCAAGATACTGACCAATTGAAACAAGATACCGAATCAGCTCAACTCATGGATCGGTCAGATACTGGTAACCTAGTAAACAAGAGTGTGCCTGTAAAGCCTCTAGAGAAACTCTCAGCTCCTCTGATACCTGCTAAAACAGAGAAGGCCTCGGCATCACAAATTTCTGATACAACTCAGAAACCAGAGATCCCACCATTGCCCATTATGTCAAGGCCCCAGAGTGCTCCTCTGGCTCCTGAGCCTAGACCGATTGCTCCTGTTGTGTCAAAGGTCCAGTCGACGCCGTTTCTTTCCCGTTCAGTCAGTGCAGCTGGTAGATTAGGTCCAGAAACTTCAACTACATCACAAAGCTATATACCCCAGTCGTATCGCAATGCTATGATGGGTAACCGTGGTGCTGGAATTCCATCTGTTTATCCACAGCCTCAGTCCCCAAGTGCAGCCATGACCTCATCACACTCATACACGCAATCACCTTCCCGGGCTCCTGTCTTCTTACCTCAAAGTTCTGAAAGGATGGAATCAAACTCAATAAGGCCAAGCTTTTCCTTTGGAATGCTAAATCATGACATATTGGGGAATGGAAACCAATGGAGTGACAATTATCCTAGTAATTCTTCCCGCAGCCTACCGTCTGATCATCCTTCCCTATTCAGAGACGTCCGGAACATTGATAATCACCAAAGTAATTCTGGCAGGATCTTACCCACTGGTCGCCCTTCTGTACTTAGTGAAATTAGGAACTTCGATGTGTACAACCCCTTACATCTTAGATCCCCAGGTAACCTCCCGTCTGAATTTCCAGCTTGTACATCAGGGCGTCAGAGCAATGCTACGATGACAGATGAATTCCCTCACCTGGACATCATCAATGATTTGCTTGCTGATGACCTTGGGATGGAGACTGGTACTAGTACAACTTCAAGTTTTCAGAATCTCAGTAATGGGCCTCAGCATCTAAACCGCCAATTTAGTTTCCCAGGCGAGATTGGTACGTTGAATGACATTGCTCCTCCAATGAGCTCATATCGGTTTGAGCGTACGCAAAGCTACCAGGAAGAAGGTCCTTCGCGTGAGTATGTCTTTCAAGGAGGCCATTCTGATTCTGTCAGGGACATGCTTCACCATTCGAATTCCAATCCTGGGCCTTATCCTGACCAATGGCTTATGGCTAGTTCCAATGACTTGTCGTTTCTCGACGAGAATGGTAGTTATGCTTACCATATGCCAGACTACGCAAACCTGGCATGCGGCATCAATGGCTATGGGGTGTTCCGGCCTTCGAGTGGATTTTGATAGCGACTACGCGGGTGAGTTACCCTTCAATATAGTAGTTGTCCGATGTGCGAGGAAAGCAATGGTCTAAAGATCGCTTTGGAGGTCATTACCTTATGGAAACTACATAGCTTGTAAAGATAATTTATTAATATTTCCTTCGTATTTGACCTTTACAAGTACTGCATTATTACTCCCTGTTTTATAGGGCTCTCGAATTTGAAAGTAAACTCTAATTTACATTATTTGATGTTGATTTCTCATATAGCATCCAACAATAAGCTTGTCTGTAGGCCTTGGCTGTTTCTCTCAGTTGAAATAGATCTGGTTAGCTAAGGGCTGTGTCTGATATTGGTCTTCAATATACTATAACTCCGACCAACACGGAAACAATCTACATTCCAAACTATGCCATTTCACTATGGCGTCGGTGTATGAAATCGATGTTTTCGATGTCTTCGTTCAACTTTATGTTTTTTTTGTAATCCATTTTGCTCCAGCCTCCATGTCAGATTGTAATTAGGAAGGACTCTTATGTTTGTGATATTATGTACTTGGCAAATTTGGGATGTGAAAGGTAACAAATTCTCTTCTCGAACAATCAACTCTAAAAAGACATGAAATATTTGACTCAAGTAAGAAGAAACAATCAACTATATATATATATATGAAACTATATAAATAGTTTCTCAACTATGATGAAAATTTCAAATTGGACTCTAATACTATTCTAAGTCTCATATTGGACCCTATACTATGGTTTGTCTCATTTTACCTCCTAAAATGTCAAATATGATGTAATTTCGTTTTAAAATAAGGGCAAAATCGAAATAGCACATATATTAAACTTTTGGGCACAATTCACAAATAACAAAACTTATTAAATTAAAAATAAATCACAGGCTTATTTTCATTTTGGACCACAAACTATCACGTAAGTTTCAAATGGACCCTGTACTATCATTAGTTGTTTGTAAAAACGCCCCAAAAGTTTGATATATGTCATAATCCGAATTCGCCATTCTTTTAAAACGAAATTCAATCTAAAATTGGCATTTGAGAGGGCAAAATGAGACAAAACGTAGTATAGGGGGCAATTTGAGGCTTCTGATAGTATTAGGGTCCAATTTAAAACTTACGTGATAGTTTAGGGTCCAAAATGAAAATAAGCCATATATATATAATACTCCCTCCGTCCCTAAAAGATTGTCACATTTTGACTTTTGTTAGTCAACAAAACATGATTTAGAACATAAATATCTATTATTCTACATGCGAAAAAATTATAAAAAGTTAATATTTCAAAAATATATATTGACACGAATCTAATAAGGTCCCACAAGACTATATTATTTCTTATCGTTTAATGGGAAATCATGATCAAATTTTGTAATGTTTGACTAACAAAAGTGAAAATGTGACAATCTTTTAGGGATGGAGGGAATATATATCAAGGCTTAGTTAGTGGTTCCCGCAATGGGGATATTCGGTTATATATAAATTGATTGGACGAAATTTACTTAAATGTTCAATAGGTCCTTAAGCTTTTTGAGTTATTATTTTAGGGTCCCTAAGTTTAAACTTAATCTTCAAATAGGTCCCTTAGTAGTTAGCATAAAATCAAATATCTTATGACTATAATATTATTGGAACTTATATGGAGTATATATTTATTAGAATTCGGGAATACTATTGGAACTTATATGGAGTATATATTTATTGGAGCTTCAATGTGGGTTAGAATTAATATAAATTATAACATTTTTTAAATTTGGATATCTAGGAAAGGATAGATTCAAAAATAAGTTGGGTTCGATTTTTGAGAGAATCACTGAAATAAATTTGGTTCTAGTTTTGGCTCAAAAACCAAACTGAACCGTACACACCTCTTTAGCCCGTCTTGGTTAACACAATACATAACAAATGACAATCTCAATTGAGTAGAAGGGAACATCAATGACTAGCACAGTTCCATCATTGATTCATTTCGACATACATGTTCAATTTCTCACGAGAGTGAAGAACACCAGAAAGAATTAAAGATCATACAAACTCATCAATACAACATCTCTTGAGTAATCAAATTCAAGATTTGCTGAAACTAGTGATAATTGGGATAATAATTACAAGAATTATCACAAGGAGTAGTATAATCCCAATGCACATACATCTCCTACTGCTCTTTTGATATACCTTTGCAGTGTTGAGATGCTTCGTACCATCGTTAACATAGTGTGCCGCGTTCATTACATGGTGTTCGATGTCATCCATTTTCTCTCCTTGAGCTTCCACCATCACTGCCATGTCCAAGAATATCTGGTGCAGCTCAAGCAAGCTCGTCTCGATCTCTTTTGCTGCATCATACCTATCTTGTATCTCCACTACAGTTTCCACCACTTTCCCCTTCCCATGTTCCTATTTTAAACAAATCAACATTCAACAACCAGTTCAATTCTACTTTCATTTCTGTTTACTCAAATTGACATTAACACATCAACACGGAGGCCATTTCCGAATTAATCCAAGACTAGAATGTAATGCAGTTAGTTCAAATAAAACTACTACCATTCTTAGATGATGATGTGAACACCAGTATTCGATTTGAAGTCAACCATCAAACCAACATTGAACAACCAATTCAATTCTACTTTCATTTCTTTTTACTCACATTGACATTAACACATCAACACGGAGGCTATTTCCGAATTGATCCAAGACTAGAGTGTAATGCAGTTAGTTCAACTAAAACTACTACCATTCCTAGATGCCGATGTAAACACCAGTATTCGATTTGAAGTCAACCATCAAAATTCAAGAGTAGACGATCAAAAATTAGAAGTACCTGAACAGCTTTGGACATGAATTCTTCACCACCATTTCCATCATTACTCGAAATAATCTTGTCGAGCACATCATCAGCAGGGTACTCTCCAGTGACAGTATAATACCTTCTCCCAACAGTCTCCTTATACTCACTCATCATCCTCTGCCTCAGCCCCTGAAACTCCATCATCAGCTCCTTCAGCTTCTTTCTCAGCCCATTTGTAACCACAGACCGGGTTCGATCAACTGGAGTTCCTTCTTTACAACCAGAAAGCCGTCTGCTCATCGCATTAGCCCGGTCCATCTCCTCTAGCTGAGACCTTATCAACATTGGCACAACCAAATTAATTTATCACCAAAGAACAAATATTATACTAAAAAAAACAAAAAACAAAATTTAAGGCCGAAGAACATAATTTTTTACTAATTGAATTGTAAATTTAAGTAATTCAGGGTTCGGGACTGCCCCGCCCCACCCCTTCTTGCACCCGCTTAGTTCCACCACTGACCTTATAGCTTTAGCTTTCTTCAAGACAGCTAAAATATCAGAATTGATTTTGTTCCTTAGAGCTTTCAAAGCTTGAGGCTTGTGCATTGATTTTCCCTCTTCATTGCATTCTTCAAGATGACCCAATATGTCTCTGATTGAATTCATCTCTTTTTTAATTTGTTCAGCCTCTTCTAGGAATCCACTTAGATTTTGGTCCATTTTGGTCATGCCCATTTCAAGATCTGGGCATTCTTGATCATCTTTCATGGCTTCCTTCTTCAGATCAACATATTTTTCGAACGATTTTGTCATCAAATTATTCATGTTGAATTCAATTAAGTGAGGGATTTTTCAGACAAAGAATAGATTGAAGAGATACGAGGTCTGAAAAAAGAAGCAGAGGTTTTAGAAATGAAATTGCAAATTCGAAGGTTTTTAAGTGGAGTGTCAATTTAGCCGTTGTAGAATCTCAACGGACACATTTGGTCATTTGGATTTTGGACTCATTTAAGTTCTCCATTTTTTTAATTAGGACAGTCTAAAAACATATCATCTACCTCATTTTATGAATAATTATTTGCCGTTTCATACTATTTTATTCATTTCAACATCTAAAGATTTAAATCCTTTGACTAATGTTAATGCAAATTCAGATTACACTATGATACTATTACTCACCGATAAAAAGTCAAATAAGAATTTAATGTGGGGTTTCTATTTTGGGTGAATTGCACATGATAGGTACATCGCTCAAGTGTCATTTATTTACCAAATTGATTTTTTTTTTTTTTTTTTTGTAAATTCGCAATGAGGTGAGTTTCGAACTCAGGACCTTTTGATCATTAACAAGAGTCTTTCCTCTAGCCTATTCGATTGACTCTATTTACAAAATTGACTTAATTTTATCATTATATTGAAATATCGTTTTAATTGACTACTTTTGTGCAATTTGATAGTCAAATTGAGAAATCCGTCAATTTGGACCAACTAAGTAAATGGTATTTTCATCTATTTACCTCTTATTAAAGGAGTGAATGGCACACGTTATCACTCAAGTTTGATTTATGTACCATTTCGATAACTCATGTTATGAAATCATCTCACTCAACTACTTCCGTCTATTGTGTCAATCAATAGTGAATTGATGAGAATTTCCTCTTATTGTGGTATTTTCACCTATTCACCACTTCAATGATGTTGTGTGTCATCATTGCTCCTTTTATAAATACAGTAAAATTTCTATAAATTAATAATATTGGGACCGATCAATTTACTAATTTAGAGAATTTAACTTATCGATAGATTAATAATTTATAAATTTAAAGGGTTTTTACATGAGATGAAGAGTTCTTACAGGATTAATAGAGTTTCTAATGAGTTTCGAGCTTTTTCTCCTAGTTTCATTAAATTTTCTTGATAACCTATAAATAGGAGACTTGTTCATACAACCTATAAGTAATAATAGAAGTCGAAGTCATAAAATGATGCATGGTAGAAGAGTTTTGCTTATGTTAGACAATTGTCCGGCACATCCAAAAACTATTGAAGGGCTAAGAAATGTTGACTTATTCTTTTTGCCACCTTACATGACCTCTAAAATTCAATCTTGTGATGCTGGGATAATAAGAGCTTTTAAGGTGAACTATCACAGAAAATTTTACTGTAAATTATTGGAAGATTACGAGATGGGAACTTCTCATATAGGAAAGATAAATGTCCTCGATGCTATCAATCTGGCAATCCCACCATGGACAGTAACTGTTATAAAAGAAACAATATAGAATTGTTTTCGACCTATAAAATTCGTTCGATTAGTGAGATTGCAAGGAATTCATCATATGAGTCCACTTTTGATGAAGAACTTGAAGATCGTCTGACAATGATCAATCAATGTGGTTAACATAATAAGCGGACCGGTTACGGTTCCGTATAGATTTGTTCCGTATAGAATTCCGTACAGAAAAATAATTACACAATAACCCATGAAGAAATAATAATTACATCTTCAATCCCCACTCCAAACCACCAATATTTGTATATTAACCCTTTACGGAATGTGTACGGAATATTTCTATAAGGCACCCTAACTTTCTACCATAATAAGATGGACATCAACAATCTAACGAATTATCCGGGTGAAAATGAAACATGTCGAGAGGTGCAGAATATGTAAGAAATTGTGTCTACTATCATTAAGAACTATGTTGATGATGAAGAGGATACCGTGTCTTTGGAACCCGTTACTCGAAAGGAAGCACTTTTGGCATCTAGAACTCTTCACAATTTTATGTTACGATTCGAAAACACAACACCGGAACTAATGAATGCAATAAAAAAATTAGAGATGAACTCCAAAGTGATTTGAACTTTAAGAAAAACAAACTACTATAGAGATATATTTTAAATAAATTGTAATAATATTATTTCAATTTCTAAGGATTACTAGTTTATAATTTTCGTGGAACCTTATATTATAAAGGATTTAAAAAAAATAGTATTATCTTATTATTTTAGCGATTTTATTTATTTTTTTAATTATTCCAAGTCGGAACCTGAAAATTTTATTATATAGAAGTTTTACTATAGTGAATAGATGCGAATTTCCTCTTATATAATTGGTCCCATTTGATGGTCAGAATAGACAAAAATAGTATATGAAACAACTATGTAACATGAGTAATTAAATTGAGTCGATAGTGAGTATAAGTGATTAAATTGATAAATAAAGAAAACTTAATAGTGATATCACAATTCTTTTAAATTTTGGAATAAATGAATCATCCCACATCATACATTGATTGAGTAGATCATGGATAGGGTTTAGAATTCACCATTCCAAAAATATAGTCATCCTGCCATTATCATTTGTATGAGTATGTTGCTATACTACTTACTCAAAATTCATCTATTATATTTTCTATGTATTATCCCTCATCCCTTTATCCAATTATCCAATTTAGATGGGAG